>JAWNLB010000174.1:12567500-12942500 GCA_035041595.1 Drosophila basisetae
ATCTTAGTGAAAGCTTAACACACGCACACACGCACACACACACAGAGATGCAAGACACACACATTCGCACGCATTGCATGCAAAATTGTATGAAAAACAGAAGCAACAAACACTTTATTAAGCAGTACAACACAAACACATAGACACACACACACACACGCATAACTATATTTATACACACACACACACACATGCATATATATACATATATATATATATATATATATATGTATATACATATTCACATATTTACATTTATCAACGATGCAAGTGACGTCTGCTTGTGATATTTACAATTTACACAATTATTATTATTACCAATATGATTATTATTATGTATGTTTTTTTTCTTTGTCTTAATTATATTTATTCAATATGTATGTAACTTAATATATAGCGCTGTATATTGTCATATATGTATATGAACAGTGTCTCAAAACCACAACAAAAAATGTCACTCAATCTATTTGCGTATCTCACGGATACAAAGCGTCACTGCAGCTGTATGACAACAAAAAAGATAAGAAAAGAAAGTAAAAAAATACAAAAAAAAACAAAACAAAAACAGAACAGTTAGCACTCTTGTAGACGCATTGCTCTTTGGCCATTTACTGTAGCAAACGAATTACGTTTTTAGTTTGTATATCTCACTAAATGTATTCCATAAATATGATACGTATATGTTTATTATATTGTGTACTCCATAAATGTTAAAAATGAAAAGAACAAAAAATGATGTAAAACTGCTCTGCCTTGTACAATTCTACACATTTCTATTGTTTCGTTTCGACTGTTTTCTTTCTGTGTGTAGCAAACTGCAATGAACAACAAAAAAACAAAAATTATAGTAAAAAATGTTAACATATTTTACTAATAAGCAAATCATTTGTAATAATATTTGTACTGTCTGAAAAGTAAACAACTTCAAAAACAGCAACAAAAATAATATAAGCATATAACTACTTCTTATAATTAAAAAAAAAATGCAAAACGTAAAAACTTCATGAAAAATTAATATTAAAATGCAAATAAAACAGAAACAAAAAAAAAAGACATTCCTCAGAAAACGTAACGAAAACATCAAAAATTAAATTGAATATCGATGTTTTCTTACATATTTAATATACATACATAAATCGAAAACATGAGTAAATTAAAAAATTTAAAAAAATATGCGCCTAATTCAACAATAAACAAGTCTAACAAACAACAAACGAATCGCAAGCAACAACTTGTGTGCGTTCCATACAAAGAGTAACAACTGTACAGTGTACAGTAGACACAGTGCACGCGACTCAAATGTAAAGTAAATCCACAACTAAAGCAAAACGAACAACAAATCAAAGCAATTGCAACAAAATTCAAATACAAGCCAACTAAAAATGAAAGGAAGAACAAAATTACCAATTTATTGAAAATAAAAATTGCATTTTTTCCCCTTTTAAAAAAAGAAAAAAAAAACAAAAAAATACAATAAAATGTGTAAATTGCTGTTTTATTTTGGGGGTTTTTTTTGTGTCTTGCTGTGTCACAGTCTATAAACGATTTGTTGCACAACTTAATTGATTTTCAATTGCTGCTTTTATGTGTCGAATTTTGTGAGTTGTTGACGCCTCCTCTCTGCCCGTTGTTCGTAAACGTTTTGTTGATCGTCGTTCTGGTGGGCATCAGCTGTCGTCGACACCTGTATAAATCAATTAGCTGAGCCAAATTGAATGTCATAATCATTATTTAGTATGTATAGCTAGTTCTGAGTCGAATGTAAGTTCCAGACAGAGAGAGAGAGAGAGAGATGGAGGAACAGTGAGAAAGAGAGAGAGAGAGAGAGATGGAGGAACAGTGAGAGAGAGAGAGAGAGAGTCACAAAAATGATTTGTATGTGTATCGTGCGTTTTCATTTCACGCGCTGATCTCCAAAAGACACATTCTTCGTGACAGACCCGAGACCCACAAAGTCTGTACGTGAATTTCCATTTCCAATTTCCTATGTGAAGAGCTGCTTGAAAATTGTATGCGCATAAAACTGCGAATTAGTTTAATTGCGCTAATCAACTTGTCGATTGTATTGGTTGGTTGGCAACACTTGCTCATTATTTCATAGGGAATTCAGTATATAGGATATGGGAATCGCATAAGCTGCGCAGAACTTGAATGCAGTACAAATCGAAAAGTCAAACCATGCTCAAAGAGCTTTCAAATCGGAAAGATGTTGTTTTTCACACTAGACTAGAAGGCCGTTGTATATTGTTTTGTAATTTAATTTTTATTTTCACTAATTTTTCGCAACATTTCATCATTATTTAGTTATACATACATAGTTTCTCATAATTTTTACATCATTTTTGTCTTTTTTTTTAGTTTTCTGAATACGTTTTTTTTTTTGTTTTTTTGCTTTCATTTGCTACAACTTGAACAACTTTAAACTTTTTACAGCATTTCATTAAGTTTTGCTTTGTTATACATATTATTGGTAGCACATACATACATACATACATACATACATAGAGTTTCAAGTATCTCTATAGAATAGAATCGTGTATGACGAAGAACGAGGAGTGAAGGACGATGTGGGCATGGCGACGGCCCTGAAGCAGCATGCAGCCCAAGGAGAAACCATGAACATTCTCTCAACTATGTCTATGTACAGCGATTTGAAACTCGGCTTACGATTTAGGCTTGGATCAAGAACAGTTATCTAGCGTATGGTACTTTATAAGCATTTTATTACATATTATTGTTTTGTGGTGGTTTATTCTGCCATGACAATCGCAGTGGGGAACATAAAAATGGCAATGGAAATGGAAATGAAAATGAAAAACCAAACAAAACCAAGGCAAACAAACAAAATGGGCAGTGTGTCTGCCTGGCTACCGACTGCGCTTCTTCGTCGGGCTTTTAATTATGCACAAAGCTTGAATTCGGTTTCGGTTTTATTACATATTATTCACATTCACATAATGGTAATAATGTAAATATATATTGCTCTGGAGACGGCAAGCTTACGGTCTAGCTCTGCTCGCATCCAAATTGTTGTTGTGATAATCGCGAATAAATATATTTATATAGAGTGTATTATACAGATTCGAAACAAAACAAATGGAAAATGAAATAAATTCTAATAAGCATCGCTTCCTGATCAATACAAACGAATATATATAAATATATTTTTATGTATATATGCTAAGCACATTTGTTCAAAAACTAGAGAAAATTGAAAAAAAAAACTAAAAATGTGCGTTTAAAAATAGTTTAAAAATCACTACATCTACCTAGGGTGCCCAGGTCTACATACATCGCACATACAAATATACATACAGAAGGGGTCCAGGGAACAGGAAGCGGGACAAATTTGTTCCTGGCTATTTTAGCTGTGTGTGTGTGTGTGTGTGTGTGTGTATTATATTATATTCTATTGCGATTATTTACTTGATGGGCTTAACTGGGGAACTGTCAAACGGAAATTAATGTTGATAACACGAAGATCCAGCGTTGCGAATAAATTCACAAACTATCTTTTTATTTATTTATTTATTTTGTTTTTGTTTTTTTTTTCTTTTTTGTTTTTTTTTTCTTTTTGTTTTGTTTTGTTTTTTCTGTATTTATAATCAGCAACTCTCAATTCTGTGTGAATGTGTGTGTGTGTGTGTGTGCGTGTGTGTGTGTGTCTGCTCGATTGGTAGAGTTGCTGCTCAACACGAAGAGAAAAAATGTATATATGCATATATATATATATATTTCATATAGTATGGTTTAATATAACTTCACTTATTCTGTATTATCTTGTTTGCCACAACTTGCGCAACTGCATTACGGGTTTATTTGACGGTATTTTCTTTACGTTATTCTCGCTCGTTAACGCTGTTTATCAACTCAATTTGCTCCTTGTACGCCTCCCTCCAATATTCTGGTGCTTCTATGTGTAGTTGTTGTTATTGTTGTTGTTGTTGTAGTTGTTGTTACAATATTTATTGTTAGATTTACTCTGTTTACATTTGTCGCTAGCAGCTAATTGCTAGTTGCACACACGATTTCGCATCACCTTAGTTATCCAGCCAGGACTCGCGTCATTCTGTATAATCCCACCAATCCTTTTCATAGCCTTCGTGCACATGATTGAGCAGAACTGTGCATCTCTTCTCACAATATCTGCAAAAATTCAAAACACATCAGTTGAATCCATATCTAACAGATATATATATGGCCAGTAGGTATATACCTATATTTATCCTGGACTTTCTGTTTAATATCAGCCAGATTCTCGGATGTAATATCACGTTCCAAGTACTCGGATAGCTTTTCTGTTGCCGACTCCAGATCCTTCTGATTATCCTCGAATATCATGGATTGATTGTTCTTTTTCAAGTAATACGCAAACACGTATGTGTACATAAGAGTCTGGCGACATTGGCAGAGTATATCGACAGCCTTTTTCAGGAATTGCACCTGCCAAACGAATATCGAAAGGAAAAAGAGAAGAGAAAGTTGCATTTGTGATTATTACGCTTTTGCTGGCTCCGCAGCCGGCACTCAGACGCACCTCGATCCAGGACATGTTGTGCTGTTGCATCTCCTCCATTTTCTGTTTGACAGAGGCATACAATTTGTTCTCAAACTTCATGGACTGCATGTGATTCATGTAGCGATTGTAATAATGTAGATATCTGCAATCAAACCAAGCAAAACAGTTTCAGCATCAATTTGTCAACAACAACAGCAATGGGACTCTTACCGGGCCAGAGAGGAGCGAAGTTTCTCCTGTGCGTCGCGAGCAGCCTTCGCCTCGTCCTCGTCGTAGCGATTGCAATTATACCAGGACGAGCCGTGCGGCTCCCAGGAGCCGAGGCACACCCAACAGAAATCATGCTTGCAGTTTTGATTCTTGCATACCATGTGATTGCAGCCGCCATCCTTCTCGATGGTCACACTGCATCTGGGACACTCTTTGGTATTGGCCGCAATCCAATTGGACGTCTCCGAGTCATCGTCACACTTCTTGATCCATTTCTTTAGCCAGCGACACTGCACCGGATCGTGCCAGTTCTCGCCGCAGGCAAAACAAAATACATGGCCGCATTTGCAGTGGACGCGACGCGATTCCGCATACGGCACTTTAACCGCATACGTGCAATCGACGGACGGACACCAGCGCAACAGCTGATTGCATTCCACAAAGCTATTGGTGATCAGCTGCTGGTATTTAACCTTAACCCGCAAATCGGGCACCAACTTGGTAACGGTCACATCATCAACCAATATATCACAGCCGTGCGCCGCACACGATATGGTCTGCCCGAGGCACTCTGTAACGATTTTCGTTGTCAGATACTCGCGCCAGCAATTCAGGCAAAAACGATGACCGCACTCCAATCCAGTCATGGCCTAAAGCAGTAAGATAGCATCGTGAATAAAATGCTAGTTTTTCATTTGCACTCTCAGTTTTAGTTCAATTCTGTTCACTTACATCTGGCGGCAACACCGAGAAGCAAATCTCGCACTCTTCACACTGGCTCCGTGTCGTCTACATGGAATAAGTGCGAGATTAAGATTTAGAGAGATTATATATATAAACAGACACACAAACATATATATATATATGTGTGTGTGTGTGTGAAATGATATTGTTGTACCTTTAGCTGCACCGCCTCGGTTGGCTTATTAAATGGATTTATGACGTGAGCGCTTTTAAAGAACTCTTCCGTGTTATCATCGCTGCCATCGAAGTACTTCTCCAGCAGCTTCTCCTTGTCCCACTTGAAGTGATTCAGCAGTATTCGTGTTTTGGGCGTGTATAGCTGCGTCAGCATCATCATCAGCAGAGGCAAAGCAAAGCAAGAGGAGAAACCACACATTAATAAACGATTATTATTTATATATATAAACGTATAAGTAAAATTGAAGAAAATACATCAATGCATGCAAGGTAATATATTATAGAAACAAATCGATCTGACTGACTGACTGTGATCAGTCCATAGGTTAATTTTCTCGATCAGGGAAAATCGAGGGAAGCCATTGTTTCAATTGGAATCGTAGATTGAAGCTGTATGAATAGAATTTGAGATTGCAGTTTGTTGAGAGATGTCATCAACCTGTGCTGACTTCAATTTGGCTAAGATTGAGTACAGACACACACACGAGAGAGAGAGAGAGAGAGAGAGAGAGAGAGAGAGAGGGAGAGAGTGACACACACACACAAGCAATGTCTTATGAGTCAACTCTGTCTCTCTCTCTTTCTCTTAGATGAGCAGCTGTCCAATCTTATCAGTCAAACGGCAAAGCGATAATCGTCGCAAGAGAATTATTAATGCAATTCCTGGTAATGTTTATATACATATATATATATGTGTATATGTATATATGTGTGTGAGAGGTGTGTTGAATTTGGAGTGACTCACTCACCTTTAGCACACGATTAACCTCATCGATTATCTCGCGCTGATGCTGAACTATTTCATCTGTGGTTAGCACCTTGTACTGATAGTCATCGGTTTCCTGTGTTCGTTCCGTTGTGCTTGGCATATCCACCTCCATGGCGAAATCATCGTCACCATCATCGCCGGACGATACGTTGCCGGAGTCAACGTTGTCCATGAAATCGTTATCGTTATCCGAGTCCATGGCTTCGATTGGCTTTGCTTTGCTTCGCTTTCTTTTTCTCTTTTCCTTTCCCTTTTGACCTTTTATGCTTTATCTACTCCTCGCTCTGTCCTGTCCAATACTTTTGCTATTGGTTCTCTTCCACGCTGGCTGGCTGGTTGGCCACTTGATTGATTGACTGATTGATTGACCGATTGATTGACTGCCTGCCTCTCTGCGCGTCCGTCCGCCTCTCTGCCCGCTGTGACTGGCTGCTGCTGCTGCTTGTGTTGTTCTCTGGTCGTTGTTGCTGCTGTTGTTCTTGTTATTTTGTGTCTTTTTGTCGTGGCTTGAGTTAAGCGCGCTACCCACAGTTAACTTATTACTTATTTATTATTTGTTTTTTTTGTTGCTCTTGTACTTAGGCAGTTACTGCGTATATTGCACTGGAAGTTGGAAAAATTAACCAAATGAAAAATGCGTTATTATTGGTAGTAGCAAGCACACACACACACACACACACACACACGCACGCACACGCACACACATACACTAAACAATATAAGTTTAACATGGAGACAAACGGCAACGTCAGTTGACCTTCGTCATTGCTGGTCGCTTTGAGCGAAGCAGTTCAGATCATCTGCCCTCAAGTTACATTGGTGGTTGTGTTGTTGTTGTTGTTGTTATTATTAATTTTATTACACGCACACACGCACAATGCTGCAAATTTGATGAATTTTATGTAATTTGATGTATACACATGCACACACAAACACACACATACGCATTTAGTTATGTCCGTGTTTGTGTTTGAGGCCAAACAGCTGTGCAAATAATGCAATTACAGCTGTTAATGCAAATTGTAGTCTGCTCATCAACAGTGCACTGTTAACTAACAGTCCATTTCCAATTATATTGAACTAGTTCAGCGTTCTTGTTTATGCACCTGCTAGCTTTATTTTTCTTGTGGCTGCTGTTGTTTTTGATGTTGTTATTATTGTAGCTACTCCCATTGTTGTTATGCAGCAAAACATTTGCAAATCGCCTTTGACATTTCCATACATGTATTGCATTGCAGCGCAAGACGCATACACGAAGTGCATCCGTTATTAACCACAATGTCTCTCTATGCCAAAACCAAGATTTTCTTTTTGTCGTTGTTGTTGTTGTCCCTGGATGTCTTTGCGTTTTATTTCGCCTTTGTTTCTTCCGTGTATGTGATTTAGTTCACTTTTAATTTTTTTTCTTATATTTTGCTTGCTCGCGTTGCAAACATTGCAAAATTAAGTCGCCATACGAACGAAAAAAAAAAAGAATCCAAGTGAGACTACAGCACTGCACAGAAGCAAAGGCCACAATGGACACAACACAACACACACACACACACACACACGCCTAACAAAACACGTCTATGGCTGTGTGCGTGTTTGTGTGTGTATGTGTACTTATGTACTTATGCATGTGTGTGAATACTTGTATGCATGTCTGTCTGTGTATTACTCTGTTCCAATTGGACCACACTGCCTTTTAACCAAAATGTTGCAGTTTTCTTTTTTGTAAGCAATTGGTTCAAATAGCAGAATAGCACGGAAATACGTCAGCGCACTTGAATATGTAATTACAAGAATTATTCACAATTATGTGTATATACATAGAAATAAATATATGTATGTAGTTTATACACACGTATGACACAAAATCAAGGCAACACTCATACACAAGCGCATACATATGTATACATAGACACATATACATTCACACACATACAACAGCTGCAGAGCTCACGTTTCTTTTTGGCTTTTACACACTTTCCCCCGGGTCCGTTGTACTTGAAACTATTTAACAATATTTTAGGTGGATTTTTTCAAAGCTTTTATTTACTTTTTATGTTAATTGTAATAATATTGCGACGCGACGCGATTTTCACGCAAAAGCAACATCTGGCAGCACTACACGACACGAAATATCGATAGTGTGATGGACAATATCGATAGTTGTCTTAATCGTTTTTAACATTATATTGCTGCTTTTGCGTTTGCTGTTGCTAATTTGCGTTCAACGTGAGCATTGGGAGATTTTGTCTAGACTAAATTCGGATCCCTAGCACAGCAATGACACGCACCAAAAGTGAGTCAGCAATTATGCGCAGCCAAGTTCAAGTTAGTCGAACTGTAACATGCAGCTACCTTCACGTCTGTCGAACATAAGCGAAGCCAACTTCAAGCGATATAATATATTGACAGTTTTAAAATGGCGGACAGGACTAAGCTAACAACAAGCTAACTTCATACAAATGAGACAAGACTATAACAGCATAAGTCGATAATAACCTAAAAGCGCAATGATTCTCATTCAAGTAGCTTGTCCGCTCTTTTTCATGCAGCGCAATGTTTATTTTCTCTTTCATCGCTTTCCATGAAAGTGAAAGAGACGGTTTTTTTTTTATGAAAGGGAAAGAGACACATTCATCTCGATCTCTATCAGGAGAATCAAAATGAAAGAGAGAGAATACCACTTCTTCTCTTTCGTGCTTCCATTTACCCACGTACCAGTTGAAGTAAATATAAATTGTCAGATTTTTTCCGTTTTAGTTACAAGCAATATATTTGAAATGTACTCGTTAAGGCGCGTAAAACGTTACAATCATATTTTGTTTTTAAACTAACTACATTTTCTAAAGTTTATTGACCGGCACGTAAAACGTTACCATTTTTAATTATTTTTTCTTTTCGACTTTATAATATAAGCTTTTTTTTTGCAACATTTTACATGCCTTTAATATATTGTTGGTTTTTCTTTTATTTTTTATTTTTCTTTTCGGCTTGTATAACGTTACACCAACTTTTGTTCTTATTTTATAGCGTTTTTTTTTTTTTTGTTTGTCTTTATTTTTGTCCCACTCTTTTTCGTGTCACTGAACGGATAACACATACAAATACCCGAAACAACAACACATCTGGATTTTTAACAATTAGTATTTACCATTTGACTTTTCGCTTTTTAATCGTTGAAAACTCAGATGCGTACACACTTTTTTTTGTTGTTTGATTTGGATTTTGTTCGCTTCGAAAATCGGCTTGGACACACTGTTCAACGCGCGCTCAAACCGATTTCTAAAGCTTAGTGCTAGAAAAGTTCTTATTTTTTTACCCTTTGCGATGACCACCACTGTAAAACCTGCAAGAGAAATAATAAGCAAACTTCATTGATTGTTGGCAACGTCACACAGCGAATCTTCTAGCCGGAAATCTTGGGATTCAAGCACACACAAACACGTCTTATATACATATACATATAGATATTCTTTTCAGAATGTTTCTATTCGAAATTGACTGCCTGGAAGCCATGGAATCCATTCTGGTGACTCAGCACTTACTTGCAGTTAACTGCAACGTGTGCTTTTCTTTATACTGACAATAAACTGAAATTTAAAGTGAAAAAAAAAATTATGAATTGGCCACCTCCATTTTGTATTCGCACACATGCACATGCACTTTCACACACAGGAAATGATGATAAATACGTGTGTGTGTGTGTGTGTTGATAACTTACCACTTGATTTGCGACTGTACCGCGAGATATTTTCGATAAAACTTGAACCCTTTCTAAATGACCTTTGTGCCTTTTTCAAATTTTCGAATTTTAAATAAATATTAAGAAAAAATAAAAAATATAAAAAAATGTATGCGTAATAACTAATTGGCTTTGTGTTCAATCTGACTAAGTGTGTGTGTGTATGTGTGACAAAATGATTAATTGGGGGTGTAGAAAATAAAAATGAAAATATAATTTGTATGTCTGCTCTTGCCTTTCTCTCCTAACTATATGATGCATAAGCATGGCTGCTGTTGCTAGTTATTGTGTACAATTAGGTTATTCGCCAAAAAAAACATCGATGAACCGATCGTTGATATCGGCGAAGATATTTAACGATGAATCGATAGGCAGTGCGCTGCAGTTTGGATGTTTGATATTCTTCGAAACATAATTTATATATATTTGAAGCCAACCGTATTAAACTTCTTTTCATTATTTATTTCGGATTAATATATAGTTGATTAATATTGTATTTGAATACTCTGTGCTGTTCGTAAGTCACTAGCGCTTGAAAATATCAATACGAATCAAGATCAACTGACTGAATTCACAAGGAGTGGCGCTTTGAATTACAATTGTTGACCGAATGATCCCATTTTAATTTTGATTGTTTTTAATATTTTTTTACATTTTTAATTCGTACCTACATACATAAAATATGTCTATGCTACTGATTAAAAGTTGTCATTTTTATTAAGGATTCAAAGCTTCAAAATCTATATCTATATTCAACAAAGCTGCCTGCCTGCTGCATTCCTGTTTCGACAACATATTGCAATCGCAGTGCTGCCAACTTTATTTTTGATTCAACTTAACTTTCATTTGTCTTCTTATCTGTCAGTATTTTTGTCATACTTTCTTTGGGCCACTATAAAAATTTGACATTCACTGTGAAAGTGTACGGCGGGCGAAGAAGAAGAATTTAAATTTTAATTCAATAATGGCCAACAATCAGGAATGCAAATTGATAAACATTATGTTCAAGCTTATTACATATATTTCTATGGATGTTAACAAGTAGTCGAGCTTGCTGCTCTTCAGCAATTTGATGAAAGGCTAACCGAAAGAACGAAATGGCTTTATTTTATAGTGTCTACGCTTAGCAAAGAAAACAAGGAAGAACTTGGAAATACTTTGATACCACAAGCAATACCAGCGGATAACGAGTAGCACAGAACAGGGTGGGTGTAGCCAAGAAGTACATTTCAAGTTTACCTTTCAAATTGAACTAGATATAGGCTAGTAATCTGCCTTCCAAGTTTGCTAACTGTATGGCTAACTGATATGGGCTTGTGGAATTTGCGGGAGTGGGCGTGGCCAAATATATGTGGCATATGGCGATCTTTGAAGGACATCGCCAACAACCTACCAAGTAAATGTGGTGATTGTAGCCTCATAATTGTGGTAGATATAATTCGATTATCGATTTGCACTTATCGATCTTACCGATTTCGTTGCCCCCTGGTGGACGTAGCACCCCAATTTTTACGCTTTGACCTTTACCTTTGGTATCAAAGTATAAGAACTCTTTTTACTTACCTGTTTTAGAAAAATCAAAAATATAAAAAAAAAAATAATCATAACAATTTCATTTATTGCATTAGTAAGTGGGATGGCTCCGATTTTGGGACTGGATTTCCTTGCCAATGGTCTGTCGTCTTCTTGGCGACAGGTGTAGGGCCCCCTCTGCCCAGCCTGAGTAAATGATTTTCATTGGTTTCAATAAGTAATTTTATTTCACATTAAAGATCTCATTTAATTTTTGTTTTTTTTCCTTCTCTTGACTTCTTACTTTAAATGTTCCATTTCTCCACCTGTTTTCATATAATTTACTAATTCTTACAAAAACTTATTTAATGTCCATTCCATGCACAATAAAACAAATAATAATGTAACAGAGCCATTATAATAATATGGGAGTAAAGAAGAATACCAAAAATGATATATATAAAAAAAAAAATGTAAAGCAGCTTTACCAAATTAAAGCTACAAACTAAATGTTAAACTAGTTAATTGCATCATTTTTTTCTTTTGGGTTTTCTTTTGTTTTTTTTTTAGTGGCAGCTTGATACTTTGAGTGCGGTTCGGGTTTGGAAGTGAAAAGAACGGCAACAACAATGCGTGCCGCCTTTTAACGCAATTGCCACTGAAAATCTAAATCATAACAAATGCCAATCTGTCGTCTTGATTAACTTCTCTTCTTTAACACATGGTATGTCATTCATCACATCAAACATCATTTGAATGTGTCATGTATCCTGTATCTTCCCGTCGAAGTTTTACATCAAAAAATTGTATTTATTACTTAGTAATTTTTTTGTATTTTTTGTTTGTTTTTTTTTTGCTCTTGTAGCACACAAATATTTGCATTATGACAATAAAATTATGCTTCTTTGTCATTTTATATGTATTTTATATTTAAACACCTATTAGAAGTCCTCATGTGTCTCTTGGGATGGTTTTTTTTTAATATTAGTATTTATATATATATATATATATATATATACATGTATATATATATATATATATATATAATCATTTAAGGAAAACATTCATTTCGTGTTTATAGTTTGGTTTTTCCCCATTTACGCGTACGTGTGAAAGTGTGTCGGCGTCGGTGTGTGTGTATTGGTGTGTGTGTGTGTGTGAATTTTAAGAATTTTCTTATCGTAAGCATAAATAGTAGTTGTGTGAAAACGTGCAGCAAAAATCTAAAACTTAAATACATACATATATATAGCAAAAAGTGGTGCTGTTTACAAAAAACTTATCGGCAAATATATTATTATATGTGTTGTGAGTGTCTGTGTGTGTGTGTGGGAGAGTGCAACTTGCCTGCTTTTAAATATCCTGTTTCTGTGTGTGTGTGTGTCTGTGTGTGTGACGGGGAGTAGGAAATTACGTATGTATGTGTATTTATTTGAAAATTTTCGTTTGCCTAAGCTGGGTTTAGTAGTTTACTTATTTCTGTTTAATTCATTTTTTTTGTTTTTTGTTTCTTTTGTTATTGTTGCTTTTGCTTGCATAATTTACACCAATTTAAGTTCAATATTTATATTTGTTTGCTTTTGCTTTACTTTTGCATATATTTTGCTGATGAAAAATCAAGTTTTAATAACATACAGATTGCGCACATTTAGATAACGACAAGATGATAATTATCAAGATATTTCATGTTTATTTAGTACTTTGCATAACATTTGGTTTGCTCTTTTCTTCATTATTTTTAATGTCAACTGTGGATGGAAATTCTTTATGTTTATTTCGTCCTATTTGCTCATTTGACTCTAAACAAAAAAAATCAAAAAACAAAAAAGGATAAATAAGAGAAACAATTCCAATCAAAAATCCAACTATATTTCATGTCCAGAGTGCTGTATAAAAATAGCTCAACACACAACTGTGGAAAATTCTCCAATCATTCAGTTTCTTTTCAGCGCAATTTTTGTTTGTATATACGCAGCTAAATACATACGCATACAAATAATAAAAGACGGACAAATATAATCCAAATAATATTTGTTGTTGCTTGATCTTTGTTCGTTCGGTTGCAGTGGTGGTTGTTGCCTGTGCTATGTCAAAGTGTCTCTGCTTCTGTGTGTGTGTGTGTGGGTGTGTGTCTGCGATTAGCCACTCGTTGATTTGGTTGCTGCACTTGCTAAGCTGTGATGCCAACAAACGTGCAAGAAAAAAGGAAACCAATAAAACCAAATTGAAAGAAAACCATAATTCAAATGCATAATAATAATGTGTTTTTTATATATATGTATATATATATACGTGTGTATGTATGTGTGCGTGTGTGTGTGTGTGTGTGTGTGTGTTGTATGTTACAGTTTTCCATGCTTAACAACTACAATTACATTTAAGCAGTTTAAGCAAATGTATCCTGCAATTGGTAGGGCAAAACTAAATGTGGATAATAACTTAAACAGAATTGGAGTCGGCTTCTTGAGAGCAAGATTATCGAGACATATTTGTTAAAGGAAAAACTAAACAGCGTTGGTCCAACTGTTGCTTAAGTCGATACATACATTATGGTAATGCCTAGCAGTTGTATAAATGTATGTGTGTGGCTGTGTGTGTGTGTGTGTGTGTGTGTGTGTCTGTGCTTGCCTATTGTTTTAGGTTTTATTTAGTTCCTACGACTTTGGGCGGCGTAAAAAAAACTGTACAGGACTCGGTAGTTACTGCAACGGCAACGGCAACTTTTTTTTTGTTTTTTTTTTTAAATTTTATTTTTGTTTTTTTTTTATTTTTTTTTATTTATTTATTATTTATTTATATGTCAGTCGGCGGAAGTGGTGGCGGTGAAGGTGGCGGTGGCGACGGTGGTGTTGGTACAAGCTCCAATTGTTGTTGCTGCTGAAGGTACTCGACCTCCTCTAAATCGGCACGCAGACAGCTGCTGCAACTGGTTGCATCGCTGTCCTCCACTATAGTCGCATCATCATCAAAATCATCATCATCATCATCAGCATCGTCATCATCATCATTGTCATCAACATTATTTTGTCCATCTTGATCGTCTTGAATGTTGACATCCTGATCGCTATTGCCGCCACCAGCTGGCACCTCCTCAAATTCATCCAGATCCAGATCCATATCCAGATTCACGTTCTCATCTAATGATTCTTGCTGCTGTTGTTGCTTTTGTTGTTGTTGCTGTTGTTGTTGTTGCTGTTGTTGTTGCTGCTGCTGCTGCTGCTGCGTCACTCCATAGTTGCGAATAGCTGCTGCTGCTGCTGATGTTGTCTGCTGCTCCTCATCCTGCACCATTTTCATCTCCACACTTCCATCATTCGCCGAATGCTGCTGCTGCGTGGCGCCAGCTGCAGCTGCAGCGACACCTAATTGATGTTGTTGTTGCTGTTGTTGTTCATGATGTTGTTGTTGCTGTTGTTGCTGTTGTCGCTGCTGTTGCTGCTGCTGTTCCTCCAGCCGCGCGACCACCACTTCATCCGACTCGACAAGACTTTAACCGCTCTTAAACAATAAAATGGCCACCTGACCCAAATAGAAATAAATGAAATGACGCGTCTCGTGTGTCACATACGATCCGAAATTGCGGCCAACAATGCAATGCCATGTGGGATTGTATTTCTTGTCAAACTCCTTCTTGATGTAAGCCGCAATATCCTGCATGAGACAGAAACAGACAAAAAAAAGTGTGAGAGAGGGAGAGAAAGAGAGAGAGAGAGAGAGTTAGATAGTTTGGTAATTGTTGCAAATGACTAAGTGGCTGTTAAGTGTTATTCAAATTGGCAGAAACTACACTTTGAAAGAACAACAACAACAACAACGCGCAGACAACCACAACCCACAAATCAAACCAAAACAAAATAGCTCAAGCACAACCCCAACGCCATCACCCACTTTCACTCAACCCCTGTTTTAAGTAGGATGCGAGACTGATTCGATGGAGAGCGGAAATTGATGAAAGCGATGGGGGGAACGGGGGAAGGGAAAGCGCCAAAGTTTTCGGTGCTAATGAGTTAGTTATGATTGTTGTTGTTGTTGTTGTTGCTGTTGCCGGGCGTTATATTAGGCAATATTTGCGCAGTTATAAACCAGAAAACACATACACACGCACACACACTCACACAGCATGCTGTAAACGTGTAAGCCAGGCTAATATTTGGTTGCAGCAACGGCAATTGCCAAATGCCAAAGTTCATTGCCAGTCGCTCTTTCCGGGGTCGTGCAGACAGCAGGCACAACACTCACAAAAAATAACGATGCGAGACCAGTAAATATCGTGAGACTGGATATACCCTGAAAAACTTATTTTTTATAGCAATGCGCGGAAAGGAAACAAACTTTGGTGAATCTGGCTTTTAATCGACTTCCACTTATCGATCGATGTTATCGATTTAACAGTTTAGTTTAACATATATTTATATTCACATATTTAACATATATTCCTTCTTGCCAGACTCTAGTCGAAAAAACAGGATACAGGATAATACAGTGCACGATAAACACTATATACTCGTATACCATCATGATCAAATTGTTGTCGGCATGGCATGCATAATAAAATATCAAATAACATTTCTTTTGAATAAAAACTCAAAAACAATTGCATTTAGAGCGTACTTTGTGGCGAATTCTCAGAATTCTCCAGAATCGGATGAACAAAACAATCATCAGATGATAATTTTCTTTTTCATCATAATTATATGCTACCAACAATTTAATTATTTAATGGTTGGCCAATGTACGTATTCAGCTGCAAAATAAAAGAGCTTTGGCTAGGCGGACACTCCGAAAAAAAAATCACTCTGAATTTTAGAAATTCTTATGCAAAAAGAAAAAAATAAAATAAATTCCTAAAATTTAACTTGTTGCTTTTTTAATTTCAAGTTAGTTTTTTTTTAATTAAACAATATAATAAATAGATAATCATTTGCTAAATCTATTTTTTGAATTTCAGAAGGGATTTCTTCTAAAAATTAAAAAATAATATGAAGAAGGAAAAACAGGATACTTTTTAAAATTGTCGATTTGTTGCAAAAGGCAAAGCTTGTCTAATTTAAAAAATATGTTTTCTAATATTTGAATATTATTCCTAAAGGCAAGAAAAACGTTCAGGTCAAATTGTATCTCTAAGTGTATGGGCTAACTTATAAGAATGACAAATCACGTCGGCGATGACAAATTCTATGCTTTTTACGATAAAAAAAAAACAAAACAACATAAAAAACGCAGGACAAGAAACTTGAAGCTATAGAAAAGTTATTCTTTTGCGAATAGTTGTGTTTGTTAGTTGCTGGGGACGCAGCAGATGTGCACTCAGATACAACTTGACAAATGCGTGCTAAGCCACAAACTTAACCCAGTAACCTCGAATAAAAAGGCAAAAACCCTCAAAACAAAAAGCGAAAAAAGACCCATTCGCTATTAAGTCATGGCTAAGTTTTCACTAGTTGGGGTTGTTGTCGTTGTTGTTTTGTTTTGTTTTTTTTTTTATTATTATTAGTATTGTTATGTGTCGTGCTAGACGACAATATAGCGTTGATTGTTTTTTCTACATTCATTTTGGTTGAACATTTCGGCATTTTGCACTTGGAACGACACAGGTATGGGTTATGGTGATGTCTAAGGAATGGAATGGGAATCACTTTCAGCTTTTGTTGCTGTCCCAAAGTTTTATACAGTTAGTCTTGCATACGTCACTAGATAGTCCATCATCCTATGAAATACTTCTACGATGGCACAGCGCTAGATCGATCACTCACACAGGCCCGGCGGCCCTTGGCGTTGTGGACCCTTGGATATCCAACCACGAACCTTTCCCCTTTGGGGAAATACACCAGCTGGCGAGAATGCGGCCAAAGTGACTACTCCTCACACAAGGCAAGAATAGAGGCACGAAGAATTGAACTTTTAGCAATATTAGTCTGTAAATTCGTCTGATAGTCTTCAACCGCAGCCCACACATTTTGTTGCATTTGAATATTATCATAATTAATCATGACTTGTAGCAGAAACTATTTACCAAGGGTCAAATACAAAACAGTTGGACTTTCACTCTCTCTCTTTATCTCTCAGCTATATTCAATTATGATCGGTGGAAATATTCAATTTGTTTAAAAACCATTTGCACTTTTTTATATTTATATCCGCTGATACAAACCACAACATTAAAAGAGAAACAACTTGTCAATATTGCGGCATATAAAAACAATGTTTTTGTCGAAAATTTCCGCCCAAATCATGTACTCGACTATATGTTAAAGGTATGCAGTGGGCGGGGTCTATTGACGACTGAATTTGTGGTGTGAGGTGGATGGTGGTGGGTCTGTGGTGGGGGTTGGGGTTGGGGTTGGGGTTGTGGTTGTTGGGTGACTTGTCGGATATATTTGGCCACATATTGATTAAACATTTGGCCACGCAAAATGTTTCAACGACACACTAAACAAATCGAGGAGCAGCAATAATAAATAAACTAAAGCCTGAAATGGCAAAACGAACGAAACGAAAAAATACAAGAAAAAAAACTAATTAAATTTGTTTAAAAGGTCCTCCACCTTTATACGCGGGGCAAAAATGGGGGGTGGGGTTCCAGAATTGATTTAATTTCGCTTATGTCGCTTTGCTGTCGGCTGATTTGTTTGCTTGGTTTGTTGTTATTGTTGTTGTTGGCCTCTTTTTGGCTTATTTTGGAGGATTTTGCCTTTAAATCGCTGCCACAGCCAAGGCGAACACAACACACACACACACAACACACACACACACAACACACACACACAAAGGCACAGCAAAAGCATAATGCATTATGGTAGATACAATTTAAGCCTCTCCAAAGGTTGAGCGCTCCTAAAAATATATAAATCACAGCATTTGCTGTGCTATATATATGTATCCAGTGCGTACATATTTATATGTATATATCTATATATATATATATATATATATATATATATATACTATATATATATGTCTTTTTCTGCTCCCATTTAACCCTTGTGTATTGGGTGTGCTAGTTGCGTATCTATTGGATACCAAAATGTTTTTGTTTCTTGTGTGTGTTATATTTGCCACTACGAAAATTTAGCAACGTAATATAGTTTATCCCCCCCCCCCCCCCCCCATCTCGACACACACACACACCGTAATCAATTGAGTCATTTGGAAAGGTTTTGGGGCACCGTTCGCGAAACAATCAATTAAACCGAAAGACCAATGAGCAAATCACACGGATATCTAATTAGCAATGCAACAATTTGCAAAAAAAATCACATAAAAAATAGAGTTTGATGACCTAAAAATGTCAGCAAAAAACAGACACAAAAGTTATCGATATGAATGAATGAAAATTACACAAAACGCATTTATTATCAAAAATAGAAAAAATATCGATGTTTAAATATAGTCTTATTGATAATGCTAATGTGAAATAATTGTTTTCACATAAAATATCATTAATTTGCACGCTATAATTTAAATAAAGACATAATATCAATTGGAAATGGGTACAAATTGTAGTATAATGAAGAGGGAAGAATCTACGACAACCCCATTAAGCTTTTATGTGCTTGATCCACACGAAGAGTCCAGTCGATTAATATGAGCATTTTGAAACATTCTTGAAGAAACCGTTGTTGTATATTCAACATTCGTAAAGTTTGTTGCGAATTTTTGATCGATGTTTGTTTCATTATCTCAATAACTTTCACCGTTACGCGATTATCGATATAAATCGAATGTCGAATGTCGATATATAGCTTTCTAAATGAGAATTTAATTATGTTGGCATCTTTGAATATCATCATCATCAAGATCGCTCAAGAGACACGACAGAAACCCGAATATTTAAACGAATTGCATGCTCTGGTTGCTCATGGACAGCACACATTCAACACTTAAGGATACAATTGGGTTCGGGGTATGCCCGATATATGTTTTTAATTGACTTCTTAGCTGCAATTTAGCAAGAAAAATCACAACATATTAAATTGAAACCATCATTAATGGGCATCTTAATTGGATTTGTTTCATTTGTATAGCAATGGCAGCATCGCTGCTGCATTTTAATTAATTTAACTGCAAAAAGTGACTTTTGCTGCTGTGGTGGAAACAGCACAAACAAACAACAAACAACAAGCACTCAATCGAGATCTGATTAACAATCACACTATTATTATTATTATGCTTATTATTATTATTATGATTAATATGATTGTAATTATTTCTATGCACTGGCAACATACAACAACAAAAATAGCAAGAACAGTTCAAACGAAAGGCAATCAATCGCGTATTTGTCCTGCACACATCCTGTTTGCTATCCTGTGCGTATATGCCTCAATATGTGGCATACATTTTATTTATAGCAAACGTGCGCCTGCCAGTGGGCCAGCAGTGCTTGTGGCTTCGGCGCCTCTTATCTGTACGCACAGAGAGAGAGAGAGAGAGAACTTTGTAATCTGCAGTGGAAAATTGTAGCGTACTTTCCGGCAGAGCGCGCGTTTCAATGCTGCCTCTTTTCCAATTTAACTACTCAATTAGCAGACACACACACACACACACACAGTATCGCACCACCATCGACCAATCCGCCCACACCACGCCCCCCCCTCATTCCTCGCCAGCAAGCAGTGATTTCTTGTGTTTTCTCTCTCTGTCCGTTTATCTCTGTACTTGGCTCTCGCAGCATTCAAGGCCTTGCCTTGGCACCTGCCATTGGCATTGAAAGAGACTTGTAATAAGCACCCACCCACCCACCCACCCACACACACACACACACACACACCTATATAACCAGACCCTGATCCCAAAGCGTTAGCTATGGCTATGCCCGGAGCCGCAAACGGCACTGACCAGACACCAGACCCGGCCGGCCTCCAAAGGGGCCAGCGGCCAGCATTAGCGTTAGATGCTGCATTATATATATATACATATATATATATATATATATATTGATGTGTGTGTGTGTGTAATGTATGTTTATTGATTATTTCGTTTGCTTCATTCGTATTGTTATTATTATGCTATTTCTTGTTGACACAGCTGCTGCTTCTGCTGCTGCTGCTGCTCTTGGCCAAGCTTACACATATTGTAGCCTGGCCTTTGCCATGGCCAACGCGCAGCTAGCATTTAACAACGTCCGTGCAGCAGCAATAAGGAAAGGGATGGATGCACACACACACACACACACACACACACACACACACACACACGGAAACAACTCATTCAGCTCGAATTGTATTGAAACGTTTGACAACAAAAAGCAAGCAGCAAGTTTCTAGCCATTCCAGATGTTAATGAGAACAAAAATCGCCCATTGCAACTTTTACCTTGTTAAAAGAAAAAGCAAAAAGAAATGGGAATCTGTAAAATGCAATTATCTAAAAATCTCTTCAAATTAATGGTCAATATTCTCTGAATACACAATTTAATAAATATTCCCATGAAAATATATGCATTTTGTTTTCAATTTCAATTGAAAATAAATAGGAAAAAAACAGAAATCGAGAGCGAGAGAGAGAGAGAGAGGGAGCTTTCCTATTTTTGCAGCTATTTATAGTTTATGAATAATTGATATATGGTAAATGATTTTTCCATTGCTTCGGATGAGTCAAAAACTGCTGCAGTTTTACTGTTAAGTTGTAGTCTTGAGACAAAGTAACGCATATGGCTGAAGTTGAAGTTGACAAAGCAGAAGGAGTTTAATCAATTCAAATCAAACACCAAAACGTTAACAACGATATCTTTTGTAGATGATTGGTCTAACTGATCTTAAGAGGTGACATTGGGAACTTTTGGTAAAAAGAGGAATATGGTAAATATTATATTCCGTTCAGATGATCTGTTCTAAAAAGAATAGAAACTTATTTTACTTGTGATATTGTTGTGTTCACATACCTTTTCAATATTGTACTTCTCCAGGGCTTGTGTCGCACAATCGACAGCATCCTGCTGCATCTCCTCGCTCATGTCAGCATTCTTAATGACGGCTTTGCGATCGGACATTTTGATAAGTATTTCTGTTGCTGTTGTTGTTGCTGCTGCTGTTGCTGTAGTAAATGATGTCTGTAAAGAAAACAAAGAAACAAATTTGCACTCTGCGTGGTTTGTGCAAATTTTGCGGATCGCATTAGTTCAGTGTTGCATACATTTTGCGTACAGAGAAGAAAGGCGAAAAGAATGCAATCTCAAATGCATAATAAAGTTACACACACACACACACAAAGACGCAGGCGCAGTGTGCACAACAACAAAAATTGCTGCATACTTTTGTGGGAAGCCAAAAGTGGAAAAATCTAACAATTTGATTATAAACGAAAACAACGCGCAAAATAGAGCAAATCAAATATCAAAAGCAGAGCAGTGAAATAACTGCAACACAACACACACACACACAAATCAATTAGCAATATGCATGAGTGAGCGCGTGAGGGACAGCATCAACAGCATCAGCAGCAGCAGCAGCAGAAGCAGCAACAACAAAAGTGTGAGCAGTGCAACGAGAGCTCAAATCTGAGAGTAAGCTAAGCTAGTCAGAGAAAGAGAGAGGGAAAGAGGAGAGAGAGAACAGCAGGTCCCGTGGCCTTGGCAACGGCTTTGTCGCTTCTGCTGCTGCCAAGGACAGAGAGACAGCGGAGCAAAGCGACTACTGCTAATTCCAATTCAATGCAGCAGCAGCAGTGAGTTAATGAAAATTGCATTCGTGTCTTCTGTTGTTCTTGTTGTTGTTGTTGCTGCTGCTGCTGTTGTTCATTCGTTGTTATTATTGCTCTGCTCATGCGACTAGCAACACTCAATAGCATAATTGGAGAAGCCATTGCCAAAAACAAAAAGAAACAAAAGTTTCTACAGCATCAGGTGGAAGACGGCAATCTATCTGCAAGCGTATTTAATCGTCGGCATGCGAATCAAAACTGTTTTCATATCAAATTTCAACAATTTGCATCTCTTTGCGCTGAATTTCGAATTTGCTGTCAGCTGTCTGCTGATAATGATGGATAATAATAATAATACCGTTGCTAATTGCATGTTCTTTTTATTTGTATTTATGTATGTATGTATATATGCATACATATATCTCAATCAGTGGCTCCAATGGGAAATGCCAAACAAATATAAACGGATGTGCTGCTAATAGTTGTTTGTTGCTGACTAACTGACTCACTAACAACGGCAGGTGGAAACGAAGGCTTGGGCGGAGTAGGTCATGAGTAGTTTTAAATATGGAAAGCACACAAATAAACAAAGAGCGAGAGAGACAGCGGGAGAGTGAGAGAGAAAGAATTAAAGGCAACTTTACCATTGCTCACTCTCTCTTCTCTCTCTTACTCGTACTCTCTCATCCCCTCTCTCCCTCTCTCTTTATTTGTCTATAAGTATATATGGAAATTCACTTAAGCGTAAAAGAGAGATACAGCAATTGTTGGCATGCAACAATGCAACACAGAGATCCTGGCAGCAGTAGAAGGACATGGAGGAAGAGCAGATGGAGAAGGAGGTGGAGGTGGAGAATTGACGGATGTACTAATTAAGTCAATTAGAAATGTATTGACAGTTTGTCAAACGGAGATAAACAGCTTGTTGCTTTCTAGCAACCGATTGAAACACTGAATGAACTCTCTGTGTGTGTGTGTGTGTGTGTGTGTTATGACAGGTACTTTGGCAGCTGAGCTGTAAAGTATACTATGATTTGCTCATCAGTCAAAGTAAGCTTAATTTTCATTGCATTTGTTAGCAACAATCAAAATACGAGGTGTTCAAAAAGTATCGCGAATTTTGAATTTTCGCGGGTTACGTATAATCGAATTTCGTTTTTTTTGTAGCGTTATGTTGGTACTCATGTCTCTCACTTATGCCGACAAGCTCGGCCATTTTGAATGTTCACTTAATTGTTGACAGCTGCTTTGCTTGCACGTGTTTTGGATCGTCTTCGGTTTTTACCTATTCAAAAAAATGGATCAAAGAACCTGTATCAAATTTTGTGTGAAAAACGAAATTAAGTGCGCGGATGCATTCCGAATGTTGATTGTGGCATACGGAGAAGCTACCTTGGACCGAAGCAACGTTTATCGGTGGTACAAAATGTTCTCAGAAGGCCGAGAAGATGTGAACGACGAAGAGCGTGCCGGACGCCCGAGCACTTCAACAACAGACGAAAAAATTAATGGAGTGGAGAAAATGGTATTGGCCAATCGTCGAATCACCGTTAGAGAAGTTGCTGAGGAGCTAGACATATCGATTGGCTCATGCCATTCGATTTTTATCAATGATTTGGGCATGAGACGGGTCGCCGCGAAATTCGTACCAAAATTGCTCAATTGCGACCAAAAACAGCATCGCATGAACATTGCTAATGAGATGTTGGGCTCTGTCCGCGACGACCCAAATTTGCTCCAGAGGGTCATAACTGGTGACGAATCGTGGGTTTATGGTTACGACGTGGAAACCAAAGCTCAATAATCTCTATGGAAGCTGCCGCACGAACCAAGACCGAAAAAACCGCGCCAAGTTCGGTCGAATGTGAAAGTTTTGCTGACAGTTTTCTTCGATTGCAGGGGCGTGGTGCATCATGAGTTCTTGCCACAGGGTAGAACGGTCAATAAGGAATATTACCTGCAAGTTATGCGCAATTTGCGCGAAGCAATCCGCCAGAAACGCCCGGATTTGTGGAAGAACAAAAATTGGCTTTTGCACCACGATAACGCCCCTGCTCACACATCGTTGCTTGTGCGCGACTTTTTGGCCAAAAACAACACACTAATGATGCCGCAGCCACCGTATTCCCCAGATCTGATCCCCTGTGACTTTTTCTTGTTCCCTAAACTGAAGAGGCCCATGAAAGGACGACGTTACGCTACGCTTGACGAGATAAAGACGGGATCGAAGGAGGAGCTGAACAAGATAAAAAAAAATGATTTTTTGAAGTGCTTCGAAGATTGGAAAAACCGTTGGCACAAGTGTATAATATCTCATGGGGATTACTTTGAAGGGGACAAAATAGATATTCATGAATAAATAAATAATATCTGAAAAAACACAAAATTCGCGATACTTTTTGAACACACCTCGTATATATGTATATATATATATATATATATATATATATATATATATATATATATATATATATATATATATATATATATAAAACCCTTTTCGGCAATTTGTGCACGCAACACAAACAAAACTTGGCACGCGCGTTTCGCACTTTATGGACAAAATACAGTCACTTTAACAAAAATAAACAAAAGATTGTTTGGCACATTGAAATTAATTAAGCTGTTAGTTTAATGGGAACAATTTTTTTTTTTTTTGTTTACCGCTAAGCGCACTAGACGAGACTAAACATAAAAATAATATTTCGGGCGGACTGCGTTGCGACCTGTTCGCTTGTCTGTGTTAAACTGTTTCGATCGAATCGGCCCGTCGACAGTGGCACGAATGCCTTCAGTTTAGGCGACATGCCAATTAGCTCGTCGCTGATTGGTTGAACTGAGGCCGCTTCTGGCAGCATTGCTGCAGGTAGTCGTAACGATTATTAACCGTATACCAAATACTTCACGGGTAACATTCTCAAATTGTTTATGATTTAAGGCAGTTAAGTGTAATATTATAATTAATTACAGTTTGTATATAAGATAAATGAAAAGATTGGGCGCTATTGATACTATTGAATTAATATTTATATAAATATATATGTAAACAGCACGTGTTGTATGAAGAGAATTGGTGCTATGAGTAACTAGTGACTACACGCAAAGCGGCATCACTGACAGCTGAACAGCGAGCAGAGTTGCATTTGACGGCAAAATATAAATAGCGCGCTGTATGCAAAATTCAAACATCTTCGAAGACATCGTGCTCTAAATGCCGGCATTACCAACAAATTCAATTTTACTTTTAAGGTCAGGCAAAATTGTCGGCAGGCTGCCGTTACAAAAAAAAATAATTGTTTGTGGGACAAAGCTAGAAGAGGAACTAGGAAAATCGCACATTCAATTCGGATTTTGCCAAAATAGACAATGCCGTTATTCTCATTTTCTTTTCGCATATGTGTTACGACGATCCCTTTTAGTGAATAAAAACTGCAAATCTTTTTTTTGGTTCCTTTAGTGAACTGCCATCAAAACTTGTAAAATTACAATTTACGCTTCCCACCTGTTCCATGCTGCTCAACGACAAGCAATAAAATAAAAAGCTCGATCAAATGTGTCCCTTGAGCTGTTAATGTAAGCTGTTGATCAAAAACACCACACGAAACAGAGTACAAAAGCGAAGTGAAAAAAACTGTTTCTACTAAGTGGGAAATCTGATCTGCTTCACTATTGTATGCGAAATGATTCAATTCTTCCTTGTATTGATGAAGGAGAGAAAACGATGCACTTTCGTTTCGAGCAACAGTTTCAGTGTGCATGTATGTGTGTGTGCGTGCGTGTGTACATGTGTGTTGTGTGTGGTTTAAACTCCCACGACAAATGACTTATTAAATCTGTCTGTTTGCCAGAAAGCTCTCAGCCAGCTATTTCATTGCCTCTCCAGGCGTGCTCATAATCTAAGCGCCAGATTAGGTAGAAAAAGCGACAAAAAAAACAATTAAACAAAATCAAATACATGTTCATATCCATATATCCAAAATAACAGATGACGTTAAGAACTTAAGAACTTGGACCATTCCATTTGATAATCAACAATAGACACACACAATAGAGTTTCTCAGTCATACTAGGAAATCGCATCGCATTAAAGCAGAATTCTAGTGTGAGAAGCAAGCAGTTCATTTCTAGATTTCTGATCTCAAGTGATGCTCGAAATTCGTGACACATTTTTTGGTCCTGCTGGCGCCATCTCTCAACTTTCGCCCGAAAGCATTTCGCATACATACAAATATATACATGTATGTATGGATGGATGTGTGTCAACAATTTATTGCACAACTTTACTCAGAACATTGCTCACGCGTCAGCACAACTTACCTTAGTAAATGTTGTTCTTGTTGCTGTTGTCTTTGGTGAGTTGCGCGCGATCTTTTGCCGCATGGCAAGCCAAATAGTTTTTTTTTTGCGGCCTCGATGTTAATTCAACAGCTGTTGACTAATTAAACAATATTTTTAATAATTTCTGCTAATGCCCACAAAACAACAACAAAAAAATACTCCCACGAATCAATTTTAAAATTGATGTGTAATTGAGCATGTATGTATGTATAAACATATATAATTAATTATATATATATGTATATAAACTCCTTTTCGGCAATTTTTACAGGCAATACGAAGAAATTGGGCAGGCCGCGTTTTGCACATTGTAGACAAAATACAGCAACATTAACAAAAATTAACAAAAATAATGTAAGGCACTCTTAAATATGTTAAGCTGTTAGTTAAGGTGAAAAAAATTTGTTTACCGCTAAGCGCACCAGTCGAGACTAAAATTTAAAAAGAATTCCGGGCGGAGCGCACTACGTTACGACCTGTTCGCTTGCCTGTGTTAAACTGTTTCGATCGAATTCGCAGTTGACAGCCCAAATGCCTTCAGTTTAGACGACATGCCAATTAGCTCGTCTCTGATTGGTTAAGACCAGGCCGCGTCTGGCAGGCTGCTTCTGGCAAGCCGCGTCTGGCAGCAGTGCAGCAGGTATTCGTAACGATTTTTAACTGTTCCGCGAGTACTTTTCGGATACCCGTCCCATGGTTTTAATGATTTAGAGTAACCCACTTCAATTGAATAATTAATAATATTTTGTGTTTGATGAAAAGAAGCTGCGTAATATTTATGTTATTAAAACAACATACAAAAAATGTATATGGTAGCAAGTAAGTGGTATCCGTAACTGAGTAGCTAGTAACAACTTTCATCATGGCATCACTCACGATTGAACAACTAGCAGAGTTGCATTTGACAGCAAAAGCGGTATTGCGCGCTAGATGCAAAATTCAAACAGCATATAGTGAAAGCAAAATATTCAAGTGCACTTAAATATTGTGTGCGAAGAAATTTTTTAAAAATCATTCAAAGCAATAAAATAAAAATCGGCTCTAATTAAGGAATTTAAGAGTAGTCACGTTTGTCAAAGAAATTTACATAGCGAATAATCGAAATATTTAGTTGGATATTAACTTGTAAAACGGTAAAATGCTGCTTAAACTTAATCTTACCACTGGGGGGTGGAGAAAGAAGCGCTGGCGTAAATTCATACATACATACATACATACATATGCATGTGACGGCACATACACAGACGTAATAGTGGGCACATAAAAGAAACGGCGGCACCAATTTTAGAGTTGCTCACGCTATCGGCTATCGCTAGCAAGTGTTGCTGTCTAACTTCGATTAAACCGCCTAAAAACCTCAGCAGAGAAAAAAAACCCGCATTTTTAAATGTGCTAATCTGCAATGATTTGTGCACCCGTATCATGGTTGCATTTATGCTCATAGTATTAGTAATATATATTTAGTTTTGAATCCTTTTCACCCGCAGTCATTAGTATATAAAATATCCTATATATTTGTACATATCAGCATATTTATATTCCTGCCATGTGTGCATGGTTTAACATTAAAAATGGAAATTTTTGTTTGTTCGCTTTACAATGAAGCTGAAGCGAAAGCAACATGACGATGAAGAGCAGTAGTAGTAGTGGCAACAATCATAAGCTTACACTAAATACACAAGTGTGAGCAGGACAACCATTATGTCTCTCTGCTGGTAGCTATTAGTGTCAGCTATAAGTACATACATACATAAGCTATGTATACACACATATGTGTGCGTAAGTATGGGATAAAACCAGCAAGGGAGCAACAACATGCAAGAGCATTGAAGCGCGCCCTGCCGATGACTAACATTTCAGAGCTGCCAGATAGTTGGACAGATTGTGATTATTTGCAGGGTGTGGCTGTTAGCAGCTGTTATATTTTTGAATAATTCTACATTTTAATCCATATTGCACTGCATTTCGATTAAAATATAGTAAAAATAGAGTGCAATTCAAAATTGAATAGTCCATTTTAGTTTACTCCGTTTCGTCAAATTTGCTTTTCACATTAGAATCGTATAAGTAATAAAGTGTTCATGTACTTTTGTTTGGTGATATGTATGTTTCAAGATTCATTATTTACTATTTTGCTGGGCTATCAAGATTTTTTTGGTTGTTAAATAATACAGAAATATTGTGTAAAATTTGAATATTTTTTACAAAGACTTTACTCCGAACATAGAAGCAACGCGCCAACCTTAGTTGGGGTTACGCAAAACCAGTCATAAGCAGTGATCTCGCTCGCCTCACCACCGCAACCCTGTGTGTGTGTATGGCTATTAAGCAATTTCACAATTTTGTGTCTCAGCACATCTGGCAACCCAGCAATAGCACACCACATTTGCTCGACCGTTCGCTTACACATATAGACACATACATACGCACATATGAACGGATGTATGCATGCATGTATACATGTTTATATACTGTATAGCGAGAGCATGCGTGTGTGTGTGTGCCTGGCCAGAGTGGCCTGCCTGTTAGCGCCCGCTTATTTTGTGAGTTGGCAGCACAAACAAGTCGCAGCGCGCTGTTCAGTTGTTTTTTTCCCGTCAAACTTACGATACGGCTACAACTCTGCTGCTCTCGGTTTGTTCGTTCGTTTCTTCGCTTGCTTTCTATTTGGTTTCGTTTTTGTGTTATTAACATTATTACTGTTGTGTATGTGTGCGTGTGTGTGTGTGTACGTGTACGTGCTCATTTCGAAAATATTCTTAGGAAAATGTTCGCGAACAACAAAAACTGCAGATTTAAAAAGAAAGAGCTGTCCCGCAACGGCTTCAAGAACAACAACAAAAAATATACCATTTGAAAAGAGAGGCTGCAAACAAGTTTTGTTTGCGTCCCGTTCGCAAAGCGCGCGCATAATCCCAGATTTCCAATCAAGGTGAAACTGCAACTGACATTGACTGCAAGTTTTCCCATAATACTCATTTAATTGAGAATTAAGTGGCAGCAGCATCAACAACATCAGCAGACGTTTAAATATTTGCGGCGATTTCCAATACAAAAATCAAAATACCAACAAAAAAATAAAACAGAAACAGAAAGAAGGCAAGCTGCCACACATACACAGGCACACACACATGCAGACGTAAATAGTGTAAAACGCAGCGTAGGCAAACAAAGGGCGAGAGAGCAGCGCGCTCGCTTGCACACATTACGTGCGCAACTGGTGTGGGAACGAGACGGCGCAGGTAGCAGCGCAATATTGGAGTGCGAGTGCCAAATGTCGCATGAAATTACAACACTGGTGTGAAAGACGAACGGCAACAACAACAAGCAGGCAGGCAGGCTAGCTAGCTATCAAGAAGAAGCAGGAACATAAACAAAACCAAAACAAGTACAAAACGGGCGCCGGTTACAGAGTGACAACCATCAACCCCACCCCTCCCCACACATATTGAATGCAAAAATGCTGCCAAGCATGCAGACAGCAACAACAACAAACAACAACAGATGTCTTGTGGAAACGGCACGGGATGTGGCCCATGTGGAATACGATGTTATCAATTACTACACCCAAACGAATGTGAATCCGAATTTGTGTCCCAATCTGGATGCACTGCCCCAGCAGCGCTGTTCCCGTATCAACAACAACAACAACAACAACAACAACAATAACAGTAGCAGCAGCAGCAATAGTAGCAGCAATACAAATACATTATTGGATGTTGTTGTTAATGCGAAAGCGGCGCGCGAGGATTCCACTGCCACGCCCACACAACAACAACAACATACCAGCAGCAACAGCAGCTCCTCGTCGCCTGCAATGCGTAACGGTTTTGCCAACCGTCGACGGAGCATCGGCAAAGGCACAAGCAATGCAAGCTCCGGTGCCAGTTCCGGTTCCAATGCCAATTCCAGTTCCACACCTACGTTGGGCGTTAATATGCGTGTAACGGGACAGTGCAGTCAGGGCGGTCGCAAATATATGGAAGATCAGTTCTCGGTTGCATATCAAGAGTCACCGTTGACCCATGAATTGGAATATGCATTCTTTGGCATCTATGATGGACATGGCGGCACCGAAGCGGCCCTCTTTGCCAAGGAGCATCTCATGCTCGAGATTGTCAAGCAGAAGCTGTTTTGGTCCGATAACGATGAGGATGTGTTGCGGGCGATACGCGAAGGCTACATAGGCACACACTTCGCCATGTGGCGCGAGCAAGGTGAGTGAGCGAGTCAACTATATATATATACATACATAACACATACAGATTTACATGCATAATGCCAACAATCGTTTATCGATTTGTGACTGCTCACTCGCTCGCTGGCTGTGCCTCTCTGTAAGTGGAATATTCCAAATGATTTTTTTTTTTGTATGTGGCAACCCCGCTGTTCGCTTCTATCATTGTCAGACGTTAGAGAGAGAGCGCAATATGCAGATAACATCACTGCTTGGGTTTTAGCCACAACAAGGTTGCATTTATCGTCAATAGCAGTGACGACACCGCAAACATTTTGATATTCAACGTAATAAAAAAAAAGTGCTAAGATTAAAAGCGCGACACAGCGATAGATAAATGTGGTTCATTTTTGTTTTTTACGTTAAAATAAAAAAAATGAATAAAATGATTTTTGTTATCATTGTTTTTGTTTTTATTGTTTTATAGACAAATGGCCACGCACTGCGAATGGACATCTGAGCACCGCCGGCACCACAGCAACCGTGGCGTTTATGCGTCGCGAAAAGATTTACATTGGCCATGTGGGTGACTCGGGCATCGTGCTGGGCTATCAGAATCCCAACGAGCGTCGCTGGCGAGCGAAACAGCTGACAACGGATCACAAGCCCGAATCGGTGGCGGAGAAGAGTCGCATTCAGCGTGCCGGCGGACAAGTGGCCATTAAATCGGGTGTGCCACGCGTCGTTTGGAATCGTCCCCGAGATCCGATGCATCGCGGCCCCATCCGTCGACGGACCATTGTCGATGATATACCCTTTTTGGCTGTGGCCCGTTCTCTGGGCGATCTCTGGAGCTATAATTCGCGCTACAAAGAGTTCGTTGTTAGTCCCGATCCGGATGTTAAAGTGGTTAAAATTGATCCCAACACGTTTAGGTGAGTTAGGGAAAACGTCTTAGAAACTATAACAACTGTTGAACTGAATTCAATTGTATACGAGGTGTGTTCAAAAAGTATCGCGAATTTCGAATTTTCGCGGGTTACGTATAATCGAATTTCGATTTTTTTGTAGCGTTATGTTGGTACTCATGTCTCTCACTTATGCCGACAAGCTCGGCCATTTTGAATGTTCACTTAATTGTTGACAGCTGCTTTGCTTGCACGTGTTTTGGATCGTCTTCGATCCAGAGGGTCATAACTGGTGACGAATCGTGGGTTTATGGTTACGACGTGGAAACCAAAGCTCAATCATCTCAATGGAAGCTGCCGCACGAGCCAAGACCGAAAAAACCGCGCCAAGTTCGGTCGAATGTGAAAGTTTTGCTGACAGTTTTCTTCGATTGCAGGGGCGTGGTGCATCATGAGTTCTTGCCACAGGGTAGAACGGTCAATAAGGAATATTACCTGCAAGTTATGCGCAATTTGCGCGAAGCAATCCGCCAGAAACGCCCGGATTTGTGGAAGAACAAAAATTGGCTTTTGCACCACGATAACGCCCCTGCTCACACATCGTTGCTTGTGCGCGACTTTTTGGCCAAAAACAACACACTAATGATGCCGCAGCCACCGTATTCCCCAGATCTGGCCCCCTGTGACTTTTTCTTGTTCCCTAAACTGAAGAGGCCCAGAAAGGACGACGTTACGCTACGCTTGACGAGATAAAGACGGGATCGAAGGAGGAGCTGAACAAGATAAAAAAAATGATTTTTTGAAGTGCTTCGAAGATTGGAAAAACCGTTGGCACAAGTGTATAATATCTCATGGGGATTACTTTGAAGGGGACAAAATAGATATTCATGAATAAATAAATAATATCTGAAAAAACACAAATTCGCGATACTTTTTGAACACACCTCGTATTTCTAATCAAGCAAATCCCATAAAAACTCGACTTAAAGTTAATTTTTCCATACAATTGGCAAATATTCAGTTAAAACTCATTAAAAAGTCACTTAAATGTTGACTAAATCTGCTTTAACTAACAGTTAAATTAGGGGTTTTTTTTTAAAGCTCATTAAAAATGCGATTGAAGCTCGAGTTGAGATTGTCTGGTTTCTATTTACTTTATAAAACAACTTGATAACTTTGTGAATTTGTTTGCAGATGCCTTATTTTTGGCACGGATGGTCTGTGGAATGTGGTGTCGGCACAGGAGGCTGTCGATTCGGTGCGGGAGAAGCATTTTATTGGCGAGTGCCTGCACGAGCAGGACGTCATGAATCCCAGCAAGGCCCTTGTCGAGAGGGCCCTCAAGACCTGGGCAAGCAAAAAGATGAGGGCGGACAATACATCCGTTGTAACTGTGATACTCACGCCAGCTGCAGCTGCAACAACTGCAACTGCAACTGCAACAACAACAACAACTGCAACTGCAACTGCAACTGAAAACATAGATTTGCTGGTGGATACTGAGAACAATTATCCAGCTGAATTGGATGAGCTGGTCGAGGATGAGCATGATGAACTGAATGTGGAGCTGTGCGCCGCCAACATTGAGGAGCAAGAGTATCTGCATGACACACCTTACAGTGCCTTGGCCAAGCGGCATTTGCCTCCGGAGCCTTATCGCAATTTCGACTACTACATTGAGGAGCAGCAGTTGCAGCTACTCGAAGAGGCAGAGGAGCAAGAACAGGAGGAGGAGGAGGAACATGAACACGATGACGATGACGACGACGAGGAGGAGGACGAGGAGGAGGAGGCGGAGGGGGGCGAGGTGGAGGTCAAGGAGGAGCAGTTAATGCAACAGCAAAACGCAAACTGGCGAAAATCACTGCAACAATCGATTGTTAACTGGCATCAAACATCAATGATACGGGAAATAGACGCAATGATGCAGGTGGCCCATGACGAGGAGGAGACGACTATGACGACGACGACGACGGTGGCGGCGTTGGCGTCGGCAGAGGCGGAGGCTGTGGCGGAGACAGAACTGTATTGTGGCAACAGCAACAGCTGTGAATTGGAGCACAATTATAATAGTTGCTATGTCAGCAGCGCCACGGTGAATGGCAGCACGGAGGAATACAGCTTTGCGGAGTCATACAATACGCTGCTAAATGAACAGCAGCAGCAGCAGCAACAACATCAGCAGCAACAATCGCAACAGCAATCGCAGCAGCAACAGCAGCAGTTGCAGCAGTTGCAGCAGCAGCAACAGCAACATCAGCAGCAGCCAGAGAAGGAGCAACAGCAGCAACAGTTGTTGAACAGCATGCAGGAGATCTTGCAGGAGCAGCAGCGCTATCAGCAACAAGAGGGCTACTCACTCACACAGCTTGAAACGCGACGCGAACAGCAGCAGCAGCAACAGCACCACCACCACCACCACCAAGTGGACAACAGCAACAGGTGGCAGCAAGAGCAGCAACAGCAGTCTACAGCCACTTATGTGGAACAGCCGGTGGAGCTCTTGGCGCTTAATGCGCTACTGCAGCAGGAGCGCGATGAGGAGCAGCAGGTGGCACTGGAACGGGAGCAAAAGCAACAGCAGCAGCAACTGTTGCTGGTTGAGGCAAGCAGCTCTAGTTGCAGTTCCAATTCCAGCGCCAGTTGCAGTCCATCCAGTTGCACTGTCGAAACTCAGTTTGCCTATGCCTCTGCTAGCTGGAATGCCAGCAATGTGGCAACGCTGCAGGACAATGAAGTCAGCTCAACCCTGCCGGCGACCCCGACGCCGATGTCTACTAGCAACAGCAGCAGTACTGAAGGAGCGCAGCCAATGGAAAGCCAACCGGATCAGCAGCAGCAGCAACACCAACAACAACAACAGCAACAACAACAAATGACATCGTCACATCCCGCGAGGATCAGGCGACAAATGCGTCGCTATCGAAATGTGCCCAATGAGAATCACCAACATATGCAAACGCGTCGCCGACAGATGTTCAAGCATAGCAGCAAAAGTAAGGCTTACAGCGCAGCAGCAGCGTTCGTTGCTGCCTACAGCAGCAGCAGTAACAACAACAGCAGCAACAGCAGCGCTGAAGTTTTGCCTAGCAGCAACAGCAGCAGCAGCAATAATGTCAAAAGCAACATCAGCAGCAGCAAAACTAACAGCAGTAACAACAGCAACAGCAGTAATAACGGTAATAGCAGCAGCAGCAGCAACCGCAAACGTCGGCGCAGCGTCGTCAACAGTGGCAGCAACAGCAGCGCTGTTATGATGACGCGTCGCAGTCACAGCTTAAGTTTGGCCACCGGCAGCGGCGTCAGCAAGCGTCAACTGCGCAGCAGCATCTGTCAGCTTGGCACTTTGGATATGACAAAGCGCACGCTGCGAACGCGCAATGTGACGCCAGCGACGAACAGCGGCAGTAGCAGCAATAAAAACAACAACAGCAACAGCGGCAGCAATGTCAACGCCAGCAAATCCACACACACATTCAATAAGCCAGCAACGCCAGCAGCGATGCCAGCAGCAACAGGAGTAACATCAACAGGAGCAGCAGCAAAAACAGCAGCAGCAGCAGCAACATCAGTTGTTGTACGGCGTTTACGTCAGAGCAATGAGGAGCGTGAACAGCGACGCAGCCTGCGGCGCAGCACTTTAAGCGCTAGCGGCAGCAATGCCAACATCAGCAGCAGCAGCAGTCCATTAGGTAAGCCGACTCGACTGCAGTCGTGCAGCGGCGGCATTGCAGCGCGGCCACCGCCATCGCCAAAGAAATTGAATGCGGTCGTGCCGACGCTGGCAATTGGTACGCGTGCTTATACAGCGGCTCTAGCGGCGGCAGCGGATTTAAGCAAGCGCTGGTCTCTGCGCAGCAGCAGTGCGAATGCAAATGCGATGGCAACACTGGTCACAGCCATCAGCTGTTATAGCAGCAGTGCGCGCAGCCGAGCAGCACCGACAACGACGCGTCGGCGCTAAAAACTGTAATGGAATAGGATTGCCGAGGGAAGGGGAAGGGAATGGAATGTGTGGAGCAGTTTGGGAGTGAAAAGTGGACTGGCGTTGCCAGCGCGTTTCAAAATTTCTAGTACAAAATGTTAAAAATAAAGCAACCTAAATAATTAATGAAAAGTGATTGAAGTGAGAGCGAGAGCGACAGCGAAGGTTGATTGAGAAGTTGGTTAACTTATGTTATATTGGTATAAGAAACCAAAATACACAAAAACAGATTTAGAATTATGCATAAGAAACTACATACTTAAGTTACTTACACACACACACACACATAACACACAACACATATATATATATATATATATATATATATATATATATATATTATTTATAAGCATAACGATTGATTTAAAATATATTGTAATAAGCTAACTCTTAACCATATCGCACACATTCTACAAAAGTGTAAGATTTGTATATTATGCTTATATTTGTTAGATTTACGTAAAAAGAACCATCAACACTTAGAATGCAAAATTTACAGTTATTACATTTTAGTAGAATGTATTCGATATTAATACAGATATAGATTTATGCAAATTTTTTTTGTGGCCATCTTTTGTGTGCGCCTCTTTAAAGAAAGCTTTAAGCGACTAAAAAAAATTTTTTTGTTCCATTTACAAATATCATGTATTTAATTAAGTTGTCAAAAGTATTTATTTAAGTCTAAGAGATGATAGATGCTAATAACTATAAAACACTTCTATCGTTTTTAAATTTTTTTCTTAATTAATTTTATATAGCTTATAATTGTATCCCTATATATTTACCTTTTCTTCCTTTTCTCTTATTTTTTGTTACTTTAGCTTAACTAAATAAAACATGAATATAGCATGTAAAGTTTTTTTTTCCATAAATATTACATATTTATTGTAATTGTTACCAAGAAATGCAAATGCCTCCAAATTAATTTAGAATATTAATTTTTTATAAAATAAACGCTATATTTTTACAAGAATATATAAATGAGCTGTATTTGGATCTTAAAATGGGGAGAAATAATTTTAAAAATCCGTTACCTACTCCTAAGCAGTGCTGCCATACACACACACATAGAGCTTAGATGGAAATGCGCCAACGTAATGGCAACTCCAGATAAAAGGGATAAATGTCTGCTCAAATCATCGGTATCGATAAAAAAAAAATATCGCAGCGAATTTGGCGCGTAAATATGCACAAATACATGATATACATGTACATACGCCAAATAAACAATAAACGTAAATGATTTCTTTCAATTGTCTGTTCATTTGAAGAAAAAAGCAAAAACAAAAACCATTTTCAAATGGCGCTTCGAGCGTCAAACTCAAATCTTAAACTTGGTGGTGTATGGGTCTGGAAGGAAGAAATCGAAATCGTGTACAAGCCCGTCAAGGCAGAGACGGTGGCAGAGGCGGAGGCGCTGGCAGCGGCGCAACAACAAAAATTCTGGCCATTTGCCGACCAGAGTTAAACGCGTTCGTTTCACTCAGCTGCGCGCTCGCCGCCCTTCCTAGCGTATGTGGTGCATATTATATTCATTCGTAGGTATTTCGTATTTCGTATTTTTGTATTTTTTTTACGGTGTGTTTTTGTTTTGGGCATATTTGTTTGTCAAAAGCAGCAATGAGCGTTTTTGCTCTTGTTGTTATTGTTGTTGTTAGTAACTGACTGTTGACAAAAGGCAACAAAAGCAAACAGAAAAGTGTAATTTTGTGTGTGTGTGTAATTGTAAACAATAGATTGCAAAGCGTGCAGCGTGTGGTAAGTGCCAAAGTCTAGCTCAAAATCTCTGCAATATGCTGCACACACTGAAGTACATATATATGTGTGCGTGTGTGTGTGTGTATGATATTTTTTTGAAAATGTATTTAGCCTGAGCGTGAGTGTCGATTTGAGCTCAAAAATCCAATTGGACTTTTATGTATGTGTGTGTCGTCGCCTAACTGTCTGTCAGTCTGTCTGTTTGCTTGCTGTCTTTGTATGTCTTTCTCTGCATGTGTGTGTGAGTTTCGGTGTATTTTCCACCCCAGCAGTGAGTTTCGAAACGCGGCCACAGCTCGGCTCCAGGCTCGCAGTTTTGTGCGCAGCTTCCCTTGAGCCGGATTCCCAGTTCTTATTGTTCCCATTGTTGTTGTTCTTCTTGTTGTTGTTGTTGTTACTTAGTTTCAACCCTCTGGTAGTGTCTTAAAACGTGTTTCAAAATGGGTGGCTCACAGCTGTGTGTGTTTTTGGGCTTTACTGTCTGTTAAATGCTCTTTGCTGTTGTTGTTATTGTTGTTGTTGCTGTGGCGCATTATTCTTGACTGCGCTTTGTGCGAGTTTTCGTCGTTAGTCGTTATGACATCAACACACGCTTGGCGCTGGGCCACACACACACACAGCCACGCACACACACAGACACAGACACAGTTATGTTGCGAGCTTTGTCCTTTGGGCAAAGCTTGCGCTTGCCTTCGGCTTCGGACGCTTGACTCGTGCTTACAGCCGACGACTCCCCGAATAACGTTCGGCTCGCCTTGCTTTTTGCATTTGCATTTGCAGCTGTAGTTGTAGCTATATTTATATTTGTATTTGTGTCGTTTTTGTTTAGCTCCGTGCGTGTTGAGCGCAATATTAAATATTTATAAATATTTAATACATTAATTGTTAATGCTAACCATCATTGGGCAGTTAACACTAACATTAAATGTTATTGATTTAGCACTCGTCCAGAGTTGTTAACGGCTTACAGTTAAACACACACACACACATACACACACACATATATACGAGTATATATATATATGGGCATATTGGAGAGCTTTCCCAGTACCTTACTTTTTGGATGTGCAGAATTGAGCACGTGATTTTCAACTGCTCGATCGCCATACGAGGTGTGTTCAAAAAGTATCGCGAATTTTGAATTTTCGCGGGTTACGTATAATCGAATTTCGATTTTTTTGTAGCGTTATGTTGGTACTCATGTCTCTCACTTATGCCGACAAGCTCGGCCATTTTGAATGTTCACTTAATTGTTGACAGCTGCTTTGCTTGCACGTGTTTTGGATCGTCTTCAACAGACGAAAAAATTAATGGAGTGGAGAAAATGGTATTGGCCAATCGTCGAATCACCGTTAGAGAAGTTGCCGAGGAGCTAGACATATCGATTGGCTCATGCCATTCGATTTTTATCAATGATTTGGGCATGAGATGGGTCGCCGCATTGCACCACGATAACGCCCCTGCTCACACATCGTTGCTTGTGCGCGACTTTTTGGCCAAAAACAACACACTAATGATGCCGCAGCCACCGTATTCCCCAGATCTGGCCCCCTGTGACTTTTTCTTGTTCCCTAAACTGAACAGGCCCATGAAAGGACGACGTTACGCTACGCTTGACGAGATAAAGACGGGATCGAAGGAGGAGCTGAACAAGATAAAAAAAAATGATTTTTTGAAGTGCTTCGAAGATTGGAAAAACCGTTGGCACAAGTGTATAATATCTCATGGGGATTACTCTGAAGGGGACAAAATAGATATTCATGAATAAATAAATAATATCTGAAAAAACACAAAATTCGCGATACTTTTTGAACACACCTCGTATAACAAAAAAAAACCAGTTGTGCGCAACTTGGTCTCAAAGGAATCTACGAGTATATGAAAAACCGAATAATTCTAACACACACACACGCAGACACACATACATACATTGCCACTCAAGATTTGATCATTTCCTGGAAAAAACGCACTCGTTGGAAAAAGCTTTTATTTTTGATTTTTGTTTTTACGATGCTTTGGCCTAAAAATATCACCGATGTACAAGTTTTTTGAGTTGGACTGTTTTTGGCTTCGAAGCAGCATCAAACATAAAAAACTTATCCGAGTGTTCCCTGAAAGATCTTTGACTCGAAGTATTTATTTGAAAGTAAGTCAGCATTTGTATATAGTTGGAAGTCAGACCTGAAGCAGTGCAGGAAAAATTCTTGCTTACGACACATTTTGTATTCTTTTAATCATAACATTAATTAATTAATAATAAAACATCAAATAATATCGCCAAACAAAGGTATGTAATTTTCATATTTGTTTTTTTTTTAAGTTTACCTTACTTTTTTTCAAAATACTTGACCAATTTTGATATGGAAGACAAACTGTTTACTTAGGATATATAAAAATTATATATTTTTAATTTTTCATTGGCAATGTGATATTAAAACCGTTATAAGCCGCTTTCGAGTCGATCTGACTTGGTTAGCGAATCTAGAACCAACAATTAAATTTATTAACTTTATTATTAATTATTAAATTATTAACGCATCCTTTTTGCTCTCGTCTCGTTTGCACACAGTGGAGATTATGCCCCATTCTGGCCTAGATTGGTTGGCTTTATTGGCCAATTGACAATTGAATAAAATACTTGGCATAAGTATCGATGTATTTACTCATATCTATATACTCGTATATATATATACACATATTTGAAAATATATCCAGGCTTATCAATTTTCTTCTAACCATAAAGAAAATGGGTTAAAGCTTTAAAGACGATCGATTTCAACTGTCAGCGACAAAAATTCATTTTTTTCTTTATATATTCAGTTGAAATGAAATTGAATTGCTTATCGATAGATAAATGTAGGAAATGCATTTGGGCCACAATCGATCGGGTTGTAAACAATAATGTTTTTCACATTCTCCCCACATGTATATATATATATATATATATGTATGTATACATATATATGTGTTTCTGTATTGGTTTAGCAATCGAACGGAACGCAACGATTTCTTAATCGAATGTTTTGCTTGAAATATCGAAACATGCACTTCCTGCACCGAAGCTATGTCTAATCCAACAAAACTGCTTGATCTATATTTAAAACGCTGCCCAACTCTCGGCATCTTTAAGTTTAGAACATTTGATGTATGTAAGAATATGTCTGGCTTGCTCGCTCACCCACAAAGGCGTGCTGGCGGCATCTCTCTCTCTCTCTCTCTCTCTCGCTCTCTCTTTCTCCCATGCAGTCAGTCTTTCAGTCTTTCTATTTATCTTGGCCCTATATCAGTGTTGTGGGCAACCCAACCCCATGCCGTGTACTCAAAGCTTCTTCTCATGTTTATTTTATTTTTGGCTTGGCCATATTTATAGCGCTCATTTCAGTGCACGCTCGCTCTCTCTCTCTCTCTCTCTCTCTCTCTGTCTTTCGCCTTGGGTTGTTAGTTCATTGGGCTCGGCTCTAATGGCTCTTTCCGAGGTGCACACACACACACACACACACACACACACCTATATCAGAGAGTTGAAGTTCAATTACCTTTAAATGGATTATACAAACAGACAACGCCGCAAGATGGGCAACTGATATCAAACGGCGCATGCACCACAACAACTCACACACACAACACACACACACACACACACACACACACGCAGGCGCGCAGACTGGCAGACTGGCCTGATCCCAGTTCTCAGTTCTCAGTTGTGTTTTTGGTGAGTTTTCCAGAGTTTGAACGTTTTGCATGTGGCTGGCCCCGTTTTGTTCGTTGCCTAAGATCGAGGTGAGGGGCAGCCAGGCTGACGGCGTTGCACGACACCAACAACACCAACAACAAGATGCTGCCAAAAATAAATTTGAACTCAAATCGTGGCACAAGCGACGAAAAACCAATTTGAGTGCCAAGAAAAACCAACGCAATGAATTTTTCCTCTTTAAGAGCCAGGCAGCAAAACAAAGTAAATACTAAACCGATTCAAACCGATATATATATATATATATATATATACAATATAAACACATGCACATGTGTGTGTGTGTGTACAATATGTGCTGGCAAAGTGGCAACCCCTCAGCAGCCGCCCCTTGCCCCATGCTCCTGTGCCTGAGGCGCGCTCAAGTGCCCAAGAGAAATAGTGAATTGCCATCGCTTTTGCAGGCGCTCTTGCGACTTGATTTTACACGAGATTCACACAGATAGAGACAGAGAGACAGAGAGAGAGAGAGAAAAGAGAGAAAGAGAGCGAGAGAGAGAGTATAGTATTGGCGGGTGGCATTTGTTTTGATTTGGCCATCGTAGACCACGCTGTCCACATGACGCAATTACCACTGTACCACTGGCCATATAGCCATATAGCCATAGCCCAGAAGCGAACGTGACGACCTCAAAAATAAAAAATAAAAAAAAATGGAAAATGTAAAATCCAGCGGAACAAATTGAATGTTTTTCGAAATGGAAAAACTCGCACGGCTGCCATCATTTTTGTCGACAACATTATCAACGTGTGCTCAGAGACCAGAAAGCTTCAACTCTGGCTAATGTTCGGTACACACACGCACACACACACACACACACACACACAGATAGACATATACAAATACACATCGAGCGATCCTCAACGTATGGCCTCGGTCGGCTCTCATCTCATCTCATCTCATCTCGTCTCGTCTCGTCTCTCGTCTGGTCGCCGTCTTGTCTCATCCGCGTCTATTTATAAAGTGCAGAACAAAATAAAGAACATATTTCAGATGCCAAGAGTTGCCAAGTTGGCCCAAGCATAAAGTACAGTCACGTGCTCACGTCTAGATGGATCAGAATGAATCGAATCACTAAACTACCGTTTGCGCTGCTATATGCCTATCCACATTTGCCTATGTGTCTGTGGATCTGCCTGATCTGCACACGAACATCATAAAAGATGCCTGAATCACTGCTCACTGCTCACTGAATTATATATATTTGGATGTCCAAATCCGGCAATGTGTACAATCGCATCTAAGTCTAGATATAGTCCAGTATTTCTTTTTTGTTTTTATTATTGTTATCGAGGATATTTAAGATTGAAGTCGACTTCTTGGATCCCATCGGGTATATACATATGTATTCTTCATCAGGGTTGATCTTGGTGTTTGTTTCCAAACTGGATGCTCAGTTTTAAAGCCAGCCTGATTACACTTGATATATGTCTGCAGGCAGCGGTGCCGAGATCGCCAGATCGAATCACTATATTCTATATGAGCTGAGCTCCTGTCGGGCTGTGGCTGTTGTCTAAGGGTAAATAATCTTCGGTGTGGCTAAGATAATCGCTGCTTTGGTTGTTGTGTTTAATGTTTGTTGAAATCGCTTCATGTGCCAATTTTATCTGGCAAAGATCGCTTAGCCTCTGTCAGTCTTTTAGGCTATTTCCGCACACATTCAGGTGTAACTGTAATATTACCAAGGATCTCTTCATTTTAACTTCCATTTAAGTATGCCGAGTCCATAAGGAGCGGTTCAAATCCATAAGTCCTTCTAAGCTGTGCGCTGCATCCGATTTACACCGATACCCCAATATTGGATATACTCGTATGATGAAATCATTTTTAAAGCTGCGCAGAAGAACGAGAAACTGTCACAGAAAACTTATATGAGTCTTTCCAAACATTAAATATATTTAAAGTCACAAATTGTCAAAGCAAAACACCTTTAGCCAATGCCATATGGAATCGAGTTCAAGCGATTCAGAAAATTTGCTTTTGTTTTTTTAAATATTTTTTTTGTTCTTGAATCCTTTGAGTCCTTTGCTAATAAAGCTCATCAGCCACTTAACTTGTTTAGTTCGAGTGGCAATTTTGCTTAGTTTAAATCGCTTTCTTTTTTGTGTAATGCAATTTGAATGTGCTTACAAATGTGAAACTTGGCCAAAATGTTTTGGTAGAATTTTCCGCCCAGTTGTTCGTTCAGCTCGACCTCAATTTGGCGGGTGGACGGGTAAGTGTTGCGGGTTACAAGCTACCCACCAGAACCAAGGGGGTGTAGGTGTTGCTCTGCAAGGTGGAGAGCGAGAGAACGGGAGAGCAGGAGAGCAGGAGAGAGAGAGAGAGCGCGAGTGGAAGAGTGGAAGAGTGGGTGGTGTGGGTGAGAGGAAGAGCGAGTGAGTGTAAGCAAGCGGATGCTGCAACACTGGCAGCAGCAGCGCCAACAATAGTCGCCAACATTCACAGCCGCCACTGCCGCTGCCGGCGCCATAGACAGAGGCAGAGGCAGAAAATGTGCTGCCGGCTGCTGCTGTTGCTCAGCCTCCCCAGGCCCCTGTCGACAGGCTGCGATGGCTGCTCGGCCGCTCGTGGCGCTCGGCTGCCGCCAATTCAAGTTGCTTGCCTGAATTCAGTATTCAGTGTTCAATTGGACTGCGACTGCGACTATTTCGATCGCGCCGAGAAATCCGAAATCCCGACAAACGGATCGAAAGTACAAACCAAAATCAGAAACACACACAAAAAGAGAGAGAGCGGGACAGACAGCAAGAGAGAGAGAGAGAGAGAGAGAGAGAGAGAGACGGAGAGAGAGAGAGAGAGAGAGCGCAATAGAGATGGTAAAACGCTTGTGTTCGCGCTTTGCGCTTTTCCTGCTTTATGTGTCTGTGTGTGTGTGTGTGTGTGTGTGGCTATTTTGAAAATAAGTTAAACAACGCATTCCGCAAGATCATTTGTATATTTCGGGGCTGAGCATATGACCGCTTTGCCGAGTCGAGCATTGGGGTAGATTGAAGAGCTTTTCATGACTTTCCAAAAAAAAAACCAAAGAAAGAAGAAGCAGAAAATAAATATTTGATTTTATGATTTTCTTGTCATAAATCACAAGCATTTATATCTGAAATTTTTTAAAGTCCCACAGAGAATTACAAAAATGTAGTTTATTTATCTACTTCAAATCAAATAATTTTAGTCAGGCAACTTATTAATATTATATATCTGATATTATTTGCAGTGTCCGTTATACGCATCTATCCTTTATGGCAAAAAAAACAAAATAGATATATGCATATATATATATATATATATATATGTATGTACGTACATCCATACAGCTTAAAAGCTCAAGTTGAAAGCTCAAGACTGTTTTAAAGTCACTCAACTTGGCTTGCTAAATTAGTTACCCATATGTGACTATATCCTTGAAAGATGAAGCCAACAACAACAACAACTACAACAACAACAGCAGTTTTCAGTTTTCAATAGTTTTCAAGCTACAATTAATCTTTGATTGTTCACTTTAATTTCAATCTCTTGTATTATTACGCTTAACTTAAGGACAAATTTGAAACAGAGACAGAGTATTACTCATTGGGCAGACACTGATGTGTAGCTTTCTCATTGCTTTGTTTTTCTTTTTTCTGTTTGTTTTGCAATTGCCTCCCGCCAGCATCCTATGCATACATCAGTAGTCATACAGGTGTGTGTGTGTGTGTGTGTGTCTGTGTCTGTGTTTTTTGTGTACATATAACAAAGTAACGGGCAATGCCTTGAGTTCTTATTGAGAGCCTTTCAAAAGCTCGGCTTGAACTTGAGCTCTTTTCGGGCAGATACAAAGAGAGAGAAAGAGAGAAAGCTCAAAAGCAGCTTTTCAATCAACCTGGACGGTGCCAACAATTGCAGAACGTAAAGCACACACACACATGTTTTCATGTGACTCACAAATTGTGTTGCTGGGAAGCAGGGTTGGATGTGAAAGTGTGGGGTTAGGTTGGCTTGCGTTACGTTGCGTTGCGTCGCTTTACGTTACGTTACGTTACGTTGCGTTGCGCTGCGTTGAGTTTGCTTCGATTCATATCGAATCGCAGCGTTGTTGTTGTTGAGTTACGCGCGTATTATAATGCGACAGTAACCATGGAGCCGCAAGCTCACCTTTAAGGCGATAAGATAAAGCTGGCGGTGGAAAACAGATTAGATATTAGTCGCCTATGGTAGGCAGACAAAGCATGAGTTGGTCTGGTCGCCAGTCGAAGCCAGTGACATTATCTCTCCAAAACTCGCAACCAGTCAAATCGAGTAGAACACAATCAGTGCCAAAGCTTGAGACACGTTTTGTTCTTGCGTAAGATACAACATAGAACACAATTCTGTCCGATTATAATTTCTCAGTTGCCAGTTGCCAGTTGCCAGTTGCCAGTTGCCCGTTGTCAGTTGTCAGTTTTGCAGGCTGCATTTTGCGACGTCACGTTTCACGTATTGGCATCGTCATATTTTCATCTGCAGCAGGTGCTCTCTCTCTCTCTCTTTCTCTCGCTCTCTCTCTTTCACTGTGTGTGTGTGTGTGTGTACATATATATATATATATATATATATATTTAGTGTTGCTTACGAATTGGCATGATTTCATACTAACAAATTTCGATTCTATGTATTTTTAATTTTAGTCCAAGGTTTGAAACAACAACAACAACAGCAGCAACAGCAGCAAGAACAGCAACAGCAGCAGCAACAACAAGAACGGCCGCTACTAGAAACGTAATTTAAGCAATAAAAGAAGCGCACAACGACACCTACGTATAAACAAAGTCTTCAACTGAGCGAGAGACAGAGACAGAGACACGCACAGAGACAGAGAGACAGAGAGAGAGTGAGAGTGAGAGAGAAAGAGGCCAGAACACAGTGAGAGTAAGATCGATATACAGCGGGCAGAGAGACAGGAGAGCGCCATCAGCAACCAGCCGCCAGCCACCACACTTGGCCCGCCCCTTCCCCTCCCCCACGTTCAGCTCAGGCAGCTGAAGCTTTGGCAATACGAAAATTACGCATACGCCTCGTGAAGCGCAATCGCAAAAAAAAAAATCACAAAAAAACCAAACAAACCACCAAAAACAAAAACAAAAAGATTAATAATAATAAAAAACAACAACAACAACAACAAAGAAAACAGACACAAACAAATAAACCGATCAGCACTGACTCAGTCCAGTTCCCCGCCGCACCCTCTCTCATCAGAATCGATATCGCAGACAATCAAAGTCAGTTCGGCCGTCGGCCCAGTGTAACTGGAAACTATCCAGGACAAGTGACAAACAACAACAACAACAACAACAAGCAGCAGCAACAGCAACAGCAACAATAGCAACATTTTCGGGCAACTTGCACAGCCTCAAAGCCACTGTGGTGGTGAATATTTCAAACTGTAGCCGGCTAGAAACTCAGGTGAGCAGCAAATTGCATATGTTTTCCATTTTTTTCAGAGTGACTTTCGAAATTTGTGTAATTTTATTTTTAGTGTATGATTTGTCGATTTTAATATGAAAATTTGTGCTTAAAGTGCACAGTTCTTCCCATTTTGTTGAATCAGTTTTGGCATTATCAAATTCGGAGCTTTTCTTTCAAAATGGCGTCTCAATGTGGCGTTGCAGGTTTCAGACAATTTTGTAAATCATATTTGAAATAGATTTTCGACTACGTTGAGTTTATTTGCAAATTTTCATGGGTAATTTGTATAACTTTTAAAGAATTTTGCTTCGATTTACGGCAGCTATTCGATTTAACAATTTGACAGGACAACTTCAGCGACCAAATGCTGAACAGGCAAAGTGACGTCCACTTTGAATTCGAATTGGAATTCGAATTCCATCATTATCAGCAGCTGCTTAATGGCTCGCTACTTCAACAGCTCACACACACACACACACACACACTTACATATATATATATACTTAAATGCGGGCAACACTCGTGACCAGGGCCCTGTCAGTTGCTAGTTTCGGCCAGTGTTATCAAAGAGCCAACAAACAGTTAGAACTTAAAGCTTGCTCAACTCACAGGCCGGGAACCATATGCACTACGCACACACGTCTGGCTTGGTGTGTGTGTGTGTGTGTGTGTGAGAGACAGAGGGAAAGAGTGTGGCGGAGACGGAGAAGTCATGGCACATAATATTTGTGCCTCCTAAAAGACATATTGGGATCTGTGTAAATCATAATAACTGTTGCCCATTAACATGCCCTCGCAGAGAGTCTCATCATTTTGTCGTTCAGTTTGCATATATATATATATATATATATATTAGCAATCAAATATATTTGTTGCGATTACTTCTAGACGCTGCGCCATCTATTTTTTATTTATATATTTATTTGATGTGGACTAAAAAAGATAAAATCTTAAGATACAAATTGTAAATGAAAGTTACAAAAAATAAAAATAACAATAATAAAATTAAGGATATAAAATGGGTTAACTTAAATGCTAAATGTTAAAACAGAAAAACAATGCCAAAATTAAAAAGAGAGAGAGATATGTATATATATATATATATATATAGATATAGAGTTGAGTCTAAAATAGTTGGGCACAATAAATGTGTGTGGAATTTGAGCAATGGCATTTTCTGTTCATAACTGATATATCATCATGACTTAATGTGTACACATACATATATGTATATGTGTGCGTGTGTGTGTGTGTGTGTGTGTGTGTACATATTTGTGTGTAGTCACACATCTAACTGTGTTCGACACATATTGAATCAAGCGACTGTTTTGGGCAACAGTCACAGCAGCAGCAGCAGCAGCGGCAGCAGCAGCGGCAACAACAGAAATATGCCCCCAAAACCCGCCCCAGCACTTTGGCTCACTTTTATCAGCGGCTTATCAGCAAATAATTCCACCTGTTGTGCAGTTGAAACGGCAAATGGGCAAACGGCCGGCGGGGGGAGTGGCAGTCGAAGGGGTCGACGTCAGCCCCGGGGAGTAGCGCTTAAGTGTGTGTGTGTGTGTGTGTGTGTGTGTGTGTGTGTGTGGGTGTAGATAACTTCAGTAAGGTCTCGCTTTGAGGCTTGTGCCTTCAGTTGGCGCGCACAAAGCAATGCTTACTTTATTCCACATCTACACACATTTAAAGATACATTTGTATCTTTTGTGAGCCACCGCTGCTCTCAGCTTATTAAATATACATATCTATGTATGTATGTACGTACGTATGTATGTATGTATGTACATAGACTTAAGTATATCATAGTGCACATAGAAAAATGTTCGCCGCTGTTTGCGTTGCTCAGCAGAAAGCCACCGCCTGGCACGACCAGTGGCTCATTGTCAGTGGATTTCAAAGATAACATTGAGTACTAACGTACACACACCAACACACGCCAACACACACACCCGCACACCCGCACACACACACACACATAGTCTGCGATTCAGTTGGGTTTCTTTTTTAATCTTATCTTAAAACTTGAGTCGACATCGTTTGCCATCCAACGATGACGCTTTGCAACGTACACACACACACACACACACACACACACACACACACACGTGATCCAATACTCGACAACTTGTAGCTATTTATTTTGTTAATTACGTGAAAAGACTTGGTCGTTAACAAAGTGAAAACACATTTTTGGGCCGCTTGCTTATCCTTTAATGCGGCTCAAAGTACTTGCACCCTCCTCAACCGTAGCACACACACATTGCTTATTACTTGTAACTATCCCCGCACAAAATCTTTTAAAATTTAAAATTAAATTTGATGTGGTTTGTCTTGTTTAGTTGACAATCAATCAATAAATAACCAATATGGATTGTGTGTTGCTAGTTGAAGGTATGCCCAAAAATCGCTAGTAATAATACTTACATCGATATACATATATCGATTCATTGAAATTTGTAATCGATTGCAACTGCATCTCTTTTCGAATTTTAAAGAGTTTAGCTCTCATTCGTTCCGTGGCACACAAATATAATCCATATTTCCATGCATTGCTTCGATCTGGTTTTGATACTTTAAATAACGATTTTATTCATGTTGAATGCGTACATTCTCCCAACACTTGACCTTTATTTCAGTCGAGAAAGAACGGCTGTTTTGGGTACGCTAAATATGACCTGTCCTTGTGGATTGATTGATATATAAATGATAACAAAAATCCGACTGATTGATTCTCTAGGAGGTTACAACAGATTCGAGGTCCAAGTCCAGTTTGATGCCCATTAGGATTTAGAGGATCTACATTTATGTATCGATGTGGTTGTAATTGTTTCTCCTCCTTAACAAAGGGGTATTTGTTGATAAGCATTAGTCATTATTGCAAAGATATCGAGTGAAATGCGGTTGCACAAAAGAGTAAGCGAAGCGTATCGAAATTAACCCTTAACCCTTGGCTGATGTCAGCTGATGTCAACTGATGTCAACTGATGTCATATATAAATATATACGCAAACAAATGATTAAGCATCGTATGCACAAAACAAGTGGGAACGACTGAGAAATACCCCGAATACCCTGTAATACCCTGTAATACCAGCTAATAGCAACAGGTGGCAAATAAACTTATTGTGTGGTGAAGGTGCAAGTTTTGTGTGTTTTTCGTCATTTGTTTTTATGTGTGGCAGCAATTGGTATTATTCGAATCTTCCAAATTGAGTAATCAAATGTAAAATGTCCAAGAAACGTCAAAGATAAAGTCATTTCTTATGCTGATCCTTGAAAGATCGATCACCAGTAATCTGCGCAAAAGTTTTCAAATTTGAACGACTTCGAGTTCGACTGCAGTTTAGAGAAATAATCTATAAATATACGCAAATAAAAATTGATAAAATAAGAGACTTTTTTAAAATATTTTTCAGCAATATTTGCATTTACCAAGAAATGTAATTCTGACAAGGATATAAAAAGTAAAAAAATTCCATGATAAATTGAATGAATTTTGATATCTCGAGTGTTATATTAGACATAATTTAGAATTTTAATTCTAGAAAAAAACTACTATGAAATTCTATATATTTTAAAGAGCAAGCAAAAGTATGCTGGTAATAAGCATTTATCGAGAAATGTCGATCTTCGTCGATCTGTTGGAGAGAGAAGCCGCCTCTAACGGAGAAGGCACTTTCTCCGGCTGTTGCGGAACATGATGAAACCATTTTGGGATCAGCTGCCAAGCTTTGCCATATACTTTTATCGGCCTAGTCGTGAGGTGACTTTTTTAATAAGAAAAAAGAGGAAGACTCAGAAACACGCGACTGTTTTGCTAACAGTGCAGCTACAGCCGCGTGTGGGGCAAGCAATGAGCTCAGTTTAAAAATAAATGCATATATTTATCTATACAGATATATATATATATATATATATGTGTGTGTGTGTGTGTGTGTGTAGGTGTATATGTGTACATTACATAAATGCATGAAAACGAGAAACAAAGTAAGGGTTAAAAGCTGCGAGCCGCCAATCGAGGCACGAACGAAGCTCCAAGTGTCCAGCAGCAATCTGAAGACTGGCAGAACAAAAACAAAAAAAGAAGCAAATTGCAAAACGCAAGGCACAGAAGAAGAAGAAGAAGCAGCATAGTCGCTTGCCAATACAAAACCATAGGAAATAGTGTCAAGTTAGGTATACCCTATATTATTTTATTATTTACTTGCAATACACAAAACTGATTTATATATTGAGTAAACTCTTTTTTCTTCTCATTTTAAACAAGTTTGTTCCGATTCGAAAAGTATCTTTTTATCTTGTAATATTGATATTTTGTGAAAAGCGTAAAAACGAGATTTGAAATATATATGTATGTATGCGTATATACCCTTTGTTAACCATTACATGGGTAGGGTATATTCAAATATATGTATGTGATCTCAGTACACAGAATTAAAAACTATAAAAAAAAAAACAGGAAAGTCACGTAGGAGATCGGAATCCAACTCCTTGCATCTACTTCGATTCAATTATTATTAATATGTTTGGCTATATGGCGTACATAGATCCTTGCTGCTGATCAAGAGTTTATATATTCATTTATTTTAGGTCTCCAACAATCGTCATGACGCCGTCTAAAAAAGCTATGACCAGCCAATATTGTGTCTGTGTGTGTTTGTGTGTGTGCGTCTCAGTCTCAGTCGCAGTCTGCGTCGCCTCGCCTCCTGCTGGCAAGCGCAACCTCTTCAACAGTTGTATTTCGCCCCGTTTTATTTCGCCCTCTTGTATTTTGCCCCATTGTAATTCGCCGCATTTTTGATTCTCTCTCACTTACACATAGCCTACAATGCTTTGCTCTCCCGCTCACACATGCGCGCTCGTCGTCGCCTTCGCTGCGTTTCGTTGCAGGGTTGTTGTTATTGGTGTTGTAAACTCGGTTTTAAGCTTTAATTACGTTTCATGCACACACACACACATGCACACACACAAACACACAAACACACAAACACACACACACGCAGACTTTTGCCAGCGCAAACAGACGGACTCATTCAGTCGCAGCCCCAGCAGTGTAGTTGTATGTGTGTGTGTGTGAGTTCTATACTATACTATGCTGCCGTGACGCTGGCTGGCAATGGGGGGGTGGTGAGGGGTCGTGAAGGGGAGCGGGGGGTAGTTTCGTGGCTGGCGCAGTTGTTGAGTTGTTGCTTGTTGCCCTGCGCGCTATTCCTATTTTTGTTTGCCCGTCGCTGACGTTGCCGTCGCTTCTTGTTGTTGTTGTTGCTGCTGTTGCTGTTGTCCAACGGTACTTCTGAGCGCCAGCCATTATTTGCTCGAATTCAGTCAAGCTTTGTGCTTCGTCGCGAAGTTGTCGTCGTCGTCGTCCCGTTGTTGCACCAAAAAAAAAAAAGAAAAACAAACCACCCAATCTACCATCCCAGTCGAGAGCCAACCCACCCAAGCACAGTCGGTTGACGCCGTTTTTGTGCTCGTTTTGCCAGCTTCGTCGCTCGGTCGTTCGGTTGTGTGCGTGTTCTTTTCTTTTCTCTTCTTTTTTTTTTCGCCGGCTTTGGCGCGGCCTCAAAACGTGAGTACATTGAATAAGCGCGCTCTTTCCCCCGCTTACACTCTCTCTTTGATTGCTGCTTTCATTTGTGAGTGTTGTGTGTGTTTGTGTGTGTGTGTGTGTGTGTGTGTGTGTGTGTGTGTGTGTGTGTGTGTGTGTGTGTGTCACGCTAATCTCCAATGCGAGATTAGATATAAAGTTGCTTTACATTATTGTTTTAGTCTCTATGTTATACACACACACACACACACACACATTTATTTGTGTATATATTTATATTTACATGCTTACATTTAGTTTGTCAGCTGAGCTTTGAAAGCTGCGCTCAAGCGCGCAATAGTGACGCGTCACTCAGCTTTTGGGCGAGCTGAAAGCTTCGATTGAAGCTCAAAGTTTGTCAATTTAACTCGCCCCAATCACACTCAATCATACAAATAATATTGTATTATTGCAAAACTGCTCAAATCAATAAAAAGCTTTAGCGCCTATAAATAAAATTCAAAAGCAAAAGGAAGAGTCGATGGCGCTTTTCCAGACGTAGCTCGGAGCTAGCTGCTGCTGCTGGGCCTGGTCGTTAGCTGCGTCGGCAGCTTATCGCACACACACAGAGACACATACACAAATATACTCATCCAAGCACGCATATGGCCTGGCCCAGTGTGTGTGTGTGTGTCTGTCTCTTCACTCTCAGTGGCTTGTGCACGTATGTGTGTGTGTGTGTTGTGTGTTTGTTGTGTGTGTGTTTATATCGCGTTATCAATAATTGGCGAGTCGTCATTTTGTGTGCGAGTGTGAAAGAGTTAAGCGTTTACTCTTGTTGTTGTTGTTGTCAATATCTTTACCGTTTTCATTAGCTTGTTTTTGTTTTTGTTTTTGCTGCTGTTTTATTAATTAAAGTATGTTGTGCCCAACAGCTGGGTGAGGAGACAAGCCTTTGACTTAGGCTGACTTTTCCCACTCTCGCTGATATTTACACAGCGTGGCTTACATACATGCAACCCCCACCAGTGGGGGGTAATAACACATTATTGGAGCAGTCCAACGGTGTTGGCAATCCCCAAAGAACATTCGTTGCAAATCGTCCAATTTCCAAGTCAGCTGAAAGCTTTTCAAAAGTTTTGCTTCTTAATCAGCGGAATTGAATGTCAATTGACTCCATATCCTACAAATGCGTTTTTTAAATTATATACGATATATATTTATTTGACAATTTGGAAGCACGCTCGTCTCTGCCCCTTAATCATGCGAGTTAAGTAAATAGATGATAGAAACGAGAACGAGAACGAGAAGATTTCTCAAATCAAAGCAGCACATTATATTTGATGTTGTTTTTCTTTATCTAAAAAGTTAATAAACTTGGTTCTTTTTGAGATAAGATGTCTTCACGTATACTGTATGTTATGATCCTTTGTTACCCCAATCGAAGTGGATTGAAAGTTGTAAATATTTATTTATTACACAAATAATGCAAGTAGTAAAAAAACAATTAATTGCATTTAATTAAATGTAAGTTAAAATTTAAAATTCTACATATACGAGGTGTGTTCAAAAAGTATCGCGAATTTTGAATTTTCGCGGGTTACGTATAATCGAATTTCGATTTTTTTGTAGCGTTATGTTGGTACTCATGTCTCTCACTTATGCCGACAAGCTTTGAATGTATAATATCTGATGGGGATTACTTTGAAGGGGACAAAATAGATATTCATGAATAAATAAATAATATCTGAAAAAACACAAAATTCGCGATACTTTTTGAACACACATCGTATACTCGTAAAGTAAAGAATAAGAAATATTTATTCGATTTCTAGGCTTATTTCAATGCAAAATGGTTCAACATTTGAGGCATGATTTGGGAATCGCTGTGCAGTTTCTGCACTATTTACGGAAACAGTCATTGAACAGCTTAATTCCTGTGTGAAATTGATTTTATGTTTGCAATATTATTGAGCATCGATCTTGGTAATATACTCGTATATTTCGAAAGAATACCAATATATTTTCGATTCTTCTGATCAATTCACAGCTTCAAGACGTCTTGCAAACGGCTGAAAATGGAAAAGACTCCCCGGTATACGCAGCGGGAGCGGAACATGGTGCTCGGCTATGCGGCCCAGTACAAGGATGTGATTGAGAACAAGCGCACCGACGCCGAGTCCAATCGCAAAAAGGACGAGGTCTGGCTGCAGATAGCCAAGGAGTTCAACTCGAAGGTCTACCATCAGCGCAGCGCCAAGCAGCTGCGACAGCTCTACAAGAACATGAAGCTGCTGCTCAAGAAGGATCTGTGCGGCGAGGATAAGGGCAATCGCTCCTTCATGGATCTGCTCAACACGCTCTCCCAACAGGAGTCGGTCGCCCAATATATTGCCGAGCAAATGTCACCGGAAGGCGCTGGCAGCCAAGCGACAGCCAATGGTCGCCATTTGGCCGAAGACTACGAGGATTCAAAGGTAAATATATTCTAATGTATATATATATCCCAGCAGAGTGTGTCGCCTTAACCAGAAGATCATGCAGCATCCTAGGGATTTATGCTATGAGTTTCAAACACAATCCAACAAAGATTCTCACATTCGCACGGAAACTGGGGTTGATGACGCAGCCATAGGCTCAGAAGGGGTCACAAGGATCGAATAGGTCGCAGTGCAGCTATCCCAATAATAATAATAATAATAATAATAATAATAATATAATTATCCAGTTGACAAGAGAAAAATAATATCAACACTCTCACAAGAAATGTTTTCAAAGATTTCTTTTTTAAATTTGTAATCCTAAGGAACAGAATATAATATAATAGAATAGAATAGAATAGAATAGAATAGAATAGCATAGCAGAAGAGGATTCTTAATAAAAAAAACAAGTGAGGAAAAGAAATTTGTATTCACCTTTTTGAACATATTTAGATTTAATTAAAATTCAAATTAGAAAAGGAAAAATGAGCAACAAAAATCATATGAAAATTTCTATAAAAACGCGCTACTTTCTGACAGAAAGAAAAAAAAAATATATATATATATATACTTTATGGGATCGGAGAATGAGATGGAAAAGTTGAAAAATATCTTGAAATTTACATGAAATTAGTTTGAGATCAGTTGAAAGTTGTTCGTTGTTCGATTAGCTGAATTTAAGCGAAACTTGGCTTAAATTGTTTTGCTTTGCTTTTGCTGTTGTTTCATTTCTTTTCTGGTCCTTTCTATTTGTTGGAATAGCTGCCAATTTATGAGGGCATGGATACCGAAATTATAATGATCAAATCAGAGACAATTAGCGACAACGAGCAGACGGAGAACGGCATGGATTGCATGGATGAGGATGACGATGACGATTGCCCCATACCCAAAGCGCCGGAGGTCTGTCTCGAGGAGGAGGATGACGAGGTGCTCTTTGCCGCTGATCTGCGCCAGTTGCAGCAGCAAAGCGCTGCCGCAGGCTCCCTAACCGGCGCCAATAACAACAACAGCAGCAACAATAACAACAATAATAATAACAACAACAGTGTCTGCTCCACAAAGACGTCCATCTCATCGACGGGCAGCTATTTGTCCGGTGGCGCCCCAAAAGCCGAAATAATTCTATCCAATGTGGGCAATATACGAGTTGGCGCCTTCGCCAGCATCAGCAAGACGCTGCAAAATGGCTCAGTGAACAGCAGCAGCAGCAATGGCAACAACAACAACAACAACAAGAACAATAACAACAACGTCGGCTACAATAACAACAACAACAGCAACAACAACAACAGCAGCTGCAGCAGCAACAACAGCAATGGACAACTGACGACGGAGCAAATGCAACAGCATTTGCTGCTTAACGGTTTGGGATTGTCCGCCGTGCAACATCCGTCGTCGCAGTCGCTGCAGGCGTCCATCAATGCGGCAACGAGCCATTTGGACAGTTCGCGGCATGCAACGTTGCAGCTGCCACGCATGGCACGTGCTCATAATACATCCGCATCCGCAACCACATCCACAACGACGACGGCAGCAACTGGCGCTGGGGCAGCAGCAACAACAGCAGCGGCGGCAACGATTGCAGCATCCGCAGCAGCAGCAGCCGTGGCAGCCGTCACAAATAGCTCCAACAACAACAACAGCAGCAGCAACAACAACAACAGCAACAATGCGGTCGGCGTGCAACTGTTGCTGAATGGTCGCGATAAACCGCACTTGCAACTTCAGCCGAGCAGTAGCTGCTTAAGCATTGCTGGCGACACTTTTAATGGCTACAATGGTCTCGGCGTTGCAAGCATTCACAACACGAACGCCAGCAACAGCAACAACAACGCCAACAGCAACAACAACCACAGCAGCAGCAGCAACAGCAACAATAACAACAACAACAACAACAACAGCAGCATCCTCAACCATCTGAGCAACAGCAGTCCACGTGGCCAGCATAATGAGTACATGTTGTCGCTGGCATTGGAGGAGCGTCAGCGGAAGATTGAGCTGCTGAATGCACAGATCGAGTATTGGAAGACGCTGACCAAGAAGCTGGACTCGCATCCCGGCCACTATCCAAATCCGGCATGCCTCTGCCATTTTCCCGGCAGCGGCGGCTTGGCCGCTGTAGGCGTGGCAGCTGGTGGCGCCAGCACAGCGACAGCGACGGTGAATGCATTGCAAACGCAGTCGAGCAGCAGCTAGTCCGAAGCGAACGATGGCGGTGACGACGATGATCCCGATCCCGATCCCGATCCTGATCCCGATCCTGAACCCGATGCGGATATCGATGGCAGCGATACCAATGACGGTGCTGTTGATCTTGTCGATGAATATGAAAGCGTCGACAGCAACAACAATAACAACAACAATAACAACATCAACAACGACAGCAACATCAGCAGTAGCAGCGACATTATATCCATCGTTGACATTGACGATGATGATGATGATGATGTTGACGCTGATGCTGATGCAGATGAGGACGACGACGAGGAGGAGGAGGAGGATGTTGACGATGATGATGATGATGAGGAGGAGGACGAGGATGAGGATGTGATGGATGTGCATCGGGAAAATGCCAGCATAGCGGCATTAACGCTGCCGGGTGTGGAGATGGGGGAGGAGTATGACTCACAGGATGCCTTGGTCAAGGATGTGGGCGTTGTGGGTGGCTTGTCACCGCCATCGTCGCAAACGGCGTCGCCATCGCCGACGTCAGCGAAGCGCGCCAAGCGCCACATTTCAGTGCTGCCAGCGGCAGCTGCCTCAGCGCTGCTCCTGCAACTCGCACAGCAGCAGCAACAGCAGCAGCAGCAGCAACAGCAGCAACATCAGCAGCTAAACGCGTAGTCTGTAAGAGCTATTAGATAGTCTAGATATCTTTTTCTTTTTTTTTGTCATAGGTTTAAGTTTGGTTTTTATTTAATCTTGCCATCTTTATGATAACCATGAAAGTACCGACTAATTTATACAATTATTATTACAATTACCTATTATGTTTAATACAATTATTTATTTATGCCTAATTTTGTGTGCCAAAACAAAAACCAAAACCAAACAAAAAAAAGAAAACAAATATTTGTTTTTTTTTTTAGAATTTGCATGTTAGTTTTTTTGTTTTTTTTTTTATCCAAATCAAATTTTATTTGCCATCTGATGAAATGCTTGCCAAAATTTAATTTTAAGCATTAACTTATTGCTTAAAGCCCCGCCTGCTATTATTAATTATTTATGTGTTTTGTTTTAACTTTTTATTTTATTTTTTTATTTAGAATATATATATACATTTACTGACAACTAATGATTAAGTTTTAATGCTGTTAACCAAAAAAAGAAAGTGCAACGAAAGGCCCAAAAACTATTTTCATTTGTCACTGTACATTTTACCTTAAATAACATAACATAATAAGTTGTCATGTAGAAAAAACAAAACAAACAAAGAAACAAACAAATAACGAAAACTGTACAAATATGGTTCCTAATCTAGTCCTTAAAAAACAAAAGAAAACTAAGAAAAAGTGTTTAGAAGGAGAGAAACAATTTCAATTGTTATGCATAAAGCGCAACTTGTGTATTTTTTTTATATATATGTACATACGACTTGTGTATTTCTTTTTATATACATACAAACATATGTGCTATTTAAATGCAAAGCCCCCAGTCCCAAAACCCTCCAAAGAACTGTAGCTAATTTTATTGTACTTAAAAACAAAAACAAAAACAAAAATAAATAAACAATATCCCCATTTATTACTGTGTAAAGAACGTAAGACGAGAGATAGATAGAGAGAGATTTGGAGAACAATTTGCTAGTCGCCGCTGCATAACTCTATTTTTTAGTATAGCATAAAAACACAAAATATAAACAAAATGTGCTATTTAGTTATGCATTTGCATACTTCTAGTAATTAAATATTCAACAACATATGTGTAAAAATATTGTCTAAATGTAACCATAATTTACAAAAAAAAAATAATATTTGTACAATTTTTGTAAAGAAAACAAATTAATAAAATCCAGTGAATTTATTTAGTTATTCTGTTTGAAATTGTTGGTTTTTTTTATGAGTGCGCCAAAGCCCGCTGTTTAAATTTGGGCGCGCAATGTCAACAGCACGGCGTTGCCAGATAACTGGATGCCCTAACTCAAATTAAAGGTTGCTCCCTTCTGATTCTTTAGTAATCGATAACAGTGACTCGTGTCAAGTAACATATGTGTACAAATATTGCCTAGATGTAAACATAATTTACAATGAAAAAAAGAGGAAAAAAATATTGCTGGCAGATAGATCAAATTGAAAGTTGCTTATTTGTGATGCAGTAATCATCGATAACAGTGACTCGTGTCACGAAATGGGTGCTTCGCATAGCAATTATATTTAAATAATCGCTTAAGGGCACACCGTATGTCTCTATTACGGCCGCCAAGAAGCAACGCTGCGCGCATGTGTAGAGCGAGAGCGAGCGAGAGAGAGAGCGAACAACGCTCGTTTTGCATATATGTATGTATATATAGATAGCTCTCTGCTGGACAGCTGGAAACGCTTCGAACGGTAGCGGGGGTGATTTGCAAATTCGTTTTTTTTTTTACGTTATTTATTACTCATCCAGCGAGTATGCAGTCATCGAAAGATCTGTAAAACAAAAAAGCAGCCAGGTCAATTTTGAGCTCGTTGCATATTTTGCACATATTTTATTCTATGCTGCTGACATCTGTGCAAAATTTGTTGTGGCCAACAAATAAAAAGTGAATGCGCGATTTCAATCCAACAAATCCCCACTCTGTGTGCGTGTGTGTGTGTGGGTGTGCGTGTGTATTTATATAGTACCGCAAAGTGAAGCAGCGACTGTGGTTGCTCCACATATTGTTGCTGTTGTTGTTTTGGATATAATTGCAACGGCAGCTGGTAAGCTGACAAGTTGATGCCCGGCTTCCACATCAATGAAATGGGCGAAATGGTCTTGGACGCCATCGATGACATCGGCGTTGTCGATGTCTACGATCTGGCATCGGATATTGGCAAGGAATATGAACGGATTATGGATCGCTATGGCACCGATGCGGTAAGCGGCCTAATGCCAAAGATAATTAATACGCTGGAGCTGCTCGAGGCGCTGGCCACGAAGAATGAGCGTGAGAACACAACAATTCAGGAATTGCGTGAGAAAATTGCCCAGCTGGAGAGCGAGAAGCTGGAGAAGGCTGAGTTTCGGCGACGCTTTGAAAAGGAATTGGAACTGATTGAGGAGCAGTGGCGGAGCGAGACAAATGAGCTTGTCGATTTGGTCTCCTCGTTGCAGGACGAGAACAAGCGACTGGTGAAGCAGACCCAAGATCTGCAATCATCATCCGCACAAAGTTCCGGTTTGGGCGCCAGTCTAACCGAGAGCATCATCAGCATGACGAACAATGAGCTGCATAGCGCACTCAGCGACACACAGGTGTTGCAGCGGCTCAAGGAGCAGATCTACAAGCAGCGCGACGAGCTGAAGCAGCGCGAACGCGAACTCCAGGACAAGTACAGCGAGCTGGAGCATGTGGGTCCTCAACTTGATGATTGATATTTATGAAATTGGTTTTGGATTTGAATTTGAAATGCTTTTTTTTGTTTCGTTGCTTAGGTCAACATTCAGGCGGAACGACTGAAGGCATCGGAGCGAGACACGCGTCGGCGGCATAAGCTGATGCAGGCACAGGTGAAGACGCTGTGCGAGGAGCGTGCCGATTTTTTGGCCCAGCTGCAGGACCAGTGCCGTGAGATTAATCAGCTGCGCAAGCGTTTGGGCCTCGCCGAAAAGGAGAACGAGGATCTGGTGCAGTCCTACGATGACGGTCAAAACGATCCAAATCGCCCGCGCTACACCACTCGCGAGCTCAAGGAGCTGATCAGCGAGCGTGACGAGCTGCTCACCACCATTGACAGCCTCAACGAGCAGCTGGCCGAGCTGAAGCCGGCACCAAGTGCCAAACGAACGCGTCAAATATCCAGCTCCGATGACAGCGACGACGACGACGACGATGATGACAACGAGGCCGACGATGGTGTTGAGGCTGATGTCGATGACGATGTTGCAGGCGAATCGTGCGTATACACACACACACACACACACACACACACACACACACACACACACACACACACACACACACACACACACACTCATACACACACACACACACACACACTCATACACACACACACACACACACACACATAGCTCAATTGTCCAAAAATTATAATTATAATTTGCAATGCATCGAAAATTTGTGAGACCCTTTCAGAGCTCTCTATAATTGAAAGAGACAATAGAGATAGAGAAAGAGAGATATAGATATAGATACAGATATAGATATAGATATAGATATAGATATAGATATAGATATAGATATAGATATAGATATATTCTTGTCAAGCATTCATAGCTCTCAATTGTGTGTATCTCATTCTGAAGACGAGTCCCGACAACAAACAAAAAGACAGTTGTAGCCAGCAGCGAGAGAATATACCAAAAATATGTTATTATATAAATAAGTTAATAAGCAAAATTGCCGTGCTAATGATTTGCATGTGTCCTAAAGCAATGCCAGTAATCAAAAGTATTCTTTCCAATGTGCAGGCCACCTGGACACGATGCGCCCGTGCAGGGACCGTTGCCGTATGAGCCAGACGATGCGCCCTGGAAGAAGAGCTCCGAGTCCGGCATACGCAAGTTGTGAGTGTTGTTGAACAGGTTTCAACATAGATTGCAATTTGAATGCATTGATTGATTTGTTTGTGATTGCAGCTTCCGTAAGCTGTTCTCGGATCCATCGGATGGCAGCAACACATTCCCGAAACGTTCCTTGGCGACGCTCTCGAAGATGGCGCTCTCGGCTACGCCCGGCAGCGGCACCGAGCCGAAGTAAATGCCTTTTTAGCCTAAGCGTCAAGTGCATTCAAATTTTAAATTGTGGTTTGATTTTGCTTATGTATTACTTTTCGTTTCTTTTTTTTGTTTATTTATTTTTAGTCCCTGTCTGTTCTTTGCTATGTTTTATATGCTCGTTAAGTATTTACCATTTTCTTATTTACTGTACATAATTAACATATATGATTGCTGCGCTCTCATAATCATAAGTTGTTATTTCTTTTTTACGTAATTTAATAATTTAATGTATTTATTATTATTATTTGCTTCGCACATACTCGTATATACTTTTCGATGCCCATTTTTATGTTTACTAACTAAACTAATATATGACCAAATGCAAGGAACTGTAGGCAAACGGGATACGGATTCCATTCGAAACCGAATCACATACATATATATCCACATATACATATGCATATACATATTTACATTTACATTTACATTTACCTAGCTACTTATCTACCCACATAGACATACTTACATACCCTATACATATGCAATGTTCCAAAGAACAAAATGTATGCAAAGTCTGTAGGCAAGTGAGTGAGTTGCGGATACATTTAACCGATTAGAAACCACAATGAATATATATATATATATATATATAGCATATATATGTATAAAATATACCCAGAAATTGTAGAAAGTTTTTAAATGCCAATTACATATACTTAAACAATATTTGCGACACACATATTTATTCCAAAGTTGTGTATATTTTGGACTTTGTTCGATTCGAAGTGACTTTGGTAGCCAATTAACTTAAACTAAACTATCTTAAATTACAATAAATAAAAACACAAGTTGTAGTGTCTAATTTTGCCATTTAGCGACAAATCTTAGCCGAAGTCCTTAATAGCCTCTTAATCTAGTTAAGAAAGCATTCCAAACTAACAATTAAAAAAAAAAGAAAAAACAAAAAACGTGAGAAAAATACTAACAAAAAACTATCAAAATATAAACAAAAATTATATATTTACCTCGACTAGCTACAGCCCTTTCTCTTACTCTTTCCCTCACATACACATGCTGCATCTCTATCTCGCTCTAAGCTTGTAGCAAGCTCGTTTTATTATTTTCTTTGTTTTTTGTTTTTGTTTTTGTTTTTAGCAAATTGACCCATTTTATAGCAGTTGCCCCAAGCGGCCTTATATTAAAAGAGACACAAAAGCCAAACAAAAAGATTGGTTATTAAATACGATCAAAATAAAAAGTAATTAAAACAAACTTAATTAACAATTAGTCATCGTTGAATTGTAGCTGATTGTTGATCAAATAATTATATATAAAATCAGAGAACAAACTTAAAATATTAACAAAAACAAAAAAAGAAAGAAAAAATATTACCGTAAAAAAAAGAAAAACAAAAATCATATGAATTGTTTTAGCCGCAAATTTTAATCAGATATTAAAATGAAAAGAAAAAAAAAAAAGAAAACCAATTTGACACGTTGTTACCAATTTAATGAAACTATGTACCAATTATGAATTATATTTATATATGTAGCTTAACCGTTTTAGCGTTTTTTGCGTGTGTGCACAAAAATTAGCATTTGCTGCAGTTGAACTACTACTTAAATAACCCCCCCAGTAACATCCCCTACCCGGAACAGGTTGCATCTTGGGTTTGGTATGCAACGATTCCTGCTTATGGCTGCTAACCTGTACAATCTGTGCGCTGTATTCTTTCTAGCTTCGCTGTCATTTTTTCAAAATCACATAATTGTACATCTCGAATCGAGTCAAGCATACATAATACAACGTAGTACAACATATCAGTTGATTGATTGTGAGCGAGAACATTTGGCAAAAACCATGGTTTTGGTTTTTGGTTTTGAGCGGGAAATGTGCCAAAGACTAAGCGGTATTCAGCGTTTGCCATTGATCCAAGATCATCCCATCCCCTCATGAAACGCTTTAATTCTATAATACGATTACCAAAATGGTTAACTGAAATTTTATACACAAATTAAGAAATGACAAAACAAAATTTATACAGCCGTTTAATGAGATAAGTGGAACTTGCAAACTGCAGCTGGATGGATTGAAGACACTCGAGTATTTGTATGAAGTATTAAAGCTATTTATTTATATACATATTAAATATTAATCCATTGTCTCCGAAATTGGCAAATTACGACTAAAATCGATGATTACATGAATTTTAAATGCGACAAGTGACTGAAAACCAAATGCGTTTTTTGAAATTTTCAGTATGATTTTAATGTTGGAAATTTAAAGATTTCAATTTTGATGTCAACGCAGAAAAGGCATGAATTGTATAAGTATATTAAATGAATTAATGTTAATTAAATTTATATACACATATACATATTATACATATAATTAAATTATTAATCAAATAACGCAAAATATTTAAATAATATAAATTATACAATAAATATACAGTAAATAAAAGTTGTGGCAAAACAAAAAACAAAAATTAAAAAAAAAATACACAAAAACAAAACGAAAATCAAAATATTGTTTGTCATTCGACTTGCCTGAGAAAAACATACGAGTATAAAAAAATTGATCTGTTAATTGAACAATTAATGGTCTATATCTTCTTTCTGTCTGCCGGATTTGTCGGGAGTTTTGCCCAACATTGTTTAGTATTAAATAGTATTGAGTCAAGATTTATTGTATCTTAAAGAAGCTATATCTTTGAAGCGAAATTTGATGCTGCCTTCATTTAAATTTTCAGGTAAACCACACTTTTAGGGACTCGGGTATTTTACAAACTTATTTGGATAGAATTCGACTTTCGACGGACTTCTGATGCTGTTCTAAACTACATATGTATATAATGTATACTATATAAATATATATGTACTTTACCCGTTCGTTGCGTGGGATAATTGATCGGAGACGTTTAGTTCTTGTGCATTCTCATCGAACGTTTTCAATTTGGTGGACATTGAACACATTTGTCTGGATTTCATCAATCTAAGGGAATAAATTGCTTCAAGCCAGGCCACCCATTGTGGAATGGTCACTTCGAGGTCCTCTTGCTGATGCCACATAGATAATAGAGTACTTTAGTCCGGCTGCTGCTCCATCTCGCTGCAGCTCTTGAATTATCTCTGATTAATTCCATGAACAGCTCTCCAGCTGAGCTGGTGATGCGTTCTTGAAGTGCTGTAGAGCCTGCCCCCAATCTGCCACATTATTGTGGCAATGCTGAACTATACTTTGTGTTGCCACTTGCCACGACAGCTGGAATTGAATGCAATCATGCACTGTTGTCCATACCACTCGGTCATCTATTTATTTATTCTCACCCTTCCGTGCTACTCTTGTTAATTATTGCACTTACACGAAAATAACATTTGAAATAAATGAACAAAAATTAACGATTGTTTTAAAAGGCAGCCTTGTATACCGGATTTATCTAATGTAGATGTCAATTTTTGGTTGGCAGTTCAAATTGGTTGACTTTGATTTTTCCATTTCTACCTTTTCACTTTTATTTATATTCGATTCGATTGTTGATCTTGATCAAGATGCTTCTACCTTTTACATTTGGCACAATTTTGCTCTGATAACGAAGTTTTCAAAATGGGTGTCAAAATTAGGGTGCTACGTCCACTAGGAGTTCGGGAAATCGATAAAAATCGATAACTGCAGATCGATAAAGTCACATAATTCCCACAATTTGAAGGCTACAGTCACGAAATTTTGTTGGTAGGTTGTTGGCGATGGTCTTCAGAGATGTAACGCCCACCTCCGCCGCCCCCAGCGGCCCAGCCACACTGTCCCTATAAATCGGCAATGGCTTAATCTTCCGCAGTTTCAGAAGCCTTCAAATTTGGAAAATAAATTACCGTTAGCTGCCTTTAAATATTGATGAAAAAGATATACGGCCACGACCAATCAAGCCGCCATAATCGCCACAGGCGATATTCCAGAAATGGTTAATCGATAAAAAATCGCATAACTCCCTCAATTTGAAAGATAGAAAAGTTTGTTTGCTGTGTATCGCTAGTGGCACCCTTTAAAAATCCGAGAAAATTGCCCAAAAACGATAAAAGCGTTTATCTCCCGCCACTAAACTTGAAAGGTAGATGACTAGGAACCTCCGTCAAGGATCAAGGACTTCTTGGCTCCATCCACACGGCAGCTGATACCAGCTATTGGTTGATATTAGTTAGAAAATAGAAACTTTGATTTGTTGTGTAATCGTGCTTAATTTGAATTATTATTAGAAATTGTCATGTTGAAGGAACGTCAACGTAAATATTCAAAAATCATTTTTAGGTTAATTTCTTAAGCTTTTTCGTGCTTTTGTAAATAGTATTCCTGGCTTAGTCGGATACACCTGAGCTTTAAAGCTGCAGCTGAGCAAGGACACGTAAATGAGGGAGACACGTAGAGAACGAAAAAGACAAAGACAGAGAGTGAGAGACAGAGAGAGACAGCGAGAGAGAGAGAGAGAGAGAGTGAGAGAGAGAGAGAGTGAGCTGCACACATCGAGAGCAATCGCAGCATCCAGCTGGGCAAAGACCGCGTATCCTTGCCCATTATCCTGGTCGCAGTCTAGCGCTGGCTGTCGCATGCTGCTCGCCTGATACACTGGCTGAGTTTGAGGCGTATCTAGGCGTGGTGTGTGCTTGCTAAGCGTCTTCAGAGCCCGGCTGCTGTGGCTGAATCGAGAGCCGGCGACAGGCGCCAGCCGGCGTCCGAGCAGAGTGCAAGCGAGAGCAAGCGAGCTGGCGATAAGGGCCTGGCCAATGCCTACCAATGACTGGGCGTAGAAGGACGCTCCCAGGACACACACACACACACAGACACACACACACACACACACACACACACACACACACACACACACACACACACACACACACACACACACACACACAAGAGGCGTCTTCGACACGACGCTTACAATTTATGCTATGCAATTCCAATTAAGCAATTAAAAATTCTCTGCTGAATGGTGTTGGGGAAGTTTGTCAGCTTTTTAATTAAGACGATGCCGGCGTAATAGGATAGAAGAAGATGCTCTGCAAAAAGCGTAGGTCGAAATGGGTGCAGCTAATGAAGTGAGGGTGGCCAACGCGATTAAGGGGTGGATGGGGCTGGGAAAGCAACATTTTTCACTAATTGGCTTGGCCTGCGTGGCTCGGCACACGGCAGTAAGGGGTGGCTTTGGCTGCGAGGCGGTTGGTCCAGAGACTGGGCGGCTGCTTTGGGTGTTGCGCTGTGCCCCTTGGTGGCACTAATTAGAAAATCGCATTTAATGAGTTTGCAACGCGTGCATTTCACGCTCTGCGCAATGCAGCAGTGGCAACAAAATCCAAGCAGCAGCAGCAGCCAAGTTGTTCCTCGTTCGGCTCTGGCTCTGATCGATGTTCGTCATCTATCGCGTGCTTGCACGATTTCAGGGGCCTTCAGTCAGTCGATTTTCGAACAGGCGCGCAGCAAGCAGCTGAAGCAGATGCTGTTGCTGCTGCTGCTGCTGCTTCCCAAACAAACTTGCAACTCCAACAGCAGGGCACAAAAGAGCACACACACACTCACGCACATGTACGTATATTGTTGTATGCTGCTGACTGAAACAGTCATCAGCGGGTTTTGCAGCTAAAGCAACAAATACAAAAGCTATAAGCAATACACACACAGGCACACACACGTAGATGTATATGTACGGCTGCGTGTGTAAGAGCGTGATGGCGAATGCACATTACGATAACCAACCGAAAGAAAAAAAAAGAAGCTAAATGTACATTAAAAAATCTTGTGAGTATGGGTTTGTTGTTGCTGTTTTCGCACACTGTGCGCCTGTGCACAAAAACTGTTTTTTATGCAAACACATTGCCATTTTCGATGACGACTGCAAAAGCATATTTAATGTAAATACATAAATTGCCAACTAAAGCTATATGCAAAGTAAAAAGCTCGCGTCCGAAGCTTTTGTGTGCGAAGCGTGCGAGACAAACACAGCTATAAGTATGTATATAAGTGTGCGTGTATGTATGTATATGTGTGTGCGTGCACATATTTAAGTTAAGAGCGAGACAAATCTATGCGCTCTCATTCAGTTTGAGTGGCGCTCTCTTGCGCCATCTCTCTCTCCTCTCTCCCTCTCTCTCTCTCTATCACACACTCTCTCTCTCTCTCTCTCTCTCTCTGACACTATGACTGTTGGCATCTCTGTCTGCATAATTCCATTGTGAGCTTTGTATGTGTGTGTGTGTGTGTGTAATTATGTGTTTGTATATAGCAGTGTCATTGCTGGTGTGGGTGGTGGGGGAAGGGGCGGGGTTTTGTCGCTTGGCAACGCGCTGCTGTTGGCTGCTGTGCGCCTATTTAGCGGCCAGCGTTTGGTTGGAACAAGAAAACGAAAGTGTTAAAACCGTTTGATTGCATGCGACTATGTGTGTGTGTGTGTGTGTGTGTGTGGCCGCACATACATTTGTATGTATGTGTGTATGTACATACATATGTGGAGCCCGCGGTCATATGTGATTGGGCATCCTGGCCTGTTTTCATTCTTCTCTGGCCGCCTGATGAATTTGCGACGCGCATGACGCGATATAATGCGACAAATGCCGGCGCCGCCACAAACATGTTGGAGGCCGCCGCCGCCGACGGCGCTAAGTTCGTCGGCCGACGATTGTGTGCATTATTGTGCTAATTGTGTCTGGGCGCCTAATAAGTTCGGGTGAATTCTATGAATTTCGCCTGGCATCCATTTTTGTCATTTTCGCGATGTTGCAATGGCCATGGTGGCTTATTGGAATAAACATTCTAGGAACTTGCCCTAGATGCGTTAATAGGCGAACAGAAAGCTCCAGCATAGCGACGACCTAAATAGTATTTTCGCTCACATCATCAATCGCTCATTCGCCCTCTGTCTCCCTCTCGCACACACGATTACAGCGGTGTGTACATAAGCCAAGACAATACCACGATATCTTATATACCGATTGTAATCTTATTATACATACACAAATACATACTTACAGAGTGTGTACAGCAAGTGCAGAGTGTTAAACAAGAATGGCAATAGTTGCGATTGCCACTGCGACTGCGAGTGCGGTTAAGCTTTTTGCCAGCGCATTGGTTGCTGAATTCGCTGAGCTTTTGGCTTCCTTTCTTTATTTGGCTGTGCATGCGCTACGCTTACGGCATGTCAGCATGCTGTTCTTCTTATACTCTGTGTGCTTTTACTACAAATATACGTAGGGTGTTGCATTGCACTAAACAAGCATTCAATTATCGAGATTTACGAAAAAAGAAATGTAAAAAACAGACAAAATAAAACAATGTTGCTTTTAACTAATTAAATGTGTACCTGAAATATAAATCTTAGTTTTGCTTTCTCTCTGAATCATTTTGAATATATTGTTGTACTTATGTAAAGAATTTTGTAAAGAATACTTGTATAAAGAATTTATTTTACATTAATTATGCTTAATATGCAAACGGAACAAGTTAGAGGGTAGCCAATAGTCGATTGTCTCTCATTGTTTGGACATCTTTGGCTGGCAGCAAGAGAGGGAAATGAAAGAGGAAAAGAAAAGAAAAGCGTAGAACGCTGCAAAATTTGATTCGCTCGTTTCTGTCCGTCTCGCATTTAATGCGTTTTTTGTTGGTACAATAAATGCTCCAATTTTGCCAGGCGAACATAATGGGGCATAAAGCGACACAGCTGTCAGCCCGACTGGGATCCGCCACTGCAGACAGACACACACACACACACACACACACACACACGGAGACTTAGACTTATGTGTGTATTTGGTATACACTTGCACTTGCACTTGCCGCTTCTGAGAAAAGTCTGGTTTATTGTTGCTGCTGCTGCTGCTGTTGTTGTTGTTGTTTGTGTTGTTATTCTGCATTATGTTTGCTTTGCTGCTGCTGCTGTATTGTTGTTGTTGTTGGTGCCACAACAAGCAAGAACAATAGGAGCATAACGGAGCCATGCTGAATAACCAAAACTTACACCACAAAGTGAAAACTACTCGTGTAGCGGCTTCCCCACTGCATGCATGCATCGCATCCAGCCAAACCTGAAATCCAATGTTCCGTGCTTGAATAAGCAAAGAGACGCTGATTAGCACAGAGTACGTGGACGGGCGGGCAATGCCGGCCAAATGAATCGCACAGCAGTTGAATATGGACAGACAGACAGACAGACAGACAGACAGAGAGAGCGAGAGAGAGAGAGAGAGAACGAAATAGAACCGACTGCGACATACACTGATACCAGTATTACCAGTAAAACAGCCGATTCTTGACTAATCACCGATTAAGCTGCCCTCTCAAGATTGGCAACTTCAGTACTAAAATCAGCAGGCATTTTATTTATATATAATTCTTAATAATAGAATATATTTATGACAAAAAGAAGCGCCTTAGTTTGGGTATTATCGATTTAGGGCAAGCCTTTCAAATTACTCGTCTTTTTTTCTTTCTTATAATCGCTTCGGGGCAGCCATATTCCCAGAAGCAGCACCCAACTAACATGGCCAACAACCCAAAAAAAAAAAAAAAAAAAACAAGACAGAAAATTTCAAAAGCGACCAAGTGGCATGCCGTAAGGACAACGAGGGCACACACACACACACACACACACACATTGTCGTCTTTCAAGTGTTGGTATTAAAGCTTTAATGCGACACTCGCACGGGTGGCAAGCGTGCCACAAGCAGCTAGGGCTAAGCAATTGAAATCCGGTCAACAGTGCTGCAGAATGTATTTGGACAGTGCTCGGCAATGAAAATATTGCAACTGCATTGCAGTTGAGTCCCGGGGGCGGTAAATGCAAGCCAAACAAAAGATGTGTAAGTTTAAGCAGTTCTCAACTACGTAATCATTTACATGCATGCATGTGTGTGTGTGTGTGTGTGTGTGTGTGTGTGTGTGTGCGGCAAATACTTACTTGCAGAGCTGCGTGCAACGGTCTCCCATTTAAATGTCATTGCCTAGCTTGTTCCCCTGCGGCAGCCCTGCGAACGTCCCCCGGTCGCTCGGTGGTGTTGGGCAATTGCTTTGAATAGCCAGCTAAAACCACACAAAAATACTCCAGCACATTTTTATACCCTATTGCCAGAGGTAGCCAGAAGCGTGTGTTAGCTGTGCACAATGCTCTTGACTCGATAGGACGTCGACACTCATCCGTTTTAGATAGAATAATATAAATATGATTAAGAAATATATAGTTATAAATCTGATCAAATAATTAGTAGTTTTTCTCAAATTCTGAAACAAGTAAATTGCAAGATTTAAATACAAAATGGTGAATTTGAAAACCATCTAATATGTTTATCTATATGAAATCTTTAAATTCGTATAAGTAAAATGAATGTAAAAATTCTGTGAGCGCATATAAAAACAACGTGAATAATGAATAATTAATGATTTTTCAGAGTTTTTCTTCAAAATCTGCTATGAATTGAGTATGAAAATATTTCGGATATTAGAAATATTATTATTATTATAATTCTGGGTGTATATTATAATAACATTGAAGAATACTTAAATACAATTATTACTAGCTAAATGCAAAAGAGGCGAGCGTTTTTCTTCAACTGTTTTCAACGGGTATCAGAGTATGGCGTAGTCGGTTATGTTCAGCTCTTTTCAGCTGGCATTCGCCAAGCGGAAGTGGCATTTAAGCGGATTTCGTCGACCGCTTAGCGCCTCGTGCAAAAGTGTCAACTGTTTTGGCTGCCTCAACGGGTCCTTAATGGCAAACACCCCGTGCTGTCTGTCGGTCTGCCGCCATGACGACTGAACGCCAAGTGGCTGAGACAGCGGTCTGCATAGTAATTTAAATGCGGGAGAGGCACCGGTCAGCTTGGCTTGGCAAGAAAGGCAAAAGATTACTTTATGATTGAAACAGCCACAAAGTTATTTCCATGCTTAAGCGATTAAAAAAAGAATAATCGTTTTGAAACTGAAAGATATAAATAAACAACGAATAGCAGCACAACTAAAAGTAACTAAATTAATAATCACAACCGATATTCGACGCTTTCGAAAATAATTAAAAAAGAGAAGCAGAGAAAACAGGTGAACTAATGAATAATAATCAAACTAATAATAAAAAATATTGTTTCAGTCTTCTCAGACTCACATTTGGCATTTTGACTAAACATCGTAAATAGTCGACATAAAAAGAAACATTTGCCTTATATCCTATTCAAAATGCTTGTTTTTATGGACTCAGTTTTTCCGCCAGATTTATGCAAATTTTCGAACTTAATTAAACTTAATTTCAATGAGTTCTTCCTTTTCTTTTCTTTTCTTCTCTATTTTTTTGTTTCTTTTATGGGTGCTTAAAACGACATCAAGCATTAAGCGATGTGTATTCATAATTTTATGGGATAGCTTAACGGCAAAAAAGTGTTAAAGCTTAACTTGTTTTGTTCTGTTTTTACGAGCTGCTTGCCAACGGCTTCTTCTGCTCTCCAACCCGCCATCCTCGCCATTCCCGCCATCCCCGCCTTCCCCTTGATGGCCTGGGCTGGGCCGTGCAGCCACTGTGAGCTTTGCTGCAATACTGCGCGGTTGCTTCTATAGCTTTCGGGTGTCGTTCCAATAACAAAACCGTTTGTCACGTGCCAATATCCAGGCGCTGGATGCGCTGGAAGTGCTTTTGCATCATAAAGCAACAACAAAACATATGGCCGAAGCTTTTGCCGACTTCCGGCAAAACAGCTGTGGGGCGGCGGTGGTCATGATGATGACGATGACGACATAGTCTCATGCTATGAGGATTGCGGACTGACTGGCTTGATCTCGGCCATGACAGTTGCTCAATCTCTGCATGCCCATGATAAAGATGTAATAGCACCAAATGCCACAGTAGGATGTGAGCTGAGGGGAGGGTGGTGGCTGGAGGGTGGTCGTGGTGACAGCATGGGATAAATCATCTGCAAGTTGTCTGCTGCAATTCAAAGGTGGTTCGGATACCAGTTTTTTTTTGTTATTTCTTGTTGTTTGCTGAAATCTTACGCAATTTGCTGCCTGACTGTTGAAATGATTGAGTGGCAACAGCTAAGGCTGTGCATGAAATCGATTGATGTATTCTGACTGAATGCAAACGGGCTCCGTTTTGAGATGAGCAAGTGAAATGCACGAATTTCTAATTCCAAGTTAAACTTCTGCTCACAATAAACATCATCAACTTCAGACTACTTTATATATATATATTTTGTATACTCGGAACCCATTGAAACTCGGAAAAAAGAAGGAAGCATCTCCGACGGCATCTCCGAAGAAATGTTCCTCGTTTTCCAATTCTCAATATAAATCAAATTCCGACATCAATAAAAGTCCAAATTTTATAGATATATCTATGTATTGAAGAATGTATATAGCTTGATATAATATTGATTATCTGTACAAGTTTCAGTTGAGAAACATTGAAGAAAGCGCACAAATTACACAGCACACAAATATATAGCGACACACTTGATTTGTGATCAGAACATTCACACTCACATTTGTGTCATTATGTTTGCACTGAATATGATTTATGATATATGATAGGTGATAGATGATAGATGATAGATGATAATATATTATTATTATTTGCATCAAGGCCCCAGCGACTGTGGTTGATGTGATTTTGATTGCACTGATTTCCGACAAATCGATCGAACTACTTTATTCAGAAATAATGCACTATAAACGCGCTCGACATTGGCTAGCTGCTTATTTCAATTTGAGTAAGCAGACCTCCCACCCCCCCAGTCTTCTAATTGCATATAAATTGCTCATACGGCAGAGTACGCGACCGTATTCCGCATACGCACTGTGCGCTCTTCATGTTGTTGCTGCTGCTGTTGCCGTTGCCGTTGCCGTTGCAGTTGCAGTTGCACTTGCAGCTGTTGTTGTTGTTGTTGTTCCTGCTGCCTTAATAGTGTTGTAGTGCACTTGGCGAGTCGGTGGCGCATTGCAATCATACATAAATATATTTTTAATGGCACGCCTTGCATGCCATTTAAAACAACAAGTGCAAATGAGTACAAAAAATAGCCCTAGCATTTTACCTCATATTAATGCGCTTTGATTTTTCGTTGCCGTGCGGCAGAATTCACTTTTTTTTGTGTAATTATATTTATTTATCCTTTTTTTTTTAAGTGCCTGCCAAGCATATGTATATGTATGTATATATATATATAAATATATATGTATTTATACTGTATTATGTATGTGTGCAGAATTCGTTGTTGTTTGCCGCACGTTTTTTGCCGTCTGCCTTTTTAGCGTTCTCGTGAGTAGAACGGCGTAAAGTGGCCAACAAGCCGTTAAGCGTGGTCTCCTGCCATGCATGCGCTCCTCCAGCCAGCCAGCCAGCCAACCAACCAACCAATCAGTCCGTTCCACACACACACACACACACTCACACACTGCCACACCTACAAGAAATATGCCATATAGCCAAGCGCTGCTCGGTCTGTGTGTGTTTTTGTGTAGCTTTAATAAAATAGAAGAAAAGCAAAGTAAAATGTATAAAAAACTAAAGTTGACAAAAGGGTTGCGAATGCCATTTGGGGGAAACTGCTGCTCATTACCAAAAAAAAAAAAAAAAAAAAAAAAAACTTTTATTAGATGGTTGGTTTTATTCTTTTTTGCTTTGTAAATGCATTATGATGTAAGGTTGCAAGGACCATAGCACAGTCAGTGCTATGGCCAGTACGTGCAACGGGTCGCAAGATAAATGGCTTACTAGGAGCTTCTCGAGCAGTTGGGAAAGTTGCGTTGCGGCGCCTATGCGTATGCAACACATTTGCGACGCCAGCACTTCCCCCTCCGACTTTCCGCCTTTTCGCCTTTTCCATTTGTGGAATTTTCGTTATTTTTTGGCATCGACATTTGGCAAATGCCCTGCCTCAGTTGCAGACCTGATTCCAGCTGGCCTGTCACGAAACTTGCTAGACAATTGCAATTGCTTCAACATTCCACTGGCTGACTCAAATCCCAGTCACCTTTTTATCAAATAAATGTGTTTTTGGAGCTAGAGACTTCCAATTTGACATACAAGTTTTGGTTTATTTCATTTTAATGATAACTTTCGTGTTTCGCAAGCATCGATACAAATTTACAAAGTCTTCTGCCTGATATATAATGAACTCAAACATGTACAAAAATGTTTAACTAACTTCTGGAGAGCTCATTTGAACTTTTTAAAAAAAGCAAATATGAATTTACATGCAAGTTTGTTGAAGTTAACAGATAAAATCAAATTGACATAAGCTAAACAAAAATCGGAGTTGAGGCCTTGCTTATAATTCTATGGGAATTCGAAAGATTGCCATTTTGGTCGTAATTATGTATTTTCATATTTAATGTTAAACCTGCAACTCGAAATATTGTATTGTGGTGACCCCCACACCTCAAAATTCACTCTATATATATATATATATATACACCTTATGGGATTGGAGACGCAATACATGACATGATTTCATGACAAAATTCAAATACATGCAGTGATATAATAATCGACATGGAGCTGCCTCAACGCACACGTTGCTTTTCAATTTGGTAAGGTCAAACAGGGATAACATCATTGGACCGTTTCCGTCACTGAGGTCAGCCCGACAATGTGTGCATGGCAATTGTAATTCACTTACAGTTCTGGTGTCTGAACTTTGGCTGGCGCCCCAATTAAATGATCGATTGATCCATCAATCAATGCCGCATTCGTTGGTTGACGCATCAATTTTGTGGCACGAACCTAATACTGCGCTATCATGCATTTAATATAGCTGCCAAAGGTGTTTGAATGTATGATGTATGTTCGATGTTGTTTTAAGGCGGAATAGTGCAGAGTGTCATCAGAAATTGCAATTTGAATACTTCGAGAAAAAAGGGTTAGGTTGGGAAAGATCAGCAGAACAAAAAAATATATTATAAAATATTATTATTATATCAATTACTCATGCACGACGTGGTATTTTATTTACTTTCGGATTAAATCATAATTAATTGAAATTTGTATACCCTGAAAAAGGGATAGAATGGTTCTTTGCAGGCAGAAGGAAGCATCTCCGACCCCTGCTGCCTCCGTCTCTCGAATATCGATACATTTCGATTTCCGATAGCAATTAATGCTAACATTTTAAAGGCAGAGACTTCCAATCAATATGCATAAAATTGATCAACTGGACAAACTTCATAAAGATCGGATAAGAAACACAACAAGTTATAGTATCTCATTTCTTTGCTTATATTTAAAGTTTCCCTAATTAAATATTTTTATTTATTTATTTTTTTAAATACCTTAGTCTTTAAATTGTACCTTTATTAATAGTTAGCTCGGAATGATATTAAATGAAATATATATAAAATGATGTTAAGCAGAAAATATGTTTTTTGGTAATAGAAAATATGTACAACTCAGAGTTGAAGGCCAGCTATGAAGTTGGATGGTATGTAAAGAGTCATTCTGATTCAGACAGGAACAAGTTTTGGGCCAGATTTTGAATTTAGAGTGCATGCGATTTGATGTGCATTTTGTAATTTATTTGTTGTAGTTGTAGTGCCATAAATATTGCATATGCAGAGCAATTTGTGTGTGTGTGTGTGTGTGTGCCTGCTACATCACATACAACCATTTGCGTTTGGCTTGGCTTTAATGTGTGTCATCGTTTTGGCATTGTCAGCCCCTTGGGCGCTGTCTAATTGGCCAATTGCCTAGCTGGCTGAATGGCTGGCTGACTGACTGACTGACTGACTAAATGACTGACTGACTTGGCAACTAGTCTCGATGCAAGCAATTTTGCGGCACTGCGTCTTTGCGAATTATTGAATTTGCTTGCTGCTTGGGCTGTTTTGGCTCTGTGTCTCTTTATGATTGCGATGCTGCCAGTTCTTTGGTTATTCGGCAATATGCTTGGCACAATATGACAACGTTCACGTCCACGCCCACGCTCACGCCCACGCCCCCGCCCATTTGGCATTTGCATATGAATGGCAGGGCATGCCATGAAAACGAAAGCATTGCAAATCAATAAACAGCCTCGCACACACACACACACACACACTCACACACACACTCACACACATATAAACACATGTCAAGTGTTGTGCAAGCAGCAAATGGCAGCTGCTGGCGCCCAAAATCTCATTCTGCTGCATATTTCCTTGTACCCTTTTTCTTTTTGCCAGGTGTAATCAGCATTTAGGCAAATTTATGACTCTGTTGCCGACTGCTCGTTGAAATGCATGCGACAGCAAATAGCAAATCCTTTCGACTGCAGTTGTATGTACATTCGATATTAGCAGGTGACATTTCTCAGTGCCACTAAGTGTCGCCTGAGGTGGAACGCTGTCCAAGGTGCCCCGAACCGTCGTCGAGCCTAAAAGATATGTACAGCAATTCCGGCGGCATTTCAATTTAAGTTGCCACGTGTCACCGGCGTACACAATCCAAAGTGACACTCCAAGCACAAAAAAGAAAGGACAACCCAAAAATAAAAAAAAGTATTAAAAAAAAGAACAAACTTACTTTGGTGCTGCAGAGTGCTGCCCCAAAAACCCGTTCCCGTAGCGCTTCCATCAGGCCGTCGCAGCACGGCTTTAACCGGCCCTTTTGTTGGCTCTCACTTTATGGCTGCTTAGGCTGGCTGCCGGATCGATTTACCGGCCAAACTTGTCGCACAAAATGAGCTCTGCTCTTAGGCGCCCCAGCCGCCCATATACCATACATATTTCAATTCAAATAAAACGCAGTAAACGCCCAGCAGGTGGCGCCACTGTCGTCGCCCAAACAACCAGCAAGGGGCCAACAGTAATACCTTACCTTTTGGCCCTAATGCCAGCTGACGTGAAGCAGATATAAAACTTAATTAAAGAAATATACCTTCAAGGCATGAAATCGTTGTACATCCAACTTCAACGCTATAAGTGAGGATTACTCAAGGCATCACACAGAGATTGCATAAATATATCTGCGCATAACTCATGTTTCGACAAAATCCGCAGATATTGCCTGGCGTATGCTCAAAATCAGAGTGCAAAGTACTTATTTTGAGACTAGAAAAATGTACATTACTTTTAAAGGATTTTAGAACAAAAACAAAATGAATTTATTATTATATTTGACGGTTAATTTGCTTTATTTATTTTTTAATAGAAATTTATTTAACCATTCAACTATTATTCAAAATAATATTGTAAGATGTTTCAACATTTATGGCAAGGATTTGGGAAAACTCAGTTTGTGTTGGAAATGTAGTGAAAATGTAACGAGCAACTTCCATCGATGATACGTACAAAAAAAAGATTTACAAATCATTTACTCCCAGTAAAAAAACATTTATATGAATAAATGTAGTGTTTTCTCCTTATTACGTAGTTAACCATAACTATTTTTAGTGCATGCTTGAAGAACTTGCCTTGTTTTATGATTAAGTGAAATGGTTTTGTCAGCTTTTAACAATTGATATGAAATGAAGCACTGAACGCTAACAACACACAGCTGGCACATCTGCGGGCAGCCAAATGAAATTTAACAAGGCAATTAAGTAGTTGGCATTACGGTCGTGACAAACAGGAATCTGAAAAGGTTGCCCAAATGGCCCAGCTGGGAGATGTCCTTTTTGCCTTTGCGTGCTGCCAACAAAGCCACAATACTTGGCAGCAACAAAAGCAACAACGGCTAAGGCCGGCAACTGGCAACTGGCAGCTGGCAACTGGCAGCTGGCATGTGATGTCTGACCTTGAAATTTATTTCTTAATATAATAAAATGTCCAAAACTATGCAACGTTAAAGTAAACGACACAACCTCAACGCATCCATTTACCCTACGCATGCCACGAATTTGTATACACAAATATAAATATAAAACGCAAGTCTGCCCAGCCCGCCTCGCGCCATGAGAAACCGCCTTGCGAAATGGGAAATGAAATATTAATAACAATAAAAGCAACAAAACCGCAACCGCAAAACAAATGAGCATACTCGAGTCGATAGAGAGCGACTAGCAGATACCCTAAGATGCGCATATATGAATTTCATAGCCGATATTGATATAACTCACCTTACGATTCAGAAAGTATATTTCTAAAACTGCTCTAAAATGTAGAAAATTTAAAATTAAAGTACTAGAATAGAAATCGAATACTAGTTTTTTTTCTTTCTGATATTATTTCAAAAATTAGTATTTGAAAACATTTCAGATACTTTCTAAAATTCACATTAATTAAATCTTTCTAAGTTTTTTTGTAATTTTGTTTTTGTAGAAAGAAATACATTTCAAATTGGAAATCGGGCGAAACGGAGGAGGTTATCGAAAAAATTAAATAGAGTTGCTCTGCTTGCTCTCGCTTCATTCTGCCTGTGACGTCTTTGGCACAACTTCACTATACCCTTCTTTCGCGTTGTGAGTGGATTGAGGGTGTTATAAAGAAAATCAAAACGCAATAAGTGCAAAGAAAGAGGGTTTTTATGGTATGGATTGTGGTTAAAGTGCGTCGCATAAAATAACGGGCAAATGTATATCCATTGGGCCTTAAAGTTGCCCCATCCACCTGTGGCTCGATTGTCGCTCAACTCTCTCTCTCTCTCCCTCTGTTCGATTTCTGCTGGAGATTAGGAATCCTCATAACTGGCATAATTGTTGGTTTCCGGTATAGTTTAATAAGTTAAGCAGTGCTTAACGATTCGCCATCTAAATTATTGGTTCAATATTGAATGGGGGCAATTTAATCAACTCGGACTTTAAGGCTATACAAAAAGGTTCCATGAATGCATAAGCCGAACACGCAACTATTCTTAAATTAATAATTGGGCTGCAAAAAACAAAAGTTATCAATGTGGCTGAAAACATTTTCTAATATTCAGCTAAAAACGTGATAAATATTTAAATGTTAGTTCAAATGAGTGCACTTTGGTGACCTTTTTCATTAACTAAAATTGGCACAGATGTGACGTCACATTTGTGCCACAGTGCGAAAGACACTAATTTATCTACATACATATATATATATATATATTTATATGTATATATGTATAAATGCTATGCGATATGAAAACCTAAACGGCGCCAGTAAAATGCTAGCCAAAATGGCTGAGGCGCAGTTAGCAAATAGACACAAATAGACAACACACACACACACACACACACACACACACGCACACACATTTGCAAGCTGTCAGTTTTTGGCACAGTTTGTGTCAGACTCAAGAATTCGCAGCGAGTGCGAAATGTTGCGTATTTTGCAAGTTTTGTTTTGTTGCGCGGAAGGCCATGTTGCGTATGCGCAATATTTTTAATACCACCTTGTCCTGCGGGAACTTGCGCTGTTCTCTTGTTCCTCTGTTCCGTTGTCGTTGTTGCCGCTGGAAAGTAGCTAAGCTCTGACTTGACTTGCTAAATGACAAGCTCTTAATTAATGTGCCAAATAAGGGTAAACCGCGAACTATTTGAACTGAACACACAGTCTGCACTGCCTTTGACATCCGCAGACGTAGAAAAAATCAAACAACAACAACAACAATACAACAAGTAGAATAGCAGCAATAGCAACTAGAGCGCACTATGGGAAATTCGTCATTTTTTTCTTTTTTGTTTGAAGTTGCGAAAAACGAAAATGATTTTTTCATCAGAAATTTCATTATATATTTTTCTTTATTAAATTAAATATATTATACAACAAAATACTTAAAAGTTCGAAGAGTACCAGCTGCAAGGGCCTACGAAGTACTTTCCAGAATATAATATCTTAGAAGACACGCAATCTCAAGCGTTTGCCTAAGCCTAATATCATAGAATCTTTGAGCGATAAATATTTATTCCAAATATATATATATAAGATTACCCACAGTGCAATAGCAATGGCTCAGTCAGCAGCGACGCAACTTGACTTGCAACTTCCGTTTCCGGCCAACAGCGCCACAAGACAATAATGAGAATAATATATACTAGAGTGCTTCATGTCAGAGTTCAAGATACCCTGTAGCTAAGTTTAAATTTGCGAGATAGGAAGCGAGATATAAGACATTAAAAGCAAAAAAAAAGAAAAGAATTCAGCCAATATTTATCAAAATGTAGTATCAATTTGATTTATCAGCAAAATATATCTACTTAAAATGCGGGGTATTTATAATAGGTACAAAACCAATATACCCATTGCAATTTTATTTGAATCTGTATTTAAAAATCGATACGGAAATGATCCAAAATTACCACAAATGAATGCAACTCTTGGGCTTGTTTCTAGTCCTGACTGAGCTGTTGAAATTTATTTGGATTACGACACAGTAACAAGGACATATATACACACAGACACACACACACACACACATACACACACACACACACACATATTCAAAACAGAAAGCAGTAAATTAACGAAATGAATCGAGTTCGCTCTCAATGCTCATATATTCGTTGTTATTGTTTTATTTGTCTTCGCCTGGATTTTTTCCTTTTTTTTCAGTCATTAGCATTTAGCCGACTTCTTAATTAATGCCACGTAATTAGTTGTGTTGCCTACTGACAGCGGCAGGTGGCGCCAGCGAATACAAATTGGTAAAACATTGGAAAAAGTGGTAGAACACTGTAAGGAGAGTGGGTGGGGTGGGGAGGCACTGGGCAAGAGTTGGGCATATGAAAATAGAATATTGCGCTTCGTTATAATTAAAATGCGACAGAAAAAATTGTTCACAGACTTTAATATAATTATAATGAGCGTAATTATGCAAGGAAATGGGTAACACAGGTAAAAAGAAAGAGTCAAAAAATCAATAGCATAAGTCAAGGCGTTGCACACAGACAGACAGACACACACACACACACACACACAGACACACACAAATACAAATACAACGGAATGTTGGCTGTCTTGTGGGGCAGCAGTTTTCCTTTTTGGCTGGCGTCGTTAATAAATTTTCCATAGCATTTTAGTTGGCTCTGTTCTACAATTTTTATGGCCACAATAAAATGCAAGTTACCGGCTTCTTTCAGGCCTGGCGACAGCCAACTTCTTTCCCTCTCCCTCTGAATCTCTGCCTCCTTCTATCTCTATTTCTCTCTCTCTCTCTCTCTCTCTCTCTCTCTTCCTCTCTTACCATTTGTGGGATGGAGGTCTGCAGTTTGAGTTGGGGTTTGTAAGTGTATTGCGCACGCGATGCAAGTAAAAGAGCGTCAGCAGCTGCCTACTAATTTTGTACGCTGCCTCTTGCCGTGCCCCATCAGCTGCCACAACAACACCTGCCATACTCGTATACCTCATAGTTGAGTACATCGATAATACACTTAGTATAAATGAGTATAATTGTTAGCTATCTAAACATCACATCGATGTGCTGCTAAACAGCAGATGAATCTAGTTGAAACTTGTTGAGAACAGTCCAGATTTGCATTTTAATAACTGTTAATTATTAATATTATTTATATATTCAATTATTATGGTTAATAATATTGAAAAGGAGAACAGTTCATTTGAATTGCTATATTTGCTATTTGCTAAAATCAATTTTACATTGCTTTAATTTCAAATTGTAGTTCCTGAAAATTTCCCATCACATAATAAACATTTATTTATTGTATGAAATTTATTTTATTTTCCTTCAAAATATGAAACTTTTTATGTACTTTTATTTATTAATAAGATGAGTATCTTGGCGTTTTTTTTCTGAGTGTAGATGCAGCAGTTTTACTACCCCATTTTGTGTTTGTGTGTGTTTTTTTGGGTCGGTTTTGTATTTATTACATTTCAATATTTGGCATGTTCCTCATGGTTCGTGCCGCAAACTTTTGATATTAGGCAGTAGGCAGCAAAGTGTGGATAGTGTAGAGAAGCCTGACGGAGAGGCAAATTAGGGGGGTTGGGATTGGGCCAATGGGAATTTACTGGCTTGCATAGCCGGCGGCGCCATATATGCAACGCTATTTCTTGTTAAGTTATAATTAAATGAAATTCAACTGTTCTTCTGTTCTGGAGAGTGTGTTCCCGTGTGTGTGTGTGTGTGTGTGTGTGTGTGTCAGTGTGTTTGTGAGGGGGTGTAAATGGGCTGTGGGTTGACGGACTGCTAGGTCTGCGTGCTGTCACTGCATTGGAAAGCATTTCGTACTGCCCTTCAGCAGAGTTGTTGACTTCAAACTAAAGCGGGGCGTGGCACATGGTAGAAAACAGCAACAACAACAACAAGGAACAGATATTGTAACTATGCATGACTGGCATCCAATTAATGTCGAAACTTGAATTGTTTAGGCCTTGATTGAATTAGTCCGGGCGTTGTCCTGGCATTTTTAAGTCGGCTCATGTCCTGACAACTCTACACCAACTGGCAATTTAACTATTCTTGTGCACATCTACCTGGAATTCGCCGTGCTTACACATAGACTCCTCTATAATTACAATCAATCCAATCAAAAATCGATTGAGAGATACCCTGAACTCAGCACGTGCTGCTGCTCTCATTATATTCTTGTAGAGGGTATCTCAGATCAGAGCCTTTAACAGCTAAAGACTCCAAAATTGGAATACAAGTTCTTCAAGACGTGCAGAAACTAGACAAACCAACTGAAGAGCGACTATATTAAGCGGCGAGGTGGCTTTAGGTTCAAGCATAGACTGCTGCCGAAATGCTTTGGCAGGTTTATTGAAGGATCTGAAATGATCTTAAGCTATGTATCTATGTATGTGCCTAGGAGCTTACCTAGGTAACCATGTGCTGCTTTGCAGGATTCTTATCACCTGTAGGCTCACTATCTATTTATCTGTATGTCTCAGTTTATCTTTATCTTCCCGGTATGTGTAATCTTCCGCTAGTTTATTCATGTCAGATTAAAAAGCCTGGCCCCTGTTGAAAGCCTACCCCACGTGCAGATAAAGTTTATATCACTTTTCTTCACAAATATCGATACAAATCGATGGAAGATACAACTTTACAGATCGCAGATGCTTTCTTCTGTTTCTAGCATACTTTTGCACAACTCCATTATACTCATTTGTATTCCATTCCAGATAATTGTAAGCAGCTCATCTGTTTCTTTAAATAAATATGTATATACGAGGTGTGTTCAAAAAGTATCGCGAATTTTGAATTTTCGCGGGTTACGTATAATCGAATTTCGATTTTTTTGTAGCCACAATTTAAAATTTGAATGCACTTGACGCTTAGGCTAAAAAGGCATTTACTTCGGCTCGGTGCCGCTGCCGGGCGTGGCCGAGAGCGCCATCTTCGAGAGCGTCGCCAAGGAACGTTTCGGGAATGTGTTGCTGCCATCCGATGGATCCCAGAACAGCTTACGGAAGCTGCAATCACAAACAAATCAATCAATGCATTCAAATTGCAATCTACTCGTATAATTTATTATCCCATTCGAAGCAAAAATCCATATAACCCACTACTTACTTTTCCAAAGGCTTGAAAATCACTGCCTTTATTCGAATTTCGCACACAAACTAGCCATAAAAAGGGGAAAAACCCAAAAATCTTGGAAAAAACTAACGCAACTTTCATTCCAATGTATCATAACAGTGTAAGAAGAAGCAGAAGAAGAAGAACCGTTAGGCTAGGTACAGTTTTTAGCACCATAAGCACAGGTGCCATTAATGGAATTTCGCAAAGTGTATATCGTATTAGTCCGAATCGGAAAGGACTTGGGTTGAGGGTATTTCGTTTTCGGGCCATGTCGACTAGAGCGAATTCTTACTACTTTTTTTGGGCTGGAATAAATATAAGCTTCGCCATGGCTAAGGAAGTTGTTCGATTTAAAATTGAAATGATTTTCATACGCAGAAAAGGGAGCCGGCATTCCTTGAGGTCATTTGTAGTCTGTTAGTAGCAGTAGCGACTTCTTGAACTTCTTCATCCTCTCCAGCTGTCATTCAAAGACATCCTTCATGGCGAGTTGGCTTTTTACAACCGGCATCCATCGTCGCTAGTTGTCGTTATTATCATCGTTATGAGGCTTGTCGTCATTATTGGCTTGAGTTTGGCTGAACAGCTGTTCGTGTTTGCCAGCAGTCGGCAGAGAGTCGGCTCCGTTAGCAGCTGTTGTTGTTGTTGCTGCTGCCACAATTTGTGTGCGGCGCCTGCGCCATTGGAAGCGGCTAAAGGTTTGTCACATGTTTTTGACTCGTGAACACATCGCATGTTGCTTCCAATGTGCCACAAAAGGTAGCACCAGCACCAGCACCAGCATCAGCAGCAGCAGCAGCAACAGCAATAGCAATAGCAACAGCAACGATTGCCGCGAATTGGAAAAGTTGCGCACTGTGGCAACAACGACATCGCCGTCGACCCTGCAGTCGTGCGGCCGAGCAGCGAGCAGAGCAGAGCAGAGCAGAGCCCCAACTGAGATAGCCAACGAGCCAGCGAGCCAGCGAGCCAACCAGCCAGGCAGGCAGACAGCCAGTCAGTCAGTTAATCAGTCGAGAGTAATAAATTTGTGCAACTGTCAAAGTTTAAATGCGAAATTGTTTAAAACATTTGCCAAGTGTGTCGCGTTTTCGCATCAGAAACGGTTGTGGCAACCAATCAATTAACCAAGCCCGTAATAGCTGCCGAAGCAGGCAGCACCACGAACAAGTCTAAACCTGTCCAAACGCCAGCAGCAGCAGCAGCAGCAACAACAGCAGTGATAGCAATATAAAATAATTATATAAAAATCAATATCCGTCTAAAGTTTATTTCGGTTTAAATCAAATGAAACTTAAAGTTGAACAACAAGCAAATAGCAAAACAACAATAAAGCAACAACAAAAACATCAGTTAGAACAGTGAAACCAGCAAACAGTTGTTCGCACAGCGATAAAAGGTCCACTAAAATTTATAAACAATAAGTTACTGACAAATAATAAATAAATCAAAAAAAAAATTCAACCATTTGCACACAAAATTGCTCAGCATCATTTTAAAATTGTAGCACAAAAATACATTTGTTGCAAGCATATTAAAAACTAAACAAATTACACACAGTTCAAAATTAAGCAATTTAAATTCCTAAATTATAAAACAACTTTCTTAGCGTTTTATGTAAGACTGCTTTCGCTTTAATATTATTAAAAACAAAAACAATTAAAAATAATATAAATAAAAAAGGTTACATCAAACAATTACCACGCCTATTAATCTGTTAAGTTTGCTAAAAAACCATTTTGTTATAATATTACAATAAAATTAACAATATAACGCCAAACAAACAAACAAAAAAAAAAACAACAAATCAAAACATATGCTGAATAAAACAAATGACTAAAAAGTAAGTTGCTCCATCCATACTGCAAAGTGAAGCTGAACACAAAACATACACACATAAAATAAAAAATAAAATATTTTAAGGTTAGTATGTTAAAAATGTATTTCTTTTGTTATTATTAATTATATATATATATCGAAAATATTATGCACAGTGCATACTTAATGTAAACAGTAAATATATATAGAAAAACATCCAATTGGATTTTGCTTGCAAAATGCAATTTCTTTGGACCTGTTCTCTAAGATGCCCCTTTTGGCAACAGGAAGTGGAAGCTATGTCAACTCTGAGTGTAATTTCTTTGGACAAAGTATTTGCATTATGCATTTTGTTGCACATGACAGGGGCAAGCTGTTGGACTTGATTTTGACTTAAAATTCCAACGGTTGATTGAATGTACAGCTGAGCGAGACACACACACAGACACACACACGGACACACACGCACACACCAGCTGTTTGTGGCGCCCCATCGGATAACGTCCGTGTCGCCAATGCTGAGTGGAAACAGCCGGCAAGCAAAAAGCGGCGGCAAAATCAATATTTACTTTGCTGGCAGCTGTTTGCCAGTGTGTGCTGTGTGTGTGGTTGTGATTGTTATCTGTTATGGCAAAATCAGATGGTTCTCGTCTCCCTTCCAGGCAGGTCGAGTGCGTATTTGCCGTTCTTTCACTAATTTTTGAGTGAACTCAGCCCCGGTTTGCATGCTATTTATTAATGTAGCGAGTTAGTTCGGAACGATGGGACGATCCTCGACGATGCATTTGAGAAATTTGAGACATTTGCTGGGACTGGTAAGCGACTGACTGGAAATTGCGTAATTTGGTTAGCGTTGCCCAATCGCATATCGCACACATTGAGTGCTTTCCAGTCAGCCGCTCGGTCGGCGTTTACCGGCATTTCAGCTCTTTGCCCGACGGTGCGTCGTTAGCGATATCGTGTCTCCGGTCGCCTATCCGCCGTACTGTCTGGCGCTTGGCGGGGGCCAGCGACTCAGTTGTTATCCCAGTGTCAATGTGCATTAAACGCATACAAAATATATTCACGTACTCAATGAACTAAAAGTACGTAAAATCCAACGTATAAAAATATAAATATATTAACGTATATACAAAACAATGGAAACACGTAAATATAACATAAAGCATAATTATTATTATTATTATTATTATTGTTATTGTTTTTATTACTATTATTATTATGATTGTTTATAATTTAGTTCTGCTTCTTATTGATATCATGCCCCAGTTGAACCAACTGAATTTATGTGTTCTCTTCAAGATTTTAAGACTACAAAAAAGATTCGATTATCATCAGCAGTAATTTTTCGCAAATTTCTATTCCATTAATTGAATTAAATGTAATAAAATTGTTATGCTTATTTCGAAAGCAAAAATCGTTAAATAACTGAAATAATATATGTCAAATGTAAGAGTTCAAATTTGTTCGCTGTTGCAAAATAAAGCCAAAAATATATATACATCTATATATATATATATATATATCTATATATAGTAGGATATCACACTTTAACTACCCTAAATGTAGGCTATACAGTTGCTTGCTAGCCTTTAGCTATCTTGGAGGGTTGGGGAGAGTTATCCCTACCCCAATCGGTGTGTGGAGTAGAGTACTTAATGCGCCAACTCCAAAATTCAAAGGCGGCATATCGAAAAATCGACGACGAAGTCGGCGCTGGCGAGAATGACTGGCAAAATGTGAGCCGGCGAGGAACGTTTATCGGTCGGTCGGTCGGTCTATGATGGCGTCAGTAATGCGGCGAGTCCAAACGAAACAGAACGAAATGGAAACGAATGGAAACTAAGCGAAACGAATTGGAAACGAATGGGAAACGAATTGATACGAAGTGGAAGCGGCGAGTTGGAGCGTTCGGCAGCCGGCCGCACAAGTCGCAAGTCGCAAGGACGAGGACGAGGACGAGCCTTCTTCGTCCCAGCTGAGCCAGCAACAACAACAGCAACGACAACAGCAACAGCAACAACGACAACGACAACAGCAACAATCTGAGCAGTATTTACAATAGATTTGGCAATGCCGCACGCAGACGCAGCCTGGAAAAATTCCAATAACGGCAAAACACGAACAACAACAGCAGCAGCAGCAACAACAACAACAAGCGCTGAAGTTGCTGTGCAGCCATAACGGTGACTACTCGTCGCCGCTGTCGCTGTCGCAGTCGCAGTCGCAGTGCAAACTAAACGTCGACGCGACTTCGTGCTGCGAGTTGTTCCGGCCATAGATTCAGTCGTCGTCGAGCTTTCAAAACGTTTGCATCAAAGGAAAAAATCACACACGCATTGAGACAGCAGCAGCAACAGCAGCAGCAGAAGAAGAAGAATTCGCAACACCAACAGTAGCAGCAGCAGCAGCAGCAGCCGCAGTAATACCAACAGCAGCAGCAGCAGCAGCAGCTATAAAGTAAATTAAAGACACAAAAAAAAAGAAGTTGTAAAAGAAAACTTCATATTTTTTTTTCTAGTTTTTTTTCCTGTTCTAGTTGATTATTGTAATTAAAGTGACAAATCATTTTTTTTGTTCGTGTTAAGTTGCTCAACTTCAACTTCAACTCCAAATTCAAATTCAACTCCTTCCAATTGGGATATGCAACTTCTTTTTGTGGTTACTACTCCGTAAGAGGTTTTTGTGGCTTCCTCAACGGTGATATCATGTATCCAAATTCAAGTCATAGTCTGTGAGTGTGTTTGGCTGTGTGTGTGTGCGTGTGTGAGAGTGTTAGCTTGTATGTGTGACCTATTGATTCTACAACTTCCTCTGCAGTTGTGAAGTTTGCTCCATGTCCGTTCCATTGCGTCTACAGTTGCAACTTCAGCTCCAACTTCCAGTTTGTCAGCGGCACTCGTACGTTGCACGTCTTTGCTGATTTGCTGATTCAACATTTTATTTATTTTTTTGTCGGTGCGATCTGTTCAAGTGATTGCTTCTGTTATTTGCAAACCAATCAACCAATTCCTAATTACCAGCACTGCTCCAGTTTTGCGTGACTTCGCTGCAAGAAAATTATAATTAGCTTGAAAATGCTATTAAAAAAACCAAGATCGATTTTATGTAACGCTTACAATAATTCCATTGGGTACCCCAATGGGACCTAAGTGACCTGAGATTAAGCATGATTTTTTTTGTTTTATTTTTTTTTTCCAAATGAAAAGTTACAGTCTGAAACGAAGAACTCTAACTTTGATATATTTGTACTATAAATATTCCATGCAGACTTGCATCGTTTTAGAAAATCGATAATAAACTAGCCTAGAGTAGAGTTAGGCAAGACATAACAAGAGGGCGTAACCGACTGCGAAATACTCTGATACCAAGAAGCCATCCCATCTGATAACAGGTGTCTCTGCCTAGAAATCCCTATCTTTCAAGGAGTTTTCTAGTAATCTATTCTGCAAGTTTGCCTTTAAAATTGCGGTAGATATTTCCTAGTAATCTTCCTTCCAACTTTGGTAATTGTAGCTCTGAAATTAGGGAAGACACGGGTGTAGTCAAAATTAGATTTTCTTGCTTGTGAAGGATGTTGCTAACAATATGCCTTTGCAGTTTGGTGACTCTAGCTTATAAATTACGGAAGGGTTTGGCCATGGTCTGATAATGTATATGGAGATCTGTGAGGGACTTTACCAGCAAATTACCTTCTACATTTGATGACTCCATCTTTCAAATTGTGGGATATATGCGGTTTTAATCGATATACCCTCTCTGGAATATCGGCTTTGGCGTCTCTGGGCGGAGGTGCGGGCGTGGCCATAACAATTTGGTATCGATTACTACTAGTAAGCTTGACGGCTCAAAATCTGCTGAAGATATAGCTTGGCGGGCAGAAGTGGGCGTGGCATATGCCGATCTTTGAAGGACCTCGCCAATATAAAAACTCGCCTACCATAAAATATTTCTAAATAATAGTAAAATTCAACATATTTTCGAAATGGTTTTGATAATATTTCGAAATTACTTCTATTATTAATAGACACCTTCATGTTATATGCGTATTTTATATGCGTGGTTAGCTGATTTAATCAATCAGAACGAAATAGTTTAAGGCTGCCTTAAATAGAGTCGTCTGCTCTTGACTTTAGCAGCTGCTGTTTTTAGCTGTGTATATCTTATATATATATGAGTCAAAATAGCAAAAAAAAAGAAAAGAAAAGAAGAGAAAATGAAGAAAACTCATCAATCAAAACTCGTACAGATCCCAAGGCGTGCCCAAGACCAACAAGACCAAGACCCACAGATATATCGCCATAGCAAATCCAAATTTCATTGCATCTCCGACACAGCACGCAGAAGTGAAAATTGAAAACTGAAAAGAGCCGGGAGCTGGCAGCTGGGAGATGGTAGATGGGAGATGGGAGATGGAAGATGGAAGCGCTGAGTGTTCAAAAGCCCCAGCACTCATGACTATATTTATGTTGGGATGAGACAAGTGTAGCTGCATTTGCCGGCGACTCTTTTCGGGTGAATCATCGAATGGAGACACTGGCAACAGCAAGCAACTACAGCAACAGCAACAACAAAAAACAGCAGCAACAAAATCAACAACTCAAAGGCAGCGTCAGCGGAGCGCAACGAGAGCTGTAAGGGGGCAGGTGGCATGGAGCACGTAGGCCAGGCACGCGACCAAGTCCAAGTCGCAAGGAAGCCACAACAGCTGCAACAGCAACAACAGCACCAACAACAAGAACACATTGCAGGATTACAACAACAACGGCGCGACATAAATATCAAAAGGAGTTTTTCTGCCTGTTCTTGTTGTTGATGTGGTTGTTTTTTTTTAGTTTCATTTTTGTTGTTTTTTTGTTTTATTGCTGTTGCTTTTTATAGTTTTCACATTTAGTCAGGCAACGCCAGCGCCTGATGACGTCGACGGTTGTCGTTGCCAGGCGGCGATGACGACATCTTTTTGGGGTGTGTGCATGTGTGTGTGTGTGTGTGTGTGTGTGTGGGGTGTGTGTGCTACTGCATATGTGCAAATGTTGTTGTCGTTGCCAGCAAAACGGCCAAAGTTCAATGCATTTATATGTGGAGCCTGTCTGTGGCTTTTTATAGTGGCTCGTCTGGCTGATGGAACTGGACCCGGGTACTATGTACTTGCGCCTGCCACCACTTGGGATTGGGATGGGAATTAATATTGACATAAGTGTTGAAAGTAGCTAGGACAGTATGATTTACAACTACAAAAAATGGTAAAAACTGTTTCTGGCAGAGTTGCTCATCCATTTAAGTATTGGCTAAAGAGAAAAATAAGTCGAATCGAAACTGCAAAATATCGAAAGAATATCTATTCTTCCACGTAACACTCAATTAGTCTACGTAAATAATAATTTTCATTGCATCTAGTTTGAATTTGTGTGTTCGGAACAGGGTGTCGAATCGAAAGGTTTCGATTCCGATTCTGGTACATAAGGTGTGAAAATTCCAATAAAGATGCCTGATTTGGTTCTGTTTCTGATATTATAATAACTGAAAATATTAGTTAGTTAGATTTGCAGTTGCTTTGTGTCCATCTTAATGCAGACAGTAAATAAATACAAATCCTGTCTCCGAATTGAATATTATTTTATTATGTTTAAGATATTTGTATGTACTACAGGCGAACAATAAGGCTATTTCGATTTTTCTCTAATTATAATACTTATCGAATTTTACTCAAGCAAATTGATCTAATTAAGTTCTTTTGTGTGCTCTTTTATTACAGATTTAATGAAATTCAACTAGCAAACGATAAAAGCTAAAAGAAAATATTACTATATCCAAAGAAGTCGAAAAATACATAAAAAATAAAATAATAATTAAACAAAACAAAATCAAGAAAATTACATAAGAATAAATAGGCGCAACTCACAAGTATAAAACTGAAAATATATTTTCAGGCTAAAATCTCATACACACAATAACACACCCACACACACACACACACACATAAACTTACAAAGAGACAATTATTACTAAATTAAATATTAAAAAAAAAACATTGCTACAAGTAAAAGCTAGTCCAAATCTACAAAATAAAAAAATTAATAAAATACTATATTTAATTCATAATATTGAAAAACAAAAACCAAAAATAACAACACGCCAATTGCCGCATAATTTACTCAAAGAAAAACAAAAAAAAAACTAAGTAAAAATTTCGAAAAACGAAAAAAACAGCATAATTTAATTTCAAGAAAAACCAAAAGTAAATAACACAGCTTCAAAGTGTGCACAATAAACAACAAAACGAAAAGAAAATTGCAAGAAAATTAAAAAAAAAAATACATAATTCCAAATAAAAAAACGAAAAAACAATTTAGTAAAAAATTCAGAGACTAAAATAACCAAAGAAAAATACCAAGTGAAGAACTCATATAAAAAACGCCGAAGTCACGGCCAGCAAACAGAAAGTACAACAAATAACAAATAGCTCTACAAGAAAAAACTACAAACTAATAAAAAAAAGAAGTGCGGCGTGTGAAGTGAAGCAGCAAAGACTGCCACGCCCCGCCTGTCACCCGCTCGATTGCCACAGCAACAGCAGCTAAGATTGAGCTTCGCACGTTTTACCGCAAAATTTCCAAGAAATTTTACGTGCACAAAACGCCGCGAAAGGCAGAGACAGACACTCAGCGAAAGAGACAGAGAACGAGAGAGAGAGAGAGAGAGAGATAGATATACAGCCGAAGTGTGCGGAAGAGAACGATAGTGTTTGTGCCGAGTTTCAAAAACTCAGCAAGTAAGCAGCAAAGCGCTAAGTGCTACGTTTTTTTTCAAGTGTACGGCTAGGAATTTTTTTGTGTGTCCGTGCCAGTGACAAAAACAGCAACAACTGTGATGGGAGATCGGCCAAAACCAACAACAACAACAACAACACCAACAACACCAACAACGTCAACAACAACTAAGACTACAACAACTACACCCCCAGCTAGTGAGGCAGACGTAATGGCAGACGCCGCTCAAGCCAACGGCCATTCTAATGGCAATGCCAACGGCAATGGTCACGCCGCTAATCCCATGGAGCCCGGCCAGGCTGGTCAGGTGATGGAGACAGCAGCACTGCCACCGCCCACTGGCAATGTGGCAGCTGATGCAGGCGTCATTGCAGGTGGCGATGCTGGCGGCGTTGCCGGCCAAAATGCCGCCGGTGATGCTGGCGATGATGCGGCCACTGATGCTGGCGCCAGCTCATTGCCGCCATCGGAAATTGGTGGTCGTCCGCCACTGGATACGGCCTGTTCAGATGGCGGTGGCGTCTCTAGTTTGGCTGGTGGCATTGTGGGACCACCGAGTCCCTTAACTGGCTGCTATCTGCTCATTGTGATGGGCGAGCCGCACTCCGAGGAGCACAAGGACAACATTTTGCAGCATTTGCTTAAGGGTAAGTGCTACATACACACACACACACACACAGACACACACATATATATATATATATATATATATATACTATATATACTTACATCGATCCATTAGCATCGAGAAATCATCAAAGCTACGCGTACAAATGCCCATCCCATCCCATCACACACACCCCCTTCCACATCGACATCCACATCCACATCCACATCCCATGCCAAGTAAAGCAAATAAAAAACTTTGTCTAGCTCATCAGCATAAATTATTCGCATTGCTCTCATAGAAAGTTTGCACATGCAAATGCGCAGCTGGAGCGATGGAGCAGGTGGGGAGGCAGCTATATGGTGTGGCATGGAGTTACACATGAGTAAATGACGTCGCGTGCCGCTCCAATCGAATACAATCTAATCCGATTCCAATTGCAATTGCAATTGCAATTTTCAATCCAATTCCAATTCAAATTCACATTCACTTCTAGCCAATCCTCACCCACTGTGAGCTGGCCATTTTCACACTTTGCTGGCTGCCAACATGCCGTTTAATTAGCTGCCCACTGTCAGGTGCTACCCCCCCGTCCCCCCCACTCATGCCAAGCATATCCATTCATTGCTCGCCCAACCATCTTCAAGGCACGTCAGTGGCCAGTTTTCATAGTCAATGACTAACCATCGTTTTTGGTTTGGTCTTGGCTTGTTGCTTATTTTTTGTTCTTATTTTTGTTTTTGCCTTCGTTTACCATTTACTGTTCATTATTCATTTTTAATTTGCCGCTGCATGTAGCTGGCCGTTTTCTTGCTCATTTTCACTTGCCTCCAACGACTGACACAGTTTTCTGCCTTCTACACAATTATCTTGAGTGCTGTCCATGGTATATGATGACTGATTGCCACTAAATGCCGCCCGACAAAATACTGCCACAATATCGCATATCTATAAATCATAATTACATTTCTTTACCTCTGTAATTATATATGTATATAAAAGAACAATCATATGTATAGGAACAAACAGCTAAATTAACTTATTTCAACTCTGATTAAAAATGCAGTTCAGGTTGGCCAAGTTTAGTTAGGATGTGCGCTGAAGAAATGTATCTTTACATCGCTTTCTTTGTGGCATAGGTAAAAGAATAAAATGTGCAATTTGAAAAATCTGAAAAAAATCGAAATTAATAACAAATTTAATACTTCCAATTAAATAATATCTAAATGCATAATCCTGATAAGCCCACAAACTTTTCACTAATTCTTAACAAAATGATAAAGAAACTCTCAGATAAATTTGTATTTATTTATTTGAGCTATGACTAAGCACCCACACATATAAAATAATTTATTTGTTCAGCAAACTGAACTTGACTAGATCACTTTTTTTCCAAGGGACATACATTAAATCATGTAACAATACATAAACAATTTTTACAAAGGGAAGCTCAAACGGATTTAGTATCTTAAATCTCTTTAGTCTACTGTTTTCCAGCAGATTATTGGTCAGGTTGTTGGATTGGTCAAAGTGTCGTCTTGTGTTTCTTGTGCTATTTCCTCTGCTCATGAATTTTTCGACAATGCTTTAAATATTATCCAAAGATTCTGGAGTTTCTCAAGAATTATCACATTGCATCACGCTTAAGAGTTCAAGTCGAGTTCATAGAGAGGAGTGGACAGCAACAAAGCGCATTAGCTGCTTATTAGTCTAAACATCAGCTAATAGATCGTAATGAAGTGGATTGAATGCAATATTAGTATTCAGTTCGTGCAGCTCTCACTTAATTGCTATCCCTGTGCCATACACACACTTAAACGGATGCATGGCGAATGGTGTTAGCTGTGTGAATTTAATTGCAACGCCGCTGGGTGCAAGTTAATCGCTGTGTCCCAATGCCCGGAAGATTGCCACGGCAGACGAGGCTGATAGCGATAGAGATAGCGACAGAAAGATAGAGAGAGAGAGAGTGTGAGAGAGAGGGAAAGCAGAGGCAAGACACAGTTGGCTCACGTCGCGACGCACTGCTGGGGGCAAACTCAATTTGAAATGTCGTTTGTAATTCGATTTAAACAAATGGCGCCTCAAAGTATGCAATTTAATTAAAATTGTTAAAAACAATGCACAAGCACAGGGCGAATACACAGGGCAAACACATACACACATATATATAAATATATATATATATATATCTATATATACTAAATGTATTCATTTTGATTGCATTATATTGCAATGACAATAAGAACAACAGCGTAAACAGATCAACAGTTGCACAATAAAACTATTTGCATGTGTGGCTTGTGTGTGTTGTGTTGTTAGCAGACTTTACGCAGACATTGACTGTGTCTGTTCAGGTTTGGGTGGATAGATGCTGGTGATAGGATTCGGCGTGGCTGCTGCGCCCCAGGCACGATAGGAATGCGCGCAGTAGCACAATTTTCGATGGGCTTTTTTGGCCCCCTCAGCTGCTCTCTTGACACTGTTTACCTGCAGCTCTATTCTTCCTTTTATTTTGCGGAAAAAACGGTGATATTTGTCCACTGCAAATAGCACAGGACACAAGTGGATGCTGTTGGTGTTGGTGTGGATGATTGTAACTTCGGCGGAGGCAGTTTTATAATTGATTTTGCGTTGTGCACGGGTTGAATAAACAAAAATGCAAATGCAATTGATAAAGGCCAATGAATGAAATGGTTTAAGGGAACATATATACATATATATATATACATATTTATATATATATATATATATGCTATAGTTTTTTTTTATATTAATAGGAATTCAAATTGTGTCGATAAAAGTAAACAGACAAAGTTATCGATGAAATGAAGTAAGGACAATAAAATGTTATGTCCAATTAAAGTAAGAATAATCACCAATTACCTTGTGAAAACACGTTAATCAAAGATAAACAGCAGAAAAATATATTTGTTATGTATTTTTAGGCATTTATCTAGCATTTATCTACCATTTCCCATATCAAATCCGCCGTTTCACATTTATGGGAGTTTGCCTCAGTTCTCGCAATTCAATTATGACAGTTTCCAATTGTGTCGCTTAATTAATATATACATTTTCAGATGAGAGAGAGAGAGAGATAGAGAGAAAGAGAGGTGGATTTCAGTTTGCGAGAAGGGAGTTTAATCTTCTGTGCTAAGATAGCAGCTCGTTTTCTTTCTTTCTTTTTATTAGCTTAATTTGAGACTACGAGTACAGGGTTGGGGCGAGCGGTTCGGCAGAGGCTCCATTTTGCTTGGGTCATTTGGTTTAATGGCTGACTTTTATTTCGCAACCTGCGCTTTTTAATTAACTTAAAACCGAAATCAATATAAAGAACAGCGTTCAAGGACGGTCGCCAATGGAACGGACAGAAAGATGGAAGGGGCGGGAAAGTGCAGGGAAAGCAGCGTCACATAACATTATTACGACAACTGACAAAAGCGGTAAGGTGTGTGGAGGTGGGGGTGCTAATGCTATGGTCTCGGGTACATATACATATATATATATATATATATATATATATCTATGAGCCTATGGGGTCTTTGGGACGTGTTACCTGTTTAAATATTACGGAAAAGTGCTTACGCAAAAATCGATCAAATGCGACATGAGACAAGAGCTGGAGCAGTCAGCTGAAACGAGAGTGAGACGGCGACAAAGAAATAAAGAGAGAAAGCAACATTCGGAGAGGGAGAGCGGGGGATGGGGTAGACACCAAGACAGGGTGTGGTAAAAGTGCGTAGCTTGTTTCCATTTTGTGACTATTTTTAGCAGTTTAGCTGTTTAACCGCTGCCAAAGGGTGCAGGGTGTTTGTCAGTTGCGTGACAATGTGTGTAAGATATGACAGCTGGCTGCACTTGATGACAAGTAGACACACACACGCACACACGCACACACGCACACCACCTACAGCAAACAGGGAAGAGTTTATGCTTCATTTGGTGATGTGTCAATGGCAGTTGGCACGCCGTCATCGGCTGTCAGCCACATATGTAATTGCAGAACTGTGAACTGGTCAAAGAAAAAAATCTGCGAAAATGGCAACAGCAGACAGCCAACAGCAGCAATTAAAACTTTATTTATTTTTATTTTTTTTTGCTTCTGCAAGTAAGAATGCTCAAGTCGCGAGAATTCGTTTGAGAGATATTCAGAATGTAAGTTTTTCTTTACCCATCAAAAGTCTTAGAAAATTTAAACCGACATGTTGAAATTTGCACAATTACATATGTATGTACGAATGTGCACATTTATGTATGTACGAATGTGTGTGTGAGTTGAGAACTAAACTGACAACGTCTAAAGTTTGTACAGATCACACACAGTGCGTTGTGTCCTTTAACTGAAGCAGTGGATTGAGTCTTGAGCGGACCCATCCCACAGACAAGGCTCATACTCATATATACGGAAAATATTTGCATAACTTGAGCATATTAATATATGATATTTGTCCGTTTTTCAGAAGTTATCTTTACAGTTAATTTAGTAACAATTAAGCTATAATTATATTATATTATTATATTATCGACCAAACATAACAAACTTGATCTGCGCTGGATTTGACAGACTTTGTATTCTAAATGTGAAGTTTCTCATAGCATGAACTTCTCATAGCTCTTATAGTCTTTGAGAAAGCGCCATTTATACAGACAGACACATATAACATGACTAGCTGCGACTGCTTAGATTGCCGATGAACAAGTATAAAGTTCAGTTGGATCCTTTACGGATTTGCTTCAGGCTTCTCTCACATTTAATGTCGTATCGTTTGTGTAATTTACTGCCCCCCCCCAAACTCTTAAGGACTTACAATTTATACGTAAGCCAGGGCTATGGAAGAAATATGAGTTTTTTAATGACTTCTTTTTATAGCTAAATTGATGTTGTTTTAAAATTATGATATAATTAATATAATTGGTTGAAAACGGTGTTCTTGTATGAAAAGCATATCTTAATTTCATTTATGGATACTGCCGATTGTTGTTTGATAAGCGAAACGCTTTCATTTTGTTGAGCTACAATTATTATGCTTTACGCGCTGCATGAAAGATCTGTCAAAATTGAATTGAACATATTAGTAAGGCGAACTTAATAAAAATTATATTCATATTCTGTGTTTATCAGTGATTGAATCAGATTACCGCTTAATCAGCGTATATATGTATATATATTTGTAAATGCAAAGATTATATTAATGTGGCGTTAGTTAGATTAGTTATCTGCAAGTCCTCTCAACTGATCAAATCGAAAGCTGGCAACATGGCGGATGAGTAATGCGTCGACGAGTTTGATTCGATTAACCCAGTAACAGCACAGTTGGACATTTCTTAGTGTGTGTGTATGTGTGTGTGTGTGTGCCGATTGATGACGCCATAGGGAGACAGAGACGGAGTGCGTGGCGCATTAATAGCGCTTTTATTGCAAATTAATTGCTATGAAGTGCATTTTGAGGCCAGTTTGCCATAAAAACCCACTCCCACGACCGAACACACATTCATCCCTAGATCCATACATCCACGCCCCCAACAGGCCGCGCCCGTGGTCACTTTTGTTATTGACGCTTCTCATGTTACACCCAACCTCCCCTGAGCGCTGACATGAAAAGCACTTTAATTAGTTTTTGTTTCCAGTTTTGAGCTTCGGTTGCACGATTTGTCGTTTTGCCGTTTTGCCGTTTTGCGTGTCATTGAGCCTGCAATTTAATTTGAATTTACTGAAATTATGTTGGCTAACGAGACAACGCCCTGCATCTAATTAAAATTGCAATAGCAACCAAACGCAAACTGTAAAATGAGACTATAATTGAACTTAATGGTGTGAGGCGCTTGAACGGAGGTAACACTAACAACCAGTCACATGGCTGTGAGACTGACCAGCCACAACAGTATCCAATCGTATGAAAGAGCATTGCTCAAAGGAGCTGTTTGCTGTGGACACCACAAACTCAAAGACCCAATGGGCCAATAGGCCAACAACTTTTGTTGCAACTCGAAGCAACTGTGCACACCTGCACACCTGCACACCTGCCGACCTTCAACTCCTCCTTCTTCTCGTGCTGCTTACGACATATGTCATTATTTTCTTTAGTGTGCGTGCTGTGTGTTTCTTTAATTAGTTGCTAACTCCTGTCCGATGTTCAGCTAATATCCAAACGGAAAGTGTCTCACAAAAGTTGGCCGAACCAAAGGCACAAATTGATATGTAAGCGTCGAGCTTAAGTTGTTGTGCAACAATCTGCCGTAATCTGCTGCCACTTCTACGGAAAAGTCAACAAATCAAGCCAATCCACACATATGCTTACATCACTCTAATCAAGCAACTTTCACTAGCCCCCAATTGCTGCAAATGAAAGTTTGAGCATTTTTTCTATTTTAGTAAGGCGTCTGCTATACAGTAAAGAGGAACAGGAACAAATGTATATACATAAATAATTATAGGAGCTTAAACGACTGAACTTATTTATCCAGCTTTCTCATCCCCCAACAGAGGCTAGTATATTGTTATGTGACAGTCCACCAAAAAATATTTAAAAAAACTTAATTTTGGTGTGTTTGTGCATTGGTTTTGGAGTCCGACTATTCCAATACATCATTTAAGTGGACACACACTTATACTCGGACATATCGTCTATTCGGAATCTTAACATTTCGCGATTCCATTAGGAATGTGTGGCAAAATTAGCGCATGATTGGTTTATTTGTCAAAACATAAATCAGGCTATAGTTCTCTTTTCTGCAAGCCACCCATTAAATAAGAAACGAATCAAAAAAATAAAAAGGATTCCATTTGTAGAAATATCAGCTGCTTATTTTCTTTTCTTCTTCTTTTCATAACATTGATACGAAATTCGATAAATCATCGCCAAAAATATGAAGTACTCTACGCAATTTTCTAAAATTCGCCACATATTTTACGAATGTAAGCATTCTGCAGACATTCAAGAATATAAGAAATATTGATTCCGTAGACTATCTGATTTACTGCTATTGGTAATCTGAGAGTCATTTTATGAAAGCGCTTTGAGAGCAACTTTCGAAATACCATAAAAATAGTTAATGTCCAATGCGAAACTATAACGAATTCTTAACTCGTATCCATTCGGCTTAATGTATTTACATACTTAAGTTGCATGCTTGGCAGCAAAAAAAGAAGAAGAACAATATTAGAAAGAGTGAGCGGGAGAGAGATGGAAACGGGGAAGGAAGGAAGAGGAAACTGGCAACTTAGTGCACGCTTGGCAGTCATTTTAGTTGCAAATAGTACGTGTAAAACAGTACAAGTTGCGGCCGTAAGTTTGTGCCACATTGCAGAGAAACTTTGAAATTGGCTGGCCATAAAATATGCTTATCTATCGTAGCATTTAAGGTGAAATACAATTCGACTAATGCAATTGGAACACGTGCTTTCCACAGCCATAGCCATAGACCAGGCCATAAACTCCACAGAGTACACACATATATATATATATATATATATACATACCTGTATATGTATATATGTATACTGCAATATATACTTTATCCTTTTTACATTTTCAGTAACCTAGTTGATTTTGACCAAGCCGTTTATTGATACTACTGCTAGGCATCTGATATTTTTACTTATAAATATACTTTAAAATACATTTTTATTTATTTTGTTTTTAGCCGAGCTTGGTCCACACAATCATCAAAATTAATAGCTAATTTCAATTCGTTTGCTTAGGCCTCATGGGTTGTGCTCATTTCAATATGCAAATTCTCGTGTTTGAGTCAGACAACTTGTGGGAAAGTTGCTCAAACGAAAGCTCCTTGAGCTGGCAATCCAATCCAATTTCTGTGGATTTCAAAGTGGATTTCTATGGAAAATCGATGTGGATTTTTATTTGACTTTTGGTTGAACTTTATTTAATTTGCTGAAGTAGCTTGCATTGTTTCAGTTCTTATGGCTGTTGACATTATCTGATTTAGGAATCACAGATTTAGGAATATGACAAACCTTATAAGTCCAGTTTTGAATTATCGACAATATTATATTATGATTATGATTATATTTGAAAGACAGAAAGACATTTCGTTATTTCATATTTAAAGGTGGCCGTACACACTTTTGCTGATCAAATTATTTTTTTAATACTGAATAATTGCTATGAAGGCCATTTCACAATCTTAGAATCAGTTATCGAAGCAGCAGCATCATTTCTAACTGGAGAAAAATCAATGAATTGCTGCCTTCCGGCTCTGAGCAGGCACCCAAAAACCAATTTAAAATTCATTTCCAACCAGGCACTTGAACGGGTGTTTCAATTTCTTTTATTATCACACTCAACAACCTGAAATTAAAAATAAATATAAATAAATAAAGCGAATATTATCAACTGTGCTACTGGGCTGATAACTTTGCAACTTCCTTCTTAAACTGTTATTTTTCGGAGAGGTTTTTACTCCTCAGACAACTTGCATTTGTATTCCAGAAAAAATATGACTTATTAATGAGCATAATAATTGGTAATAAAACGTTTTACAATCGGAGCTATAATCATTTTACTTTTTGCAAATTACTATAAACATATCATTGTTTGATTGGAACAATAACATGTTTATTTCAAAACATTTCCTATGCGCTGTAGAAAGACTACATATGAAGAGTATAATCGCTTCGGTTAACCTTTGCTAGTTGGAGCTTACCAGCTAGCAGCCAGCACGCCGACCAAGTGGAGGCGCCCCAACGACGCCAGCTGCTCGAATCGGCAATAATTCATGTCACACTTCAATTATTTAAGTCAACATGGCTCAGTCGATTGGTTTGGTTGGCGCAGCTTGTAGATACTTTGGTTGCTCCTGTTACACTTGTTGTTGTAGCTGCTGCTGCTGTGCTGCTGTTTCTGCTTACTATATACATGCACATAATTAATTTGCAATTGATGTAGCGCTCATAAATTCCAGTGGGTGTCACTTTTAGCAGCAACTTTGTTGGCGGTTTGTCGCCTGTCAGTTGCTTGTCAAACTGAAAACCGTAGTATATATTTTTTTTTGCTAGCTCGTCTCGTTGAGCCGTTGCCAGCCGCCGAGTGGTGGTTGCTTGTGGGGGAGCATATTTTGTTGGCTGTTGTACATTCCACACAGAGCAGCCGCAGCAGCAGCGTCAGCAAAAACAGTCAATTCGATGAGCATAAATTTGCTTTTGCATAAGATGTATCTGATATTTGGCCGCACACATGAATTGCAATTTTTATTACTTATTTGCGGCACATTCAGTAATTTTTATGTTTGCCTTTATGGCACTGGCACCTGCTGCCAGTGCCTTGAGTGCCACAGCAATAAGCGAATTAGAAAGGCATTGGAAACATTTGATTTGATTAGAACATCCAAATGGGAACCTTGATTCACTGCTTCCCTCTCGTTTTGGGAGCCACATTTGCGAAATTAAAAGCTGCTTGCATAATCGCCAAGTGATTTATTTTTGTTGCTGTTTTGCTTTTTGCACATTCTTTTTTGGGCAACTGCCAAATGCGACATGTGCTCAAAATGGGGCGCCTAAAAGCAGGCAGCATTCAATGTACTCGCAATCGACTATGTACTCGTATATAAATGCATGGATACGACCTGACCACAGTGGTAAGCCATATTAAAATCAACAAAATCTGCTATAACGTTTTAGTCTAAATTGGTAAAAGCAGCCTTTAAGTGCAGAGCCCATTCTTTAGAATAACAATTTAAGGTAACAGAAAATAGATATATGTATGTATAAATATAGATGTGTATATATACCTCTACCTTTGGTAAACTGTTTATGTTTTTCAATTTCATTACATTTATGTTTGGTGTTCTTAATGTACTTAACTACAAAACTAGTTTGTACTCTTGTGTGGCACTCAAACCCTCAGCTCCACACAAATATTGCATTCGTTTTTGTGAAAATGCCTGTTTATTGAAAATGTAGTGCATTTGCTTGCCTGTCAGCATAAAAGCGATTCCAAAAAATGTCAATTAATATACGTTAATTTTAACTATACAATTTGCCAGCGAGCTGCATCAATAAAGTTTGCCAAATTGTGAAATTGCCTATTAACACACATGTATATATAAATGATGTGGCACATGGCACGATTTCCGCAGTTATCCAATCTATCTGGAGTGTGTGGTTGTGTGCAAAGATTCAATTTTGTCGCCACGAGCATGAAAATAGCAAAAATCGTTGACAAATTGCATTCTGGGCACCTGCCGGTAATACTTACTCAAGCCGTTGCTGACTTTTTAGCTCTATTTGAACGTGGCTAGAGCCCGTATTGGTTTCCCCATAGTTGGCAACTGTGTTTGTATGTGTTTTTTTTTTTTTCTTTTTTTGCTGTGCTGCTGGCTCAATCAGTTGGCAGCCATTCAGTATAAATTCATTTCAAAGCTGAAAGGCGACCAAGCAAATTGTAACTGATTTCTTTTTATTGCCATTGCTGGCGCATCAACGCCCCACTCAGTGTATACGAGGTGTGACTCTGTGTGTCTCAGATAAGCAGTGTAGGTGGCTTAGTTGGTACCGCTCCCTGCCCTACCTCCCTGCTTGCCACACCCTTTCTCGTTAAGGAGCCAAAGGCGTTTTGTATTGTGACCGCCATCAGCTTACAGTTTTGCCTGCTATCCGTTAGTCAGGCATGAAATTGAAATTTATAATGCTGGCACATGAACTGCATTTCAGAATGACACCCATACTCACACCCACACACACACACACACACACACACCCACTCAGACACAACGCCTATCTCTCGAGAAATCAGCTGAGGATCACCTTAAGGAATGTATATTGCAGCTCAGCTTGTTGGCTGGGCGCGCTGTGCTGTGTGCACCCGCAAAAGGTCACCTTGGTGGCAAGCTAATGGTTTCAGATGGTTCCCAGATTAGATTGCAACAAATAAAATGAAGGCACTTACAAGTTGCGGCAACATGCCCAAGCTCCACAGAGACCTTCCATCTTCCCCCTTGCACCTCTAACCTAATGCATATTCGTTGACTTGATTTAAAGCGGCCAACAACAAAAAATATATATTTTTCCTGTCTTATGTTGTCCGTGTCTATATCCTGTTGCCTTCCAAAGGTTGTAAGAATGTTTAAGTTGCATGTAAGAAGGTTGAAAAGGTTGCATTACCTCAGTCCTGAGGACCACGAGAGCACAATTTGTACCAATATATAACTTGCAGACCGTCTAACTTGGAGTAACTCGTTTAGATGCGGGCTCCATAAATATCGTGGAAAATTCGCTGCCTTAGACGCTTTTCAACAAAAGTATTAATGAATAATTTGCGAATTCTATGTGAATCCGAATAAAAGTGAATTCATTAGTTGATATAACACTCTCTTCGCTTGGTACTGCATCTGATGTGGTGCTTGTGTCATTTAACGATCCATTCTCGGATTCACATCTATTAAAGAACCTGCATTCCACAGAATCATTATTAGAGCAAGTTGAGAAATAAATCCTTTCTTCGCCTTCAATTGAACTTCCTCTGTTGATTGAGCATTGATCTGTATAGATTGAAAATTCAAATTTACTTGTTGACCACATTCAGCTACGAGTATTTCACTCTCCGAAGTAGGACTCAGACAAAGACTGTCCATTTGGATTGGTTTCCAAATTATAGATTTCTTTGCTGGAGGAGGCATCTGGACTAATTATAGCTACAATTTTAATTTTTAATTTAATATATATTTTCTTGCTATATCGCTTTAATCTGTGTCGATTGTTGTTAATCTGCAACAAATAATAAATGCATTTATTTGCTTCTCTACTGCATACGTATTATCCATTTAAGTACTTGATACTGTGGTTAACAGTGGTTAATGTTGCAAATAATACGAGTGTTGAAATTGAAACTGGCCCCATTAAGTTAAATGTGAGTTTTTGCAACTACCCATAACTGTTGTATTGCTGGCAAACAATTAGTTTCAACTATAGACCAACAACGTTCAGAGATGTCGTCAGGAAATTATCATGAAAATTGCAATGTTTCACTTTCCTCAAAATGGGCGTGTGTGCGTGTGCCTGGGCGTGTTCTAAACTAATTAGAGAGAAGGACAAACTTCAAAGTTGAACTTAATTATATGTCCACAGAGGGGTTGGCTAACCGACAACACACACACACACATAAAAATACACATACTTAGATACATATATATATTTATATATACATGTATATATACATTTATTCATATGTGCATGTATCCCGATATGTGTGCATACTCGCCGAGCATTGATGTAAGCACTGCACCCATTTTGTCGATAATTAAAATAATTATTATCTCTCATTTAATTAGTAGCTCGCAACTAGGCATTGCTTAGGAACTTTGGCTTTTGCGCTTTGCTCAAAATATTGCATAACAAAATGGGTACAGACGAGCATCTATAGTGGTCTACAAATGACTGTGGTAAAATCTATTCCATATACGAGTATATCCCTAAAATAGAGACCATTATTTTTGGGACACGCTGAGAAAATGCCTTTCAGAAAGATGCAATGTCTCGTTCTGGAATTTAATTTGTAGTAGTGCTCGGGGAATTCCCTGGATTTGTTGAGAGTAGAGATGGACGGGGGACACGGAATTTCCAAAAACCTCCAAAAACCAATTACAATATCGGAAATCGTCGGGGCTGCATCGAATAATCGAATAATTAGTTCCGCGCGCGTCTCCGGCAGAGAATGAAAAAGTTTAAGGTTGCTACCAGCACTGAATACATATTAATATGCATATTTGTAGTGTGGCAGTGTGGCAACTAAGAATAACACAGAGCCCCACAAGCTCCCATTTCTTTTAAGGGTATAAACTTGAAATACGCATTCAAATTCGAATTCAAATTCAGCACACAAACAAATATGAATATATCCATATATATATCTATATCTGCATGTGTGTGCGTGTGTGTGTGTGTTAGTTAAAATTCATAAAAAGTGTCCCATTGTGGCGCTACGCTGCAGGTGCAGTTTCTTTTCTCTGCTCTCTTCCCTTCCCTGGCTGCTTTTAGCTACCCCTTGATGCAATCTGCTGCCAAAGTTTGCTGTGAGCCAGTGCAATTTTATTTTTAGTATCTTTTGTGGCAGTCCCAGGGCTTTGCTTTATTTGATGAACCGAACACAGACACACACACACTCACACACACACACACACACACGCACACACAGTTGTCAGTTGTCAGGCGCAAGTCTGTGTCAGAAATGTCTGAAAAATGTTTTACCCGTTGCCGTTTCGTTGGCAGCAAAATCGAACAAATATAAACAAAGTGTCCACATTGCTAAGGGTGGGGAGGGAATGGTGCTGGAGTTGCTGGGGCACATGAGAACACATGACATGCGGCTGAGATGGCAAAAGGGATTTTGTGCCAGCCCGAAGGTGCCTGAATGGCCCCCTCAGCCCAACTCTGCTGTTTCAACTGTCTGTTTGTTCAGTAAAGTGTTGTGATTTATGTGCAGCCAGCGACTCTCCTGCAATCGAATGCGGACTGCGAACTGTGAACCGCATTGCACCTACAAATATGTACATACAAATGCAAACAGTGCACTTACATAAGTATGACTGTGCTCTTATTCACACCATTGACTGTGAATGCGACTGTGATTCTTACTGTGACTGTGACCATGGCGTCATGATTTGGATTCGAAGTGGAAACCGGTCTGCGGCAATGCATGAATATCTATTTGACAAAATAAAATCCGACTTATCCGCTGAACAGACAATTTAACATCAGAACTTGACTGTGAATTGAAAATAGTTGAGACTTTTGGTTCCACTCTACATCTGGACTCGATATTTAAATTCAAATTCATTAAAAAGTGTTTGCATCATTTTTTTCTCATTGTAAGAACAAAATATGTTTTGCACAAGTTTCTCTATATTATTCTTTCCAATAAGATGTTTTATCTTCGATACAGCTGATACAGTTGTAAACATTGCCTTTTCAAATATATTTCACAACATATTTCCTGTAGGTTATACAATTTTAAGGGCATACCTAATAATATTCTTGCTGTGCCACGTGGCATAATATGCGTAAAAAAGATATACGTATGTAAGAAGAAAGCAAACACTTTTGTACAATTTACGAACGCTCATAAAATGGGAGTATTTTATTTGAGTCTGGGTATTTTACTCATATTTTGTACAGCTCGGAAAACTGGCGGCATAAATTATGTAGACCCTTCCCCCCCCCTTCAAACTTCCTGCAATAAGCCGGACCAACCCAGAAACCTTTAATTTGTAGATACTCGCAGCAAGCCCATTGCTGCTGTGTTCTTGTGGTTGTGTATCTGGACCAACAACAACAGCAGCAACAACAGCAACAACAACAACTTACGCTTGGCTTTGTCAGCTGCTGCATATTTTATGTGCTTGGCCATCGTCTGTGCTGGCGAGCCAATTTCGCGAGTTCTTCTTTAATAAGGCAAATTTGAGCTTTCTTTCTTTCAGTTTTATATAAATAAATACACATATAATATGTATGCTTCTTTTGTGCTTTGTGGTCTCCCGTTGCCACAGCCAATTCCAATGTATAATTCTAATAAATGTGCGCATTAAGCAGTTGTATTTTATATCAGCTATTACCAGAAGAAGACCTCAACTCTTTTTTGTTGTTGGTATACAGTATTGGTTGGCATACTTTTCTCAGTTGTGGTTTTTTTTGGCCAATTTTGAACATAACCATTAACATTGATTAGCAATTGCGTTGGTACAACACTTTGCCAGATTACGCATACGTCATGTAAACGAGGGTGTGTGTGTATGTGTGTGACGGAGAAGTATCATGATTATATCAAAATGGCGCAACAATGAAAATGCATAAGAGTGTGACGCACAGCTCGACATCTGACGCAATTTTCGAATTATAGAGGGACGTAGAGAAAAAAAGCTTATATATTTATTTAATATCGTCTAATATCAATTGACACAGAATAATACAGTAAGATAAAAAAAAAATAAAAAATAAAAAACATGGATTAGAGAAAAACCAAATGAGACCAAACGAAAAAATTGTTTGTAGGAAATAAAGTATGCGAAAATGTTATTCACGAGGCAAGACTTTCAAAATTGCGTTTTTAATGATGGAATTAGAGGACACTGAATTGATAACATGATCAAGTTAGCAGTTAATAAATGTAGCAAAATTATTAAGCGTTAATATTAAACGGAAATTAAAGAAAGTAATTAAAACATGCTTTAAGGCATCTCTCATTGGTGTTTACTATCAGTGACAAGGAATCAAGGAATCTTCCTTTGAAGCTTGAGCTTGTTAGTATTCAATATTTATTGTACTTTGACGATTTGTTGCGTAAATCAAGTCTGTGCCAATTATTAACATTTTTTATCGCCAACTATCCATCGCTGTATTCAGCATTGTCTTTGTCTCCATCTCTCTTCTGCTCTCTGTCTCTCTCTCTCTTTCCCTCAACATAAAACCTCAACGGCAGCTGCCTCCTTGCTGAGGGCAATCAGCTCGTCTGTCCTTATCATCATTGCATCATCATTGCAGCTTATCAGCAGCGTCCAATCAGGCACAGCATTGTTTGCATTTTCATTTCTATTTTTATTTTCATTTTCTTGCACGTTTGCTCACCCTTTAAATATGCTCCGATCTTATCTCGATTTTTCGCTGAGCCACAGAAATGCTTACGCCCAGCAGCGAGTTACTCAAACATACTAGTCTATCTTCATTTGGCTCTGTTTTGGCTTGTCGGCTGTTTTATTTGTGTGTCAGAGCTGTCCAACAGTTCTGTTTCATGTCCATTTGGAGCCGCTACCCCAAATCCAAACTTTAATAACCCTTATGCCATATCATGGCCAAAGTTACGTTGTCAGAAAATAATGTTATAACTTGTGAATGGTGAGGCGAAGCCCACAAATCATTTCTTTTCTACTTTTCAATTCAGCTATGAACTCTTCTCTACTATCTAGGTTATTAAGAACGGCTGATGCTGTCTTTAAAACCACATTATTGTTTTCACATTTATATTGATGTATGCAGCTTTGATCTGCTGAGTTTCGTTTGCAACTAGATTTCACATGCAGACTGAAACTTTCCTAAGATCGTAACTACGATGTATTCATCATATCTGACAGATATCAGAGTAGTAAAAGTAGTAGCTCGGCTCAGAACTATAGGGAAAAATGGCAAATTTTGCATAGCATTTTGTAAATGCGAGCAGTGGAGTGTTTAATTTAATTTTAATGTATTTATTTATGCCATGCAAAACATTTAGCCTTTGACTGCACTCTGCAAACTTGGGGCGTCATTGTAGAGAGCCCCTGGATGGGGAAGTAAAGGGCATTGATGCGCCTCATTCATTTGGTTGTGCAAACTTTTTCAACGCGCACAACTTCAAGAGCTGCCAACAAATGGCAAGTGGCTTTTTAGGTACATCAAAATCAACACGCCGAACGACCGGATCCGGTCTCTGACTGACTACCAGTCCCCCAGCCTCCCTCCAACCCCAACCACTCTGCATCTATATGGCAACAAACCCGCCCAGCGTCGAGTGGCTTTTAGCGTGAATGCGCAAAATTATGCAACTATTTGTGCAAACAACTAGCACAACGACAACGACAACGACAACGATAACGCCAATGACAACGTTGGCAGCAACTCAATCAGCCGAGCTGCCGGCGGCCTGATTGTGGGCCAGGTTTATATCAATGAATTACAACCCGTTCACCGGCAACCGGAAGTCAGCTGTACGCTGCCGCAGGCCGTTGCGCCGTTGTGACAGAGCAGCTAAATTTCAGTTACCAGGCGCTGATTAACAAGAATTGTCTATTAAAGCACCATCCTGTTCCAATACATAACATTGCGCGACTTATCATAAGGAATTTTAAAAGCCTCTCTATGAAGACTTTGAACGTCTTTGCAATTTCTAAATATTTATATCACAATTATTCGTATAAAGAGAATTCGAGTTTTCTACAATACATTATTTTCTTTAAAATTACCCATTCAAGTGGTTTTAGGTTAGTTATTCAACCTTTAAATTACTATCGGGAACACTTCCTTCTGGTTAAATTGAAACAATTTAATATACTTTAATAGGAAAGAAAAATGAAGTCAGTGGCATACTGGACATGGGAGCAGTGGATAGGTAGAAAATGGATTTAAGGGGGTTTCGAGGAGTGTGTCGTAGTGTCACTCTTTGATTTTCGTAAAAGAAGCTATTGTGTCTAATGTACAAAGACTCTGTAAGACAAGCACACACTCAATGTGTATGAAGCAATTAAAATCAAATCGAATTCAAAATGAAAATGAAAACCTTTTGATGTGCGATTAAATTGAGAACATTAACCAAAATTCCATTTTAATTTAATAAGTTCTTTTAACGTTAGCATCTTTTGTTCATTTGCTCGGTGTGCAATCAAGCAATAAAACAATGGTTCTGCGAAGCAAAGGTTGCAAATTAAATACTTGACACTGTAGCAAGGCTGAGCAAGAAATTATAAAAAATAAATGAGTAGCAGCAGCACACACAAAGCCACACACACGCACACACACACACACACACACACACAGATGCACATGAAAAATTGAAGACTCACTCGCAGATATCAACACATAAATACTAAATGAATGCGTGAACACACACAATACACACACAACACACACACAGAACACACATTCTTGGTCTGCTCTGCTCCAGCATCTGAGTGGCTTCATTCGTCCAATGATTGCTCAAGTGTGCGTCCAACACTCACACCTGTCTCTGTGTATATCTCTGTGTGTACATGTGTGTGTGGGGCTGTGGGTGAATGGCGTCCACACATCCTGCGCGTTTCCTCATTATTTTTGTGCAATCGCTATGGGCGCTTTGGGTGCTGCCTTTCCCAAGACCCTTTCCTCCTTATCCCTATTGTTGTTGTGCTTTTTTGTTAGCCCGCACAATATTCTGATCCGGGGCACAGCCATCGTGTATATGTATGCGTGTGTGTGTGTGTGTTTCTGTGTGTGTGTATGCAAAGTGTTAAGATTTGAAATTTTTATGCCCTACGCTGTTGTTGTTGCTTTTGCGCATTTCTTTTTTCTTTTTGTTTTTTTTGTTTTTTGCTTTTTTTTTGCATTGTGCCATTGCCTTTTGTTGCTTTTAAAAGCCATCTGCTCAAATTGCTCAACAGTGCGCAGCAAAAGTGAAAAAGCCAACGAGAACGTTGCAGAAGTAAAGGCAACGATAACAAATGAATGGTTATACCATTTTGTTTATGGAACTTGGCTCAGAGATCCGAGATAAATCAGCGATTTGGTTACCAATTGAGACCGATGAGTGCATAACTTACAAAAGAAGACAACAATTCGATCAGGTTGACAATCGCTCACAATTTGTCGCTATTAGTAGCCAGTTTCAACAGCAGTTTTAAGCCTCATTAAGACCTCCTGCGTCTAACCAAGATAGTATGAGACCATTTCAGTTGTTGGTAATATCATATACCAAATAATATTAACTTTTAAGAAGTTACACAATTAAGTTCAACAATGTAATGAGTCATCACAACAGCGGACTTAAGCTTATTTAAAATAGTTAAAACTAGCATTTCTCAGGTGCAGGTTCAAAGTGTTTATTGCTCGTATTGAGTGATCAGTTACTGTGTGAGGCAATCAGATTTTAGCTGATATTATAAAATGTGTAGTCAGCTCAGAACAACCAGCTCGCACCTACTACCACTGCCAATTGAATTGCTTATAACACTTGGCATGAGTTGACGACTCCATTTGCATGAGCCGTGTGCACATTAACGTCAGGCACACAGTCGCATAATCGTATTCGGGCAGGCGGCAGGCAGTCAGCATAAAAAATGAAAGCAAAGCGCTCATTAAGGCATCATTATAATGAGTTATTTATGGCGGGGAGAATGGAAACTTGAATCTTGTATCTGCTGCTCATTAAATTGCTCTGTCCGCAGTCTCTTAGAAATAAGTTGCAAACATTATGGGAAACCATTTGGAAACAGGACTCAACACAATCTTAAGTGTAGACACTTAACTAACAACTTGCATAAGAAAGTCAGACCATGCCGTAATTAAGTATACGAGTAGTAGCTGCCTTATAAAAATTGAAATTGTTACTTGTAATACACTTTTTTCAGTAAATACTAAGAGTTCTTAGCCCTTGAGCAGTGTAAAAATAAATATGTAAATAAATATTGCACGATGCTAGACAAGCACAAAAGACAAGCAAACAGTTTAAAGCTAATGATGCATTGCTTTGGCTATGGAGAAAGGGGCAACTATTCGTGTATATGCAAATACTTAGTAGCGTCGAAGTTGTCAGACCCTTAACATATACACACAAATAAAAACAAAAAAACGAAAATAAAACACACACACATAAACATTCAATGATAGACGAAGGCTGACTTAATTTGTTTACCATATGACATAATACCAAAAAGGCTAAATGGCAAAGAGCGCAGATATTTATAGCAAAAAACAACAGCGACGCAAAAAAAAAAAAACAGTTAAAGAAGACAACACTCCACACTCGATATGTATGTGGGAATGCGAGTGTGTGTGTGTGTACACACCATGACGTATGCGTAACGTGTAAAATTAGTCTCAAGTTCTGCGTTTTGTTTTCTCTATTAACTATTTACCAAAATGGCAGCAAATAAAAGATGCGATGCCTGACACACTGTATAAATATAAAACTAATGAAAATTATAATTACAAACACTCTGACACAATGTGATAAATGACTAATACAAACACACACACATGCTTAAGCAGCTGGTCGACAATAGCCACATCCGAATAAGGATTCTGAATATATTTCTATAAAATACTAATAATTTGAGACTTTATTGCATCCGAATCTGTTTCAAAATGAACAAATATCTTAATAACTATTAAGATGATTAAAGACCTTATTGTTGGTATTGAGAGTCAAAGAAGTGAATTAAATTCGACTGATTTAGATTTCAATGAAACCGTGCCTCTGCTGTTAAAGATACAGAGTGCAACACATAATTACGATTCAGCAAATTAAATTGTGTATAGAAATTGGGCACATTTAGATTGTTGCTAAATGCCAAACGAAAATGTTGCATTTGGATTTTAAATTTCTTTTTATTGCAATATTGCCCGTATTTGCGCAAGGCATTTGCTTAGCAAAGCAAACACATAAATGTTTCCACTAGGTCATACACAGGCAATTTATTTAGGGCAAATAATTAACACACCTGCCCGGACAAACCACAGTCTGTAAAATGTTAGTACTTAAATTATTTGGGGTTCATACACGTAGCAAATGAATTAGGCAAACTATACGGTGTTTAAGCAAATTTAATTAGTCTATAGGAACTTGGAGAATAATAACTTCATTTGGCCTGAAAAGCTCAAATGTGTGGAAAACTTTTCATCTGGCCTAAGAGCCATTATCATAAGTAGCAGAAATCTGTGGACAAAATACATTTCGTTTTACAATTTCATGTAATTGTTAAACATTTCGTAAAAAAGGAACTATTTAATGTTTAACAATTGACAATTTTTTGTAAGAGCTAAGAATTTTAAGAGGACTCTAACGTACTTTGTTGAATAACCTTAACATCTTGTGAGCTTGCAAAATCGCTGATTACTATTTAATCTAATTTTGCTTAGTATCACTTTGAAATATTCCATCACACACCCCAAATACTTTTGACCTTTCACAGAGCACCTATATATATATATATATATATTTATATGTATATACATTTATATATGTCAGTTGACCTTGCTTTAATGTCATGTGCTAACCTGTTTTCTTTCCCGTTGCTTTTTTCACTTGCAGGTTTCCTTTCTTGGGACGTTTCCGATTGTCACGTCGACTTGGAAGAGGAGCTCAATACAATTACACAACATGCACCGGAGGGCGAGGAGGCGCGTCACGGTAAGTCAAAACTCGAATCAAGGGGCGCCTATTTGCAATGAAACGAACATTCAGCTAATTGGATGCACAAAAAATCCAATACGACCCAATGGGAGGCTGCCTAACTGACTGGAAGAAATAAAACTTTGATGTCAAGTTAATGATAACGTTGCAAATAATTTTGGTTGGCTTTTGGTGGCAAACAAGTTGACAAGTTTAAATGGACATAACTAAATGTAAAAAAAAAATTAGTTTAAAACGCTAACTTTGCAATTAGACAACTGTTCAGTGTGTAGCAGATAATTACAAAATTAGCCAAGCAAATTTTGACAATTGTCTTTCAACAGCTTTGACAATTGTCATTTGTTAAATTTCAGGCTCACGATTTGTGCTGGCTTTGTCTTTTGTGTGATAAATCCAAATCGGATTGTGCTGCATTTTCATTTTTATTTTCATTTTCATTTTCCCAAGCGCAGCAGCCTCACCAACAACAACAACAACAATAATAATAACAACAACAATGTGACAAAGCCTGCTGAGTGTTGCCGTTGCGGATTAGTTGGGAGAACGTTGTGAAAATGCATTCAAGTGGCTACACTGCATCGAGCGAACAGTTTCCCCTCCTATCCTCCTATCCTCGTATCCTCTCATCCTTCAGTTATCCTTCATCGTTTTTTATTTGTTCTTGTTCTCTGCTTGTGACAACGATGATTGCCTCGTTGCTGGTGCCCAAATATGAGCACTCGACATTTAAGTAAGACTTGCATGCATGCTCCAGAGGTTATGAAAATTGCACTTGTCAGTTGATTTGTGGGCCTTAAGTATCTCAACTGAAAGATCTATCAAATATGAGAATAGTTCTTATTTTACGACTTTTAATTTGGAGTCTAGAAACATTGAACTTTTATTTAAAACTCGTTTATAAATACTTTATGCTTAGTGTATTTATTTATTTAGTGTTTAATTGAGACTGATGAGTTGTTTTCAACTTTTTTTTATCGATGTTCGAGTATGAGTTCAGGCCGCAGATACTTATAATTTTATAAATACAATTGGAAGATGATTCTCATTTTGTAACTTACAATTAAAAGTTGATATTGAACTTTTGTTAAAAAGCTTAACTGATATTCATTTTTAATGAAATACTATATGTTGTATATTAATGTTAATTAAGAATGAAGAGTTGTTTTCAACTAGGTTATAGATACTTATAATTCTATATATGGGACAGTAATAATTGTATACGCTCAAAACTATTCGTCATTGCTCCAAGTCTTAAATAATATTTTAAATCATTCAAAAAATTATAAACTTATTTCCATTTATTGTAAGGTGTCACTAAGTCAAGCAAAATCGACTAGAACTTCGACAAGTTCAAGTTAAACAAAGTTTGCATTAAAAATAAAAAGAAAAAATAGCCATGCATAATATTTTACAAACCGTGGGTTGCCTTAAACAAGCTGCGGGTGCTTTAAGCAAGTAAAATTGCTGTAATCAAAGCAGCCCAACAGAGAAATACCCTGTAGCATTCATTCTTGCGATTGCCTTCAGAAAAACATGCGTATATCGACTCGCCTGACTCACACACTAAACAAAACCAAATTGTATATATTATGGAGGATTTCAACAGGCATTTGCATATGTCATTATAAACATTTCATATATTTTGAATGACTGCAGAGTATAGAATACGAAAATTAAAAAAAGTGTAGCACACTTAGCAGCGCCTACCTTGAATGAAAAGCACTGAGGCTATCCTTGGGATTGCTGGTAAGTGCCAGAGCAGCACTTGCATTCAATGCCTTTTTGCCATTGTTGTCGATGAGGACTTGGCAAAGTGAATTCTGAATTCTGAGTTCCGAATTCTGTATTCTAATTTTGCTTGCACTGCTGCAAAACTATTCAAACAAAACTCTCAAATGTCGGCGCACACGCACAGGCCGTGGCTAAATAATGATGCAAGCGAAAGGGCGTCCGTCAGAATAGGTTCTGGCAAAGGCCACGGCAAGGCGATCTGGCGACCAGGCGGGCAGTCTGTCAGTCAGTCAGTCACTTCAAATGCAATTGTAAACACTAAAAAGGCTGATTTTAGTGAAATACTGTTCGGGATGCCGAAGACGTTGAGATGCACACGCCTCGCTTGGCGCTTTGTGTGGTCGCACAGACTCCATGGGCATTCTAATTTGACAAAGGTTAAGGCGCTGGAAGCCAGCACTAAGTCGATAAAAGTCAGCACCTCCGTTGATAAAAGCGCTGCTGACTTCCACTGCTCACTGTCCTTCGAAGTGTCACTTCCTTTGTCCAGCAGGCGGCGTACAAACATCGTGTATCTAATGCCACTTTCTTGGCTCTTGTCATCTGGCAACTGCTTTCTTCCATCAGCCAACAGATTCGGTTTTAACATTTTATCCATAATTTGGCTCTTATGACTGGTATAAGCTCCTGCCGGTGCATGAATTCTCATCTTGGGCACTGCAGATGGGGCAACTTTCGAGCAATTACAAGCATTTGCTAACAAGCGCATAGTTTATATATATATATAATGGCATATACTCTTTAAAGGCGTCGCCTTTATTATCAACGACAAACTTGTGTTTCAAATTTTAATTTGATGCAGTTTACTTAAGTTTCCCATTGGGACTTGGGGCAAAGTTCGCTGCACAAAACTTTTTGAGTGCAACTGCCACAAAACAAAGAACGCGTTAATCTGCAGCAATTATATACTATAGTTGAGGCATAAAAACTTCAAGTAGGTTTCTGCTCATTTCACACCCGTCCAGTGGATTAACTAACTGGCGAGTCGGTTTTTTAAATTATCTTGTAAATTAGTCACGCTACTTTTGCTATTTGAACTTAAAGTAAAGCGTAAAGCCAGCCTAGAGTTATATTACGAGAGCAGCAAGCGAGTGGATTCATTATTTGGCAGTCGTTGTAGTCTTACAATACATGTCAGCTTGCATTGTTGTAACTAGTGTTATATTGTGGGCCCTGCACAATTTGCCATTACTAAGCTTTTATAAGCACACAGCATTAACAGCCACACACACACACACACACACACATATATATAAGCTTTAAAGACATACAGATTCTTGAGATATAACGAATGTAAAATTGATAGATAGAGCCTGACAAACATACAGTATGAAACAGACGCCCACACATATACATACACCCACACACCCTCACACACACACACTCCTATACATATATTCATGCATTGGACAAGGCCATCATACTGACAATGGCTGTGCTGCTCATGCATAATTCAAGCACCGTCAACGAATGGAAGGAGAACGCCAAACTGAGAGAAAGAAATACAATAAGATGGCAACGATATGTAGACACCCACCCGCCCCCAGCCACCGAACTCAAAAAGTTAGGCAAATAACTGAATGCCGGGTAGTCAGACATGAACACACACACACACACACACACATACGTAGTAAGCAAATAGATAGTCAGGCAGACAGACAGAGAGGCAGCCATCATTGGCGTGTGTATACTCGCACTCGAAGCAGAAGAACTGCACGCTCCAGCTCTGCTTGGTCTGTGAAGCTAGTTGCTTGCCAGAGACACATCTGGCAGCAGAGATAGCCAAATACAAGTAAATGAAATAAAACTATAAGCCGCACCTATTTTCGAGTGCCGAATCAGAAATACGCTTACACCTTAATTACATTTTAAACTGATTGTGTCTTGCACAAACACGTCTGCTTGCTTTTCTTTATTCACGACGATTGATTTCTTCATCCACTTCAAGTTGGTGATCACACAATTAATATAGATCGATACCGATATCAGATGATATTTTACAGTCTTATTACATTACAAGTAGCTTGCTGCAATATGAGTATATTCAGCCGAATAACCTATTGAATGGTTATATATCATTTATTTGACAAAGCACAACCAATAACAGCAACTTAAACAAAACTACATTTTTGGATATCAGTTGCGATGTCCAACGCTCCAGAAATACATGTGTATAAGTAAAAATTTTGATAAAACTGAAAAATCGTTTAATGAATAATTTTATTGGATACATCATTGGCTGGGTACAGCGTAAGAGAACTATGAAAGAAAGCAAGTGACAGTCTTCTCGTTTCCTTCCGTGGTCTGTTGCCACATTTCTAGTGGGCGTGACAGACTTGCTGACAGGCGTCAATCCATATCCGCGTCGCTTATCAATGCCGACATGAGCCTGACAGAGCCAAATCAAATCAAGGCACACTGGACATCTGAAGAGGGACATTCTGTGGGGATTTGATAGCGTTTTGCGTTGCTTTTCATTATGCGTGTGTGAAGGAACTGCAAGGACGAGTTGCGGATGCCAATTGGGACAAATGGGCTAGTTGTCAAATCTTTGAGTCTTGCTAGATGCTATTGAGTCTGTTTTGCAGCGATCTGGAGACCTGAGCTCATCATCGTCATTATCTAGATTTGTGTCACGGCAGCCAACGTCTGATATAGTATATGATGACGAGCACGCACAGTTCTGATTAATGATGCATTGGTGCAAGTGGATGGCATAGATTAATGCTCTTTGCACGTGCCGCACTTAATTCAATTCTCAATTCTCCATTCGCGAATTATGAATTAAAGCGAGAGTTTTGAACGCGCATTTAAATTTCACGAGTCAACGCGAATGCCAGCCTCAGTGAAGCGTAAATACTTATTTAAATAAGCCCGTTGTGAAGCGCTGACTGCGTTATTGCGCAAACAGGCTGTCAACTATGTCGTTAACAGACTTTTAAGCCAGCCAATTAGTGGACATATCATGCCACATGCTACAACAAAAAGCAAGTTCAATTCACCTTAACCGAGTGCGAAGTCTAACCAAACATGTCATTATTAAATGTAAATCAATATTATTTTACAGAAATAATCCATTAATTACAATTATTTAAGGAAACGCTAATTAGTATTTTTGTTTTGGCTTGACTTGACTTAAATGCCTTTGTAATAATTGAAATCAATTGCCAAATATCGAGATCCCAAGTTTCGAGCTTAACCTTTTTAATCAATCATACGCATCGAATATTTTAAATTTCCGTAAATAGGGAAAGCATTGCTTAAAACAATCGACATATTACGTATACGCGTATTTCGAGATATATGTATATATTTTTTTTTCCTAAGCGTGCTATAGTTAAAAACATGATTGACTATCTGCTATCTGATCACCATCAACGACTTTAATAAACTTTAATTCAATGCAGTGATTCTCTGCAATTCAGAATTGCTGTTGAAAACTTTTATTCTTGCACGGGCGCTAGCTTGACAGGCAATTATTCGCCATTTTGGTGCGAGTATGCGGCAAAAACCATATAACAGGGTGGTGACCGGCGCCAACTGTAATTACTTTGCAGTCCGGCACACAAATAAAACAAAAAAAAATGTATATATATATATGTAGGGAAAAGAAGTGGCATAGAAATTAGAAATAATGGAACGCATAGAAATCATGAAACAGAAAAAGTCACATTCTGTTGCTGTGCAAATTTGTTTTGATTAAAAAGTTGGCAATATTCTGAATGCAGTAGAGTTATTAACGATTAATCTGCGGCCATTTTGCCATTTTCCATTTTGGTTAGGTGCGACCAATGCGAAAACTTATCAATGGACGTCACAATGCGAAAAACTGCACTTGACACAAACTCCAACCTAGTTACTTATGCGCTTAAAAAAAAAAACTTTATTATTGTCGACATTTGGTATTACTTAGTCTGCGGGACTGGGCTGCAAGAGGTGGCCGACCACTTTTGTAAGTGATGGTTGCCACCAATTCGATTCAACTTTTCTTTGTGTGTGCGGTTTTCAAACTTTGCGGCTCTGTAAGAGCGCTTTGCCCCAGGGTTCCATAACTGCCACTCAGCCTATTGGCTTGTATCTGTTCTGTGTTAAGGTGCTTTGGGGCTTTCGACGCTTGACAAGCAAAGTTCTTAAGTGGCATTCGTAGTTGGACATACCAAATTGCTAATACTTTCAAGGCAACTGGCATTAGAAAGCTAAGCCAACAGCAAAAGTACACGACTTCGAAATGTGATTTCAAACAGACTTGGCTTATAGTTATAGTTGTATGCTCTCCAAACATACACAAGAATAATCTATGTTTTACAAGTGTACACTCGGAAAAAAAGATCGCAATGAAATTTGGAAAAAAAACATTTGAAAAGTTTTCTTGGTTAAGAAATAATTTCTAAATAAAATGAGCCTAAGTTGACAGTAGCAATAATATAATAGTTTTTCTATTTCATAGAGATGTTTTCTATTTTTAAGAAATACATTTCTAACGCAAGCCCTGATTCTTAGAAAAATTCTTTCTGAAATTCAGAAAATAGTAATGAAATTAGCTTTCTTGAATGCCATATTAGAGATTAGCTGTCGTCTGCCTTAGAGGCCGAGTGTATTAATGCTTAAAATTAATAGAAATGAACGCTCTGTGAATTAGACATTCTTTATATAAATTTTAGAAAAATTCACACTGAAATTGAGGAATGCACGCCAAAAGTATTGCGAATTTTTTAAATTCACAGTGATTTTTTTGTTTGATTTTTGTGAGTGTAGCTTTCATCTGAAACTTATTAACTTTTCTCGATTTGCGCGCCACCCTAAGGTTAATAAGATGCTAGAAGTCAAACCGCATTTTATTTACAAGAAACATAATGTGACGCGCCTGTAGAGGCCGTAAAAAAGTGCGTGAAGGATGGCAACCTTAATTCTAAAATGACGCAGACGAGCGGGTCACCGCATGCGTTAAATCGTTAAACTACAATATGCGGCTATGTGTGTCACTGCGCTTGACAAGCACACAGCACACAAAAAAGTACCCAGTGTGTGTGTGTGTGTGTGTGTTGTGTGTGTTTGCTTGGAGATTTGATAAATATAAGCTGCATTTATAAAAAGCAGAAGGGCCGCAAGAACAGCTCGACAAGCTCGACTATATGCTCATGTGAAGAGTATGGGAGCTGGAGAGACGGACAGCTGAAAAGAGAGAGAGGGAGAGGCAAAGGCAAAGGCAGAAGCAGAGGCAGAGAGAGAGAGAGAGAGGGAGATAGATGGGGAAGAAATGAGAAAAAGATTGTGCGAAGCCGTATGTAGGTGCACGCTTGGGCGCACTTCGGACTCGATGGCTTGTCGCTTTTTACGCGTACATTTGACCGTTGGGCCTATGTGACGTACACTTAATGTGTGCACTCACAAACATTTACAGTAAATGTATATGTATCCGTGTCCGTATCTGTATCTGTATCTGTATCTGTAGTAGTCATATATGTGCGCACTTAGGTGCGTACATATTTGTATAGGTATCGGCATGGCATGTGGGCTAGCTTTTTGTGTTTTGTCAACGGCTATTTAGTGCAAGAAATGCGTAAATTATTTACATATACGTATGCATATAAACATACATATAAATATGTATATGACTCGGCTGTAAAAGCATTTAGTGCTTTGAGCGAGAAGAAGCGTCCACTCATCCTCGATGATGATCATTGTGATGGTGGTTGGCAGCGAATGACACGACAAGGTCGTCACCAAGGTCGCATGCATAGGCGGCTTGATTCAGGTGCTGAGCAAATGGTCAGCGGTGCGGCCGAGAGAGAAAACTTAATTAATCCATAAAAATTAAAGATTTATGAAATGATATCCGCACAACTGCAGCTGGCGCGCATCTGTGGGTCAAATGTGAATAGAATGCTTGAGAATGAAGCAAACTTAACTCGCCACCTCCGAACACCCAACGTCTGACAATTTAAAGCCACTTGATTTGGTGCGTGCTTAATGCTTATATTCTCTGGCCGGGACTCAAGCGTTTGGTAATCCAAGCCTCTTGGGCACTTGCCTCTCAACGTTTTAGCTATTCATTAGTGAGCTCGGTGTGTTTGACGTTGAATACTGTCCAACCCGACCAGACCGAGCGAACCACCGAACCACCGGACCACCAGAACCCATCTACCATTCCAGCGACTAGTCGGTTGGGTGGTTAGCTGACTCAGGCTAACAAACATTTTTGCGCAGTTAGCAGTCCAAGAATATGCGAGATTTGTAGGAGTAGGGTGTGGAGTGGTGAAGAGGTGTAGAGACCAAGCGAGCTCCTTGAATATATTGCCAAGCACATTGTGGTAAAGCTAAGCTGCTTAGTCTGGTTATCAATTACTATTCAAGTCTTCCTAATCTGCTCATTAAAGGAATATCTTGTTAAAGTTTCCCAATCTGAATACTAACAATTAATTTGGGCGATAAATTAAGTGCCAATTTGTAAATACGAAGCCAGGATAGATTGTAAAAGTTATAATTGAAATATATAATAATACTGAGCTTTCCCCAAAGGCAATTGCAATTATATGCTTGCAGTTACAGGAATTGCAGCAGTTATTGAGAAAATATTGCGCTTAGAATTAATTAATTTTTAGCATTTCCATTTCCATTAAATGAGTGGTTGCATCTCATCTCTTGGCTTTTTTTTAGGAGAGCGACTCATACAGTATGCCAGTGAGAATCTTGTGACGGAGGTGCTCATACATCCCCAATACAATACTCTTATACAGTGTATGCGTAATCTGCTCAGCAGTTTTACGAGGCATCGTCACATTATACACGCTGGGTATACCTTCAGCGGCAACGGTTCTTGGATACTACAGGTCGGTTACAGGTCAACACGGCCATCTAATGTCAAAGGGTCAAATTAAAACAAACAAACAAAAAAAAAACCGTATTTATTTACAGGATGGCACCTTCTCGGTGGCTGACTTTGCGGAAGCATTTCAAGAGCACGACGTACAACGAGTGATACGCGCCTATGCGGATACCATAACGATGAATATACACTGTGCCGATGCTGGCCTATGGCACACACTGCCGGATAAGGTGTTTGCACGACATTGTAAAATACGCATAAATCCGGTTGATGTGCTGGACACCAGCAGCGAATATATCAATGGCTTTATAGGTAAGACAGGCGATTGTAAACTTAAACAGTGAACACATACTAACAAACATATATTGTATACGAATTGCAGATTATTTGGCACCAATGGTGGTGCCAACCTCATTGCGTGAGTTGCTGGAGACGTCGGATGTGGTGGGCAACATACGCTTTACGCATCCCACGCTCTACGTCTTTCCGGGTGGTCAGGGTGATGCCGCCCTCTTTGGGATAAATGGCTTTAACATGTTGGGTGAGTGACGACAAGCCATCATATGTGGAAGGTGTGGTGTTGCCTTGCTTGCTAATCGTTTGATACTGCTTTTGCAGTTGATGGCGGCTTTAATCGCAAGGCTTGTTTCTGGGACTTTGCGAGGCATTTGGATCGCCTCGATGCGGTGCTGATGACACGTCTGAATAACAGCAATGTGCAGGGACTTGGAGCTGTGGTGGCGCGGAAGCGAGACTCTCATGTCTATCCACAGATTGGACACTTTTTCGGTAACGTTCCCGACCGTAAGGGTGGTCTGCCCAGCCCCGATGGCGATAAGGATCGCAATCCACTCCTCATTGATCTCTTTGAGCGTGGCCATGGCCTGGTCAGTGATCTCAAATCCCTTGACCTGAAGCCGCAGTGTTGCTATCGTAACCAGGAACCGATCAATCTGTATCACAAGGTTGGCCACGGCACCCTCGACATGTATGTGATAAGCCCCTCACGTGATTCTAAAGAGGTCAAGGACTTTATGCAAAAGTGGAACTCGGGTGACCAGCGTCTGTTTGCTGCCCGTGACACCAAGGAGTTTAACTTTCCCCTGCAGAATCTGGTATCCATTTGTGCGCTGCTCGTGTGGCAGCCGGCAAATCCGGATGATACCATAACCCGCATCCTATTTCCGGGCAGCACGCCAGACTTCAAGATCCAGGAAGGTCTAGAGAAACTCAAACATCTTGAGTTTATGAAGCACTCTACCTGCACAGCGAAGTCTATAGCTCCAGCTATACAAACTGTGACCAGCACACGGAAGACACTTAAATCTGCCATTGAGGCGACTCCGCCCAGCGCCAGTTACAAACCCAGTAAGTTTGGTCCAACTGCTATAGCAGCTGTAGCTGTACAGCAGGACAACAAAGCCAAGGAAGCAGCTGCAGCGGCAGCAGCAGCAGCAGCAGTTGCAGCAGCAGCAGCAGCATTGGTCTCAGCCTCAGCGGAACCACCCAGTGAACAAGTCGACTGGCCCAATCAACTTGTTAGCGCAAAAGCCGACTCCATAGACACGGATGAGCCAGAAGCTGAGCCCGAGCTAGCTGTCGACACGGGTGATGAGGGAGCGCCAGAGCCATCCATGCCCTCAACAGAACCAGCCGAGCATGATGACAACAAAGAAGTCGACGACGAAAAGAAGGTGGAGGTGTTAATTGTAAAGCCAGAGCTGGCTCCAACTGCTCCAAATAAAGATGCAGTTGATGCGCCCACAACTGAGATAATCAGCAAGACAGCGAAGGCTGCCAAGGGTAAACAGGACAAGCCAAGAGCGGAAGTCAAGCCAGTTGTGCGTTCAAGGATCGATAGTAAGCCGCCCAAGTCCATGGATCGTAAGCTGGTTAAGCGCGAGGAGAAGAAGAGTTCGCCAACGGCCACGCCCGCTGCAAGCCGAACGTCAGCTACGCGTGACGTCAAGTCGAAGGTGATTACACGCACCACTAAATCGAGTCCCAGCAGTACACCAGCCAAGAGTGCCAAGGAGGCCAACAATCGCAAGGTACTCGAGTCCAAGCAACAAGCGACGGCGGCTCGGCAGAGCGCGGCCGGCACTCGCCGCACCGTTAGCACCGTGGAGAAGAAGTCACAGCAGACGGAGATGACGAAGACAACGCAGCAGACGACGATGCAGGCGGCGCAGCGTAAGCCAATTTCAAGAAGACCACGCGCTGTGTCTCCATCGAAGCGGGCTCCAGCGCCAGGCAGCCCAATTAAGTCAGCCAAGCCTAAGCCGGATTTGAAGAAAACTCGTTTGGATAAGGGTGGCACCACAGACTCCAGCCTGGTATCGACACCTTCGGCAGATGAGGCGACAGCAGCCAAAAAGATGCTGGAGCTAAGCGCCTCGCAAGAGTTGGATGCGGAAAAGCAGCGGGAACTGGACGATCTGAAAGAGGAGCAGGAGGTGGTGCGCGAAATTGAGGCGGTGTTTAGTCGCGACGAGATGAAGCGACAACACTTGATCAAGACGGAGATGCGCGAGATGGCCAAGCAGGATAGCACAACGGAAGCCGAGGAAGAGGAGGAATACCTGATTATCGAGAAAGAGGAGGTGGAACAGTACACAGAGGACTCAATCATTGAACAGGAACAGGAGAGTAGCATGACAAAGGAGGAGGAAATTCAGAAGCATCAACGCGACTCACAGGAATCAGAAAAGAAGCGCAAGAAAAGCGCCGAGGAGGAAATCGAAGCGGCAATCGCCCGGGCTGAAGCAGAAGAGCGCAAAGCGCGTCTGGAGGGCAGTGAGGCTGCCAGGCATGAGATGCACGAACAGCTGCCAACACATGAGAAAACCGAAATAAAGGCGGAGGTTCAAGATATAATCGCCACTGCCAAAGACATTGTCAAGGGTCGCACCGACGACCAACTGCTACAGGCCAAAAATGCCGAGGATGAGTTGTCTTCTCCCACGCCTGACGAAAAGCTCAGTAGCGCAAAGAAAACATCTGACACTAAAGACGAGCCAATTGAAGCCCACGAGGCTTTGCCGTTGAACTTACAAGAGAGTCTTCCAGAGGAGAAATTCTCAGCCACAATCGAATCAGGAGCAACCACAGCGCCCACTTTACCCGAGGACGAGCGCATACCGCTAGACAAAATTAAAGAAGATTTAGTCATCGAGGAGAAGTATGTTAAAGAGGAGACCAAAGAAATTGAAGCCATTGTCGTGGCTACAGTTGCAGCACCTGTGACAGCTATGGCAGCTGGTAAAGGCACAATCGAATCTAAAATTATTGATGCTGAGCCATTTGCCGCCGGCGTGGATTCGGCCGATCGTATTTTACCTAAGAAAATGACATTTGAAGCACAACAGAATCTGATGCGCGATGTTATCAAGACACCCGATGAGGTTGCCGACTTGCCTGTTCATGAAGAAGCTGACTTAGGGCTGTACGAAAAGGATACCCACGATGCTGGCGCCAAGAGTATTTCCCACAAGGAAGAGACAGCCAAAGAGGAAAAAGAGACCGAAGATGAAAAAGAGACCGGAGAACCAGAGACAGCGGAAATAGCAATTGAGAAACTTGAGGCCAAAGAGGAGATTTCTGAGAAGATTATCGCAAAGCGAGAAGTCATCGTTAACCTGGAATCTGTTGAAAAGAAAAGCGAAGAAGCCATTGTCAAATCAAGTGAAATCGTTGCTGAGACGACTGTAGCGAGCGAAAAGTTGGACGAAGACCATGAGCAGCCAGCTCCAATTGCAAAGAAGTCGGCAAGTACACCAGATGAGAAAGAAAAGAGCGAGATAACTTCGGAAGATGAGTTACCAGCGCATCTTGTACAACCCACAGTTGCACCAACAAAAGTCAAAGACCGTGAAGATACGATATCTCTAGAGAGCCCCGCCACTATCGAGGAAGCAATTGAGGTCGAGATGCAGGTATCGCAACAGGAAACCAGAAAACAGTCCACCAACATTGATGAACAACTAACACAATTTGAAAAGGATAAAGCAACCCCAAGTGCATCTAAGGATGTCTCTCGGCCAGAATCTGCAGCGGAAAGTGAAAAAGAAACAACTGAAAAACCAGCAAGTGTCAAGGATGCGATGTCTAAGGAGCCCTCTCGGCGTGAATCTGTCGCAGAGACAGCGACGCCTGAGATTGTGAAGGATGATAAGGCAATACCAACCTCCAAGGAAGTATCACGACCCGAATCTAAAGCAGAAAGTATAAAAGACGACCTCGAAAAGCATGAAAGTGTAAAGGACGAAAGACTTACAGAGGCTTCCCGCCGAGAATCAGTAGCCGACAGCACAAAGCCAGAGAGTCTTAAGGTTGACAAATCTCTACCTGCCTCAAAAGAAGCATCACTACCTGCATCAGTAGCAGATAGTGTAAAAGATGAATTGGAGCAACATTTAGGTGAAAAAGATGACAGGTCAGCGGACCCTTCCCGACGGGAATCTGCTGCAGAGAGTATTAAGCCCGAGAGTGTGAAGGATGACAAGTCTGCACCACCCTCCAAAGAAGTATCACGCCCTGCGTCGGTTGCAGAAAGTGTAAAGGACGAATCTATAAAACCTGGAAGTGTAACGGATCAGCCTGAGGAGCCTTCCCGTCGTGAATCGGTAGCGGAAATTATAAAGCCAGAGAGCGTCAAGGATGATAAATCTGAACCAGTGTCCAAGGAAGTATCTCGACCAGTGTCAGTTGCCGAAAGTGTGAAAGACAAGTCTGAGAAACCAGAAAGTGTGAAGGACGAAAAATCCACTGAGCCCTCTCGCCGTGAATCCGTTGCAGAGAGTATTAAGCCCGAGAGTGTGAAGGATGACAAGTCCTCACCACCCTCCAAGGAAGTATCACGACCTGCATCGGTTGCAGAAAGTGTTAAAGACGAATCTGAAAAACCTGGAAGTGTTACGGATGCTCAGTCTAAGGAGCCTTCCCGTCGTGGATCGGTAGCGGAAATTATAAAGCCAGAGAACATCAAAGATGATAAATCTGAACCAGTCTCCAAGGAAGTATCTCGACCAGTGTCAGTTGCCGAAAGTGTGAAAGACAAGTCTGAGAAACCAGAAAGTGTGAAGGACGAAAAATCCACTGAGCCCTCTCGCCGTGAATCCGTTGCAGAGAGTATTAAGCCCGAGAGTGTGAAGGATGACAAGTCCTCACCACCCTCCAAGGAAGTATCACGACCTGCATCGGTTGCAGAAAGTGTTAAAGACGAATCTGAAAAACCTGGAAGTGTTACGGATGCTCAGTCAAAGGAGCCTTCCCGTCGTGGATCGGTAGCGGAAATTATAAAGCCAGAGAACATCAAAGATGATAAATCTGAACCAGTCTCCAAGGAAGTATCTCGACCAGTGTCAGTTGCCGAAAGTGTGAAAGACAAGTCTGAGAAACCAGAAAGTGTGAAGGACGAAAAATCCACTGAGCCCTCTCGCCGTGAATCCGTTGCAGAGAGTATTAAGCCCGAGAGTGTGAAGGATGACAAGTCCTCACCACCCTCCAAGGAAGTGTCACGACCTGCATCGGTTGCAGAAAGTGTTAAAGACGAATCTGAAAAACCTGGAAGTGTTACGGATGCTCAGTCTAAGGAGCCTTCCCGTCGTGGATCGGTAGCGGAAATTATAAAGCCAGAGAACATCAAAGATGATAAATCTGAACCAGTCTCCAAGGAAGTATCTCGACCAGTGTCAGTTGCCGAAAGTGTGAAAGACAAGTCTGAGAAACCAGAAAGTGTGAAGGACGAAAAATCCACTGAGCCCTCTCGTCGTGAATCTGTTGCAGAAAGTATTAAGCCCGAGAGTACGAAGGATGACAAGTCCTCACCACCCTCCAAAGAAGTATCACGACCTGCATCGGTTGCAGAAAGTGTTAAAGACGAATCTGAAAAACCTGGAAGTGTTACGGATGCTCAGTCAAAGGAGCCTTCCCGTCGTGAATCGGTAGCGGAAATTATAAAGCCAGAGAGCGTCAAGGATGATAAATCTGAACCAGTGTCCAAGGAAGTATCTCGACCCGGGTCAGTTGCTGAAAGTGTGAAAGACGAGCCTGAGAAACCAGGAAGTGTGAAGGACGAAAAGTCCGCAGTGCCTTCTCGCCGTGAATCTGCTGCAGAAAGTATTAAACCCGAGAGTGTGAAGGATGCCAAGTCCTCACCACCCTCCAAGGAAGTATCACGACCTGCATCGGTTGCAGAAAGTGTTAAAGACGAATCTGAAAAGCCTGGAAGTGTTACGGATGCTCAGTCAAAGGAGCCTTCCCGTCGTGAATCGGTAGCGGAAATTATAAAGCCAGAGAGCGTCAAGGATGATAAATCTGAAGCAGTGTCCAAGGAAGTATCGCGACCCGGGTCAGTTGCTGAAAGTGTGAAAGACGAGCCTGAAAAACCAGGAAGTGTGAAGGACGAAAAGTCCGCAGTGCCTTCTCGCCGTGAATCTGTTGCAGAAAGTATTAAACCCGAGAGTGTGAAGGATGCCAAGTCCTCACCACCCTCCAAGGAAGTATCACGACCTGCATCGGTTGCAGAAAGTGTAAAGGACGAATCTGAAAAGCCTGGAAGTGTAACGGATCAGCTTGAGGAGCCTTCCCGTCGTGAATCGGTAGCGGAAAGTATTAAGCCAGAGAGCGCCAAGGATGAGAAGTCTCAACCAGTCTCTACGGAAGTATCTCGACCGGGGTCAGTTGCAGAAAGTGTGAAAGACGAGACTTTGAAACCTGGAAGTGTGAAGGACGAAAAGTCCACAGAGCCTTCTCGCCGTGAATCTGTTGCAGAGAGTATTAAGCCCGAGAGTGTGAAGGATGACAAGTCCTCACCACCCTCCAAGGAAGTATCACGACCTGCATCGGTTGCAGAAAGTGTAAAGGAGGAATCTGAAAAACCTGGAAGTGTAACGGATGCTCAGTCTAAGGAGTCCTCCCGTCGTGAATCGGTAACGGAAAGTATTAAGCCAGAGAGCGCCAAAGATGAGAAGTCTCAACCAGTGTCCAAGGAAGTATCGCGACCCGGGTCAGTTGCAGAAAGTGTAAAGGACGAGTCTGAGAAACCAGGAAGTGTGAAGGATGAAAAGTCCGCAGTGCCTTCTCGTCGTGAATCTGTTACAGAGAGTATTAAGCCCGAGAGTGTAAAGGATGACAAGTCCTCACCACCCTCCAAGGAAGAATCACGACCTGCATCGGTTGCAGAGAGTGTAAAGGACGAATCTGAAAAACCTGGAAGTGTAACGGATGCTCAGTCTAAGGAGTCCTCCCGTCGTGAATCGGTAACGGAAAGTATTAAGCCAGAGAGCGCCAAAGATGAGAAGTCTCAACCAGTCTCCAAGGAAGTATCTCGACCAGGGTCAGTTGCAGAAAGTGTGAAAGACGAGACTTTGAAACCTGGAAGTGTGAAGGACGAAAAGTCCACAGAGCCTTCTCGCCGTGAATCTGTTGCAGAGAGTATTAAGCCCGAGAGTGTGAAGGATGACAAGTCCTCACCACCCTCCAAGGAAGTATCACGACCTGCATCGGTTGCAGAAAGTGTAAAGGAGGAATCTGAAAAACCTGGAAGTGTAACGGATGCTCAGTCTACGGAGCCTTCCCGTCGTGAATCGGTAGCGGAAAGTATTAAGCCAGAGAGCGCCAAAGATGAAAAGTCTCTACCAGTCTCGAAGGAAGTATCTCGACCAGGGTCAGTTGCAGAAAGTGTGAAAGACGAGTCTCAGAAGCCAGCAAGTGTGCAGGACGAAAAGTCCACAGAGCCTTCACGCCGTGAATCTGTTGCAGAGAGTATTAAGCCCGAGAGTGTGAAGGATGACAAGTCCTCACCACCCTCCAAGGAAGTATCACGACCTGCATCGGTTGCAGAAAGTGTAAAGGAGGAATCTGAAAAACCTGGAAGTGTAACGGATGCTCAGTCTACGGAGCCTTCCCGTCGTGAATCGGTAGCGGAAAGTATTAAGCCAGAGAGCGCCAAAGCTGAAAAGTCTCTACCAGTCTCGAAGGAAGTATCTCGACCAGGGTCAGTTGCAGAAAGTGTGAAAGACGAGTCTCAGAAGCCAGCAAGTGTGCAGGACGAAAAGTCCACAGAGCCTTCTCGCCGTGAATCTGTTGCAGAGAGTATTAAGCCCGAGAGTGTGAAGGATGACAAGTCCTCGCCACCCTCCAAGGAAGTATCACGACCTGCATCGGTTGCAGAGAGTGAAAGGGATGCATCTGAAAAACCTGGAAGTATAACGGATGCTCAGTCTACGGAGTCTTCCCGTCGTGAATCGGTAACTGAAATTATTAAGACAGAGAGCGTCAAAGGTGATAAATCTGAACCAGAGTCTAAGGAAGTATCTCGATCAGAGTCAGTTGCAGAAAGTGTGAAAGACGTGTCTGAGAAGCCAGGAAGTGTGAAGGACGAAAAGTCCACAGAGCCTTCTCGCCGTGAATCTGTTGCAGAGAGTATTAAGCCCGAGAGTGTGAAGGATGACAAGTCTGCACCACCCTCCAAAGAAGTATCACGCCCTGCATCGGTTGCAGAAAGTGTAAAGGAGGAATCTGAAAAACCTGGAAGTGTAACGGATCAGCCTGAGGAGCCTTCCGGTCGTGAATCGGTAGCGGAAAGCATTAAGCCAGAGAGCGCCAAGGATGAGAAGTCTCAACCAGCCTCCAAGGAAGTATCTCGACCCGGGTCAGTTGCAGAAAGTGTGAAAGACGAGTCTGAGAAACCAGGAAGTGTGAAGGATGAAAAGTCCACAGAGCCTTCTCGCCGTGAATCTGTTGCAGAGAGTATTAAGCCCGAGAGTGTGAAGGATGACAAGTCCTCGGCACCCTCCAAGGAAGTATCACGACCTGCATCGGTTGCAGAGAGTGTAAGGGATGCATCTGAAAAACCTGGAAGTGTAACGGATGCTCAGTCTACGGAGTCTTCCCGTCGTGAATCGGTAACTGAAATTATTAAGACAGAGAGCGTCAAAGGTGATAAATCTGAACCAGAGTCTAAGGAAGTATCTCGATCAGAGTCAGTTGCAGAAAATGTGAAAGACGTGTCTGAGAAGCCAGGAAGTGTGAAGGACGAAAAGTCCACAGAGCCTTCTCGCCGTGAATCTGTTGCAGAGAGTATTAAGCCCGAGAGTGTGAAGGATGACAAGTCTGCACCACCCTCCAAAGAAGTATCACGCCCTGCATCGGTTGCAGAAAGTGTAAAGGAGGAATCTGAAAAACCTGGAAGTGTAACGGATCAGCCTGAGGAGCCTTCCGGTCGTGAATTGGTAGCGGAAAGCATTAAGCCAGAGAGCGCCAAAGATGAAAAGTCTCTACGAGTCTCCAAGGAAGTATCTCGACCCGGGTCAGTTGCTGAAAGTGTGAAAGACGAGTCTGAGAAACCAGGAAGTGTGAAGGATGAAAAGTCCACAGAGCCTTCTCGCCGTGAATCTGTTGCAGAGAGTATTAAGCCCGAGAGTGTGAAGGATGACAAGTCTGCACCACCCTCCAAAGAAGTATCACGCCCTGCATCGGTTGCAGAAAGTGTAAAGGACGAATCTGATAAACCTGGAAGTGTTACGGATGCTCATTCTAAGGAGCTTTCGCCTCCTGAATTGGTAGCGGAAATAATTAAGCCAGAGAGCGCCAAGGATGAGAAGTCTCAACCAGTCTCCAAAGAAGTATCTCGACCTGGGTCAGTTGCAGAAAGTGTGAAAGACGAGTCTGAGAAACCAGGAAGTGTGAAGGATGAAAAGTCCACAGAGCCTTCTCGCCGTGAATCTGTTGCAGAGAGTATTAAACCCGAGAGTGTGAAGGATGACAAGTCTGCACCACCCTCCAAAGAAGTATCACGCCCTGCATCGGTTGCAGAAAGTGTAAAGGACGAATCTGATAAACCTGGAAGTGTTACGGATGCTCATTCTAAGGAGCTTTCGCGTCCTGAATTGGTAGCGGAAATAATTAAGCCAGAGAGCGCCAAGGATGAGAAGTCTCCCCCAGTCTCTAAGGAAGTATCTCGACCCGGATCAGTAGTAGAAAGTGTGAAAGACGAGTCTGAGAAACCAGGAAGTGTGAAGGATGAAAAGTCCACAGAGCCTTCTCGCCGTGAATCTGTTGCAGAGAGTATTAAACCCGAGAGTGTGAAGGATGACAAGTCTGCACCACCCTCCAAAGAAGTATCACGCCCTGCATCGGTTGCAGAAAGTGTAAAGGAGGAATCTGAAAAACCTGGAAGTGTAACGGATGCTCAGTCTACGGAGCCTTCCCGTCGTGAATCGGTAGCGGAAAGTATTAAGCCGGAGAGCGCCAAGGATGAGAAGTCTCCCCCAGTCTCTAAGGAAGTATCTCGACCCGGATCAGTAGTAGAAAGTGTGAAAGACGAGTCTGAGAAACCAGGAAGTGTGAAGGACGAAAAATCCACTGAGCCCTCTCGCCGCGAATCCGTTGCAGAGAGTATTAAGCCCGAGAGTGTGAAGGATGACAAGTCCTCACCACCCTCCAAGGAAGTATCACGACCTGCATCGGTTGCAGAAAGTGTAAAGGAGGAATCTGAAAAACCTGGAAGTGTAACGGATGCTCAGTCTACGGAGCCTTCCCGTCGTGAATCGGTAGCGGAAAGTATTAAGCCGGAGAGCGCCAAGGATGAGAAGTCTCCCCCAGTCTCTAAGGAAGTATCTCGACCCGGGTCAGTAGCAGAAAGTGTGAAAGACGAGTCTGAGAAACCAGGAAGTGTGAAGGATGAAAAGTCCACAGAGCCTTCTCGCCGTGAATCTGTTGCAGAGAGTATTAAGCCCGAGAGTGTGAAGGATGACAAGTCCTCACCACCCTCCAAGGAAGAATCACGACCTGCATCGGTTGCAGAGAGTGTAAGGGATGTATCTGAAAAACCTGGAAGTGTAACGGATGCTCAGTCTAAGGAGCCTTCCCGTCGTGGATCGGTAGCGGAAATAATTAAGCCAGAGAGCGCCAAGGATGAGAAGTCTCCCCCAGTCTCCAAGGAAGTATCGCGACCCGGGTCAGTAGCAGAAAGTGTGAAAGACGAGACAGAGAAGCCAGGAAGTGTGAAGGACGAAAAGTCCACAGAGCCTTCTCGCCGTGAATCTGTTGCAGAGAGTATTAAACCCGAGAGTGTGAAGGATGACAAGTCTGCACCACCCTCCAAAGAAGTATCACGCCCTGCATCGGCTGCAGAAAGTGTAAAGGACGAATCTGAAAAACCTGGAAGTGACACGGATGCTCAGCCTGAGGAGCCTTCCCGTCCTGAATCGGTAGCGGAAAGTATTAAGCCAGACAGCGCCAAGGATGAGAAGTCTCAACCAGTCTCCAAGGAAGTATCGCGACCCGGGTCAGTAGCAGAAAGTGTGAAAGACGAGTCTGAGAAGCCAGGAAGTGTGGAGGACGAAAAGTCCACACAGCCTTCTCGCCGCGAATCTGTTGCAGAGAGTATTAAGCCCGAGAGTGTGAAGGATGACAAGTCCTACACCACCCTCCAAGGAAGAATCACGCCCTGCATCGGCTGCAGAGAGTGTAAGGGACGTATCTGAAAAACCTGGAGGTGTCACGGATGCTACAGTCTAAGGAGCCTGCCCGTCCTGAATCGGAAGCTGAAATTATTAAGCCAGAGAGCGTCAAGGATGATAAATCTGAGTCAGTCTCCAAGGAAGTATCGCGACCAGTGTCAGTTGCAGAAAGTGTGAAAGACGAGACAGAGAAGCCAGGAAGTGTGAAGGACGAAAAGTCTACAGAGGATTCTCGCCGTGAATCTGTTGCAGAGAGTATTAAACCCGAGAGTGTGAAGGATGACAAGTCTGCACCACCCTCCAAAGAAGTATCACGCCCTGTATCGGCTGCAGAAAGTGTTAAGGACGTATCTGAAAAACCTGGAAGTGTCACGGATGCTCATTCTAAGGAGGCTTCCCGTCCTGAATCGATAGCGGAAATTATTTTGCCAGACAGCATCAAGGATGAAGTTTCCAAGGAAGTATCGCGACCCGGATCAGTAGTAGAAAGTGTGAAAGACGAGTCTGAGAAGCCAGGAAGTGTGGAGGACGAAAAGTCTACACAGCCTTCTCGCCGCGAATCTGTTGCAGAGAGTATTAAACCCGAGAGTGTGAAGGATGACAAGTCTACACCACCCTCCAAAGAAGTATCACGCCCTGCATCGGCTGCAGAAAGTGTAAAGGACGTATCTGAAAAACCTGGAGGTGTCACGGATGTACATTCTAAGGAGCCTGCCCATCCTGAATTGGAAGCTGAAATTATTAAACCAGAGAGCGTCAAGGATGATAAATCTGAGTCAGTCTCCAAGGAAGTATCTCGACCAGGGTCAGTTGCAGAAAGTATGAAAGACGAGACAGAGAAGCCAGGAAGTGTGAAGGACGAAAAGTCTACAGAGGATTCTCGCCGTGAATCTGTTGCAGAGAGTATTAAACCCGAGAGTGTGAAGGATGACAAGTCTGCACCACCCTCCAAAGAAGTATCACGCCCTGCATCGGTTGCAGAAAGTGGTAAAGACGAATCTGGAAAACCTGGAAGTGTCTCTGATGCTGATTCTAAGGAGCCTTCCCGTCCTGAATCGGTAGCTGAAATTATTAAGCCAGAGAGCGTCAAGGATGATAAATCTGAGTCAGTCTCCAAGGAAGTATCTCGACCAGTGTCAGTTGCAGAATGTGTGAAAGACGAGTCTGAGAAACCAGGAAGTGTGAAGGACGAAAAGTCCACAGAGCCTTCTCGCCGTGAATCTGTTGCAGAGAGTATTAAGCCCGAGAGTGTGAAGGATGACAAGTCTGCACCACCCTCCAAAGAAGTATCCCGACCTGCATCGGTTGCAGAAAGTCTTAAGGATGAATCTGAAGAACCTGGAAGTGACGATACGCCTCTTCCAGTCTCAAAAGAGGTATCACGGCCCGGATCAGTAGTAGAAAGTGAGAAAGACGAGTCTAAGAAGCCTGAAAGTGTGCAGGTTGATAAGTCTAAGGAACCATCTCGTCGTGAATCCGTTGCAGAAACATCAGTCGGAGCAATGAAGGATCCGGAATCTGTTGGTGATAGCAAGAAAGATTTGTTACGTGAAGATTTTGACACTGAACACAAAAGTAAAATTCAAAGTGAATCAAAGGATATTTTAAACATAGAAATTGTTGCCCAAACAGCGTCTTCCTTTATTGACAAAGCAATTAGCTACTTCGAGCATGCGGATTCCGTGCAAAAGATTACTGATGAGGCTATAAGCGATTTTGAGACAGCGTCTAGCCCCGTTGACGTTGCCGAGGGAGTCTTTGCACATACACAATCTGAGAAGACACAAAGTGTTAAGGACGAGATTTCTAAAGAACCTTCTCGTCGCGAATCGGTAACTGAAGGCTCAAAGGCAGAGAGTCCAAAAGATGTAAGGTCCCCAACCGAAACAGCATCTTCACCAATTGACGAAGCTAAAGATTTCACAGTTTTCGAAGATATTAAAAAAGAGGCACTTGTGGTATCTTTGGAATCGAAGGGAAATTTCCCAACTCTTTCAAGCCCTATTGAAGTTGCCGCAGGTGACTTTAGCTCCGCAATTGAAATTTCTACGTCTGAGCCTCTTGCACCATCAAAGCCGGCAGAACTTTCTGAAGTTAGTACATCAAGAACTGCTTCCAGCCCAGTTGATGAAGCACCTCGTTCCCCTATTGAAAAATCAGAGAAGGACAAATCAGAGGAGGGAAGTGTAAAGTCTCCACCAGCTTCAAAAGAAGTATCGCGGCCCGAATCTGCGGCAGGCAGTATAAAAGACGAATCTGAGAAGCCCGAAAGTGTTCAAAATGAAAAGTCCAAGGGCGCATCCCGACCTGAGTCTGTTGCAGAGAGTATCAAGCCCGAGAGTCCAAAGGATGACATTTCTCTGCCAACCTCTAAAGATGTAAAAGATGAATTTGAAAAGCCAGAGTCTCTTGCCGAGAGCAAAAAAGCAGAAAGCCCAAAGGATGAGAAGTCTCTGCCCCCCTCTAAAGAAGTATCGCGATCTGGTTCCGTGGCGAGCGAAAAGTCAGGTGAGCTTTCCGGACGGCAATCTGCTGCGGAAAGTGTAAGGCCTGAGAGCTTGAAAGATGAAAAGTCGCCAGTCCCTTCTAAGGAGCCATCACGTCCAGTATCAGTGGCTGAGGATCTGATGTCAAAAGAATCTTCGCGACCTACCTCAGTTGGGGAGACGGCTTCGTCACCTATTGACGAAGCACCTAAGGAGCCTTTAATATTAAACATATCATCTGCTGAAATTAAAGGAAGTTATCCTACACTATCCAGTCCCGTCGATGTTGCTGAGGGCGAGTTTTCACATGTAATTTCAGGTGGAATTGAAGAAGACAAACCTGCTGAGCAGACTAAAGTTGCCGCGATTCTTACGGCGTCTAGCCCGGTAGATGAGGCAGTTGATATTTCAGAATCGCTTAAAACCGTTGAGGAACATATCATTGAAGATAAACTGCAATCAGTTAGTGAACTTTTAACCAAAAAGGTAGAAGCAGTAATTGATACAGTCAGCGAGAAAGTGGAAAGCGCTAAAGATTTCGTCGTAGACTCCTTAGAGCAAATAACCAAAGAAAGTTCAAAATCTCTAACTGAACTTGAATCTTTTAAAGATTCCAAGATCTCTGAGGTTTCCAAGACAGCCACTTCACTTGCCGAGACTGTTCAAACTATTGCGGATGAGAAATCACAAGCAGTTGAACATATTTCGGATGTCCTCTCGCCAGAAGATGCCAGTGCTAAGGGAAGCCTCGACTTAAGTGGCTTCTCAGAGCTTCGAGAAACGCATATTACCACAGTTGATTCCCCCGAATTCACAGTTACAATCTGTGAGCGCGATGAGAGTGTACTTCATGATATCAAAGAAGAAGACGAAGAACATAGATTCTCGCCACCAACTGAAAAAGGTTCAATAACAATGGATCAACCAATGCGTCCACTTTCACCACGTGAAGAAGAGGTCGCGAAGATAGTCGCTGATGTGGCCAAAGTTTTGAAGTCCGATAAGGATATCACTGATATCATACCCGATTTTGATGAAAAGCAGTTGGAAGAAAAACTAAAAACCACAACTGAAACTGAAACTGAAACTGTAATTGAAAGCGTAGATGCACAGAAAATGGGTACACCTGAAGCTACCTCGGGTAAGTTAACTCCCGCAAAGGATTTGGCTATGGATGAAAATATATTTGAAACGAAGATAATGAAAGTGGATATTGAATCAGAGAAGTCTTCGCCTGATCAAAAGTCTGGCCCGATATCAATTGAAGAAAAGGACAAAATTGAACAGTCCGAAAAGGCTCAATTGCGCGAGGGGGCCGCAAAAGCGGCTGCCGTCGAACTAGCTAAGGATATTTCTCGGCCAGAGTCAGCCACCAGTCAGCTGGGCACCCTAGAATCATTACCATCTCGCCCCGAGTCCGTAGCCAGTCAGAAAGACGAGACGAAGCTGGAACAGTCAACAGTGGTGTCCAAGGATGCATCACGGCCCATCTCTGTGGCCAGCTCGAAGGAAGCTGAACAAAAGGGTGAAAAGTCGCCAATGTCACCAAAAGATATCTCACGGCACGAGTCAATTGTAAGCCAGGTAAGCGAACAAGATGCCAGCGCAATGGGTTCAGAATCTAGACGCGAATCTGTGTTGTCTTCTGCCAAGGATGCACAGGAGGTTCCCCGCCCGGAATCGGCTGAAAATAAGGAGACAGAAGCTTCGCGACCAGTATCAAGTGCCAGCCAGGTTAGTGCCAAGGATGAGGAGACTTCCGACTCTCAACATGGTTCGATTCTGGTCTCGACAATCGAAAGCAAAATTGAAGAAAAATCAACCGAATCCACATCCACTTCCAAATCAATTACAAATCAAACTCATCTAAAAGAAGAGTCCATAAGCGAGTCATTGAGTAGCAGCTTAAAAGTGGAGGATAGCTCGCGACGTGAATCATTATCAAGCCTTCTAGCCGACAAGGAGGCTACCAAATCAAGCAGCACCAGTGTCAAGGAGGAAACTGAACGTGTTACAAAAATTGTGGAGAAAATAACAACATCACAATTGGAGGAGTTGCTTACTCAATCTGAAGAGTGCTCCTCGGAGTCAGTAGTTAGCGAGATTCAAACGACGAGCATCCCAAGTGCCAAGCACCAGAAGCCAAGTGATCAAAGCACAAGCAAGGATATTACAAGCAGTACACAAAAGGAGTCGGTCAAGGACAGTCTCAAGGAGACAGTAGCCGAGTTCTTGGCAACAGAAAAAATTGTTTCCGCCAAAGAAACCTTCATAGCTGAGGCGACCAAAACTGCAGAAGAGTCTCTAAAGAAGGTGTCTAGTGTGAGCTCCTCTCAAAAGGCATTGTTTGTCGGCACAGACGAGTCGCGGCGGGAATCACTGCTCAGTCACACAAGTGAGAGTCGACAAACGCATAGCGATCCTGAAGAGGATAGTGATGACGATGGACATGCCAGTCTAAAAGAAGGTCGATCCAAGTCCATTGCCACCATCATGATGACAAGCATCTACAAGCCGTTTGAGGAGACCGAAACAATTGCAACCGTTAAGGAGGATGAGGAACAGGACGAACATGATCAGACAGACATTAAGGCAAAAACCACAACATCTTCAACAACAGAAACAACCACTAAAAAGACAACACTACTGCAGTCGAGCGAGCAGAGCAGCACCACCACCAAGAGCAGCTCGACCGACTCCAAAACCAAAATCGAATCCATTACACTAACACAGACCGAAATGCAAGCTGAGCAAGCAATGGATAGCACAGACCGCAAGACACCGCCTACGGCACCAGTCAGTCCCAGCGTGAAGCCAGTGAGCACCACAAGCACAGCTACAGGTACTGGCACAGGCATTGGCACAGGTACTGGCACCGCGCCTGGCACTGGGTCCAGTTGTGTGAAGAGCGAGTCTAGTGCTGCTAGCATTGCATCGACATCGGGCCCATTGTCCCCCAAGGACATCAGTGGTAAGTCAAGCCCGGGGGCCCTAACATCGGAAAGTCAATCCATACCAACACCGTTCGGACGTGAATCGCACACCGAGACGCCAGAGTCATCGCCCAAGCCCACATCGCCTTTCCCGCGCGTCAGCAAGGATGAGCTCCAATCTCTAGGTGTAACAGCGGAACCTGATGAACACATCGAGATTGGTGCCGATTCCAGCGAGTTTCTTCCAGAGCTGCATGAGCTGCGGGGCATTGAGAGCACTACAGGATTAAGTGACAGTACCGAAAAGATTATAACGACAACCATAACCACTGTGACCAAGGTCATCTCAGCCGATGGCAAGGAGATTGTGACTGAGCAAAAGACAGTTACCACAACAGACAGCTCAGAACCGGATAGCGAGAAGGTAGTGGTTACTACAACCCGCACAACCAGTGAGAGCGAGAGAAGCGAACGCGAACGCGACCAGATGCTGCCCAAAGAAGTGGCCATGCTGCGTGGCATTTACCGCTCTGGTACGCCGGCCAGCGATGATGAGCGACTTGCTGGTGGCATCAGCGATGATGAGTTGCCCGGCTCACCACGCAGCGCTAGCTATGATCTGCAGCGCTCCAGCTCTGGCATTAGCAAGCGCTCTGATCTAGATGCCGATGACAGTCAGGACGATATACCGCCGCAGTATGGTAGCGAAGAGCATTCAACAGCACGCGCCATTCTGCCGCAACGCACTGCCGATCCGATGGCAACCTCGTTCTATGGAGCGCTACCCGATAGCTTCGATGCGAAGCCCAGCACCGAACCGATACCCATTCGAGGCGTTGTGCTAATGACCTATACAGACTCGCCGCCAGCCAGTCAGTCATCGGAGAGCGTGGAGAGCACCAGCCAAACTTGGGCCGGACACAAGTTCCTCGATGAGGCAGACAAGGACTTCCAGAAGGCACTTGAGGAACATGTGCAGGCGCGTGGCGCCGAAGTGATGTCTTCCGTGACCGCCAAGTATTCCTACTCGCCCTCCAAGGCCGAGGAGGTCGAACAAATTGTCAGCAGCACTGCGGAGCGACAGCGCTTCCCTCTCAGCGATGTCCAGAAGGTACGCAGCGGGGAAAATCTATTGGCTAGCTTTGGCAGCTCAAGCCTTGCTAGCAGTACTGTACCCACAACTCTCACAGCAACAACAACCGCATCAGCTGCCACTGTAGCTGCAACAGCAACAGACGTAACAGCAACAACAGCAACGACTGCAACAACAACAACTAGTGGCAGCAGCAGCAGCACTAGCGGCACTCTGCCCAAGGATCGTTTAGAGGAGTGGGGCAAACCACTCGGTCTACCATCACCAGCACCATTGCCGGTCGAGGGTGCCGATATACGCACCACACCTAAGAAGGAGCGTCGCTTGGTGGCGACCAAGACGCGTCTTAATAATGAGAAGAATTTGCGCAAGCGTAGCGAGTCACCCAACAAAGCAAAGAAACCAGCACCGGTCTACGTAGATCTGACCTATGTGCCGCACAATGGCAACTCCTACTATGCTCATGTTGACTTCTTCAAGCGTATCCGTGCCCGCTATTATGTCTTCTCCGGTACCGAGCCCAGCCGTCAGGTCTACGATGCATTGCTGGAAGCCAAGCAAACCTGGGAGGACAAGGAGCTGGGTAAGTTCTTTATTCATTACAAGTACACTGCACTTGGGTGACAGAAATCTCTTCAATCGAAATTCCAAACCAATTCCAAATCATAGATAGCATAAAAGTCGCTTTGGTTTTGTTTCGAATGGCATAATACTTATAAATACAGATTCGAGCTAATACACTCTTAATGACCGATTATTGGTAATAAAACTCTTTCTTTGATAGCATTATTATTTTTTTTTTCCAAATATTGCCCACTTGTTATTTTATTAGGTTTCATTCTATATTTGACATAAAATCTAGTCAAATATAGCAGTTATCCAAAACCAACTTACTGAAAATATTATTTACAACTTTTTTAAATAGCCATAAATATTGCAAAACAAAATTATTATTTAAATAATTTTTAACTTTCATTTAGTAACTGATATTAATTTTTGAATTTACACATCAAAAATACAATAATTTAGTGTATTAACTTTATCAAGAGTAACATTTCAACATTTCACAGAGGTGACCATCATACCGACCTATGATACCGATGTGCTGGGCTATTGGGTGGCCGAGAATGAGGAGCTGCTTGCCAAGTACCGCATCGATCTGTCGCCATCGGCTTCACGCTGCACAATTAACTTGCAGGATCATGAGACTTCGTGCTCCGCATATCGCTTGGAATTCTAGGCCACGGGCTTGTTTATTGCATTTGATGATGACGACTAAAAGCTACTGCAACCACTATTTTTCAAATCTCTTTCACCACACAGACAGCGGTTTGAGGTGGCCCCATTGTGAACCTTAAGGGGCAACAACTACAACTACAACAACAGCAACAACAAAAGCAACCAACACACAGAAAAACGACGACTTTCACTTTTTGAGCTTAACGATGACGACTTTCACAAAATATCAACATCTAAAAACACAACGAAAACGACACCAACAACTAAAAAGTGAAAACAAAGCTTGACACAAAAACGACAACAACAAAATGCAATACGCAGAAAAAAACCGTGCGATACAGAAACGCTAAACAAAGAAGAAGAAAAATGAACAAAAAGCTGAATATGGCGGAGTAACGGGTCACATGAGTGACGCCATTTTGTTTGCCAATGCCGCCTATTTGCGCTTTTTGCGAATTTATTTCAAAATGCAGCAAGCAAGGTAATTAATCAATATATGTTTTCAACAAATTAATTACTAAACAATGCAAAAGAAAATTTAAAAAAAACTACCAAAGAAGCGCTACGTGCCACAATACAAAAGAACACAATTACCAAAAAAAAATGTATCGTATAAATATATAGTATATATACGTATTTGTTGCTTTAATCAAATGTCAAGCTACCTTGCATAGTTATCCAAAGATCAAAATTGTTTTCAAACCCGCATAGCTAAAATATACAAAACGAAAACAAGAAAATCAAAAAAAAAAAAAAAAAAAATGGAAAACAAAATGAAAATGCTAAGTATATTACAAATATTATTCATGTTTATTGTATTAGTAAAACTTTTATGAAAAACTATTGAAGAATCCCATATATTTGAATTAAAAAAAATAAAAATTATATATATATGTATAAATTCAGAAATATATATATGTATATATATATATATTTATTTATATATGTATATATAAATACATATGTATGCGTATGTCAAGAATTGGCAACATCATATAGTACCACTACTAGTATTTATTTAGCTATACAAAAGCTATACACGCTTCATTCATAAAGACACGCTGAATGTACCATGCAATCAATAAATAAAAATGTTTGCCTTTATATTTTTGTTTGAAATAGAAAAAAAAAAACAGATGCACTTAAATAGTTGAAGCATTAGTACAAGCTTTTAAATAAAAATTTTGCTAACAACATGAATTTAACATGGGTCACTACTGTGAGCTCGTAATATAAAATATAATTTGATCCAAAGGCTAATGGAGCATCTTCCACTAAATATGGAACAAAGCAAAATAATACTAACCTTATATATATGTGCCTCCCCAAAATGCAAGCAATGAACAGAAGTCTATAAAATGAAATACTAAATGTCAAATAATAAAGACAATTAAATGAATAATTTGATTTGAAATGTTCTATTTTGAGTTGATCTTTTGTTTAACATATGATTCATGCAGACAGTTCTTACTAAAATACCAATGGGCAAAAGTAATATACAATGCAAACAAGATTTAACTATAGCTGTTAAACGATGAAAATAATATACGTACACTTATATAGAACAAAAAGAAATAATACCAAAGTCTGGCAGAAATCGAATGAAGTGAAAACGTCGCGTTCTTGGGCAAGATATGGGTCTGTGTCTTTATGTTGGATGTAATGGGGTTGATATATGCTATATACTCAACTGATGCAGGTATGTTAAGTGAGATTAACTCTGAACGATAAATGATGATTGCTGTTGTTGGTGATAAAGTTGATAATGCGATTATGTTAATGCTGATATTAATATGTAAGGTTTACGAGGGTCTGATTGGGATAGCATGGGCTTGGGGTAGGGTGTCATTAAACCAGATATTGTGACACAAAACTAAATGATGAACACAAAGTGAATGAAGGTTATTTTTCTATATTTTTTTTTACTTTTTCATAGTCATAGAATAACAAATTTCCCAAAGAACAAAAAAAAATTTTAAATGAGAAACCAATTACAAATGATAACAAAAACTAATAATAAAAATGGCACACGCAACATTTAAAAAATAATAAATTATACATTATTATATGTTTATATGAAATCAATATTTAAAACAAAAAAAAAAAACAGAAAATTTTGAAGCCACTGAGAAAAATAGTCAGACAGTCCAAAAAAAGTAAAGACAAAATGAAATTAAGCATATTGAAATACTCATTTTCGATTGAATTACAATTAATATTTGACATACAGACTTTTTAGGATATACATACATATATAAAACCGATCTTATCGAATAAATTCAATAAATATATATTATTCTTTGCATTTTTAACAACTACAATATATGCAGATACATATATATTTAAATATATATATATTTTTCTGTTGCTTTTTATACAACAACAAGAATAACCAGGCGCAACAGTCAACAAACAACTGGCTACCGTCCAGTCTACAAAAGTTTGATAAGCAACAAGCAAAGATTTAAAATTAACAAAATTTAATATAAAAACATATACATATACAAACCATTTAAGCAATTAATAAATATCGATTATATACTTTTCAAAAGATCCAACCGCGCGTGTGATAGTTGTTTTTTTTTTACAAATTATATTTTTAATATATTATATTTGATTGGTTTGCTTTATTTGTGCTTGAAAAAATTAAACATGAACAGTCTATAATTAAAGCAGGTGCAAAGTAAATACTTTACATATTTATGTATGTATGTATATGATATAAAGTGATAAAAAAGAAAATTATTTTATGACTACTAGCAAACAGCTTTAGACAGGGATTTACAAATTATAAACAAAATTTTAAATATAAAACATATAATTGAATGACATTGAAAAGTTCTAAACAAAGTAAATGGTACAAGCACCGTAAACATTTTTTTTAATAAATAATTAAATCACAAAAAAAGATATATATTTTAGTTAAGAAAATGCTTACTATTCAATTCATCAATTTTTTATGAACTAAAGTTAAAAAATTTATGTACCTAAATATTTTATTTCAATTTCGAACTCTCAATATAAGAATTATAATGAAATGCAATTTGCGGAAATATTAATTAAATTGGCGTTTGGGAATCTTATGTTTTTTTTTTTAATTCAACTGATAACAAGTAATAATGCAATAGTGAGGAAATCTAGAGATGAACACACAATATAAAGATCAAATATTTATTATGAGATGTTTTGTGTGAGTTCATGGATATAATATCCTCAGGAATACAGATTGTAGACTATTTGAATATGAGTGTTTTATTGGAATATTAAACAATTTCAAATCCAACTTCAAAAACTTTTGCGCAGAAATTAAGAAAAACAAAATGAAAATAAATGCTAGAATAAACTTATAGACATACTTATACACACAAATATATATCCAAATGCATAAGCGACCTATATACACCATAAACTTGAATGTTTGAATGTTTGCTTGTAAGCTCTAAGTAAATATTTTCAAACCAATTCAATTATTTGCTTTACATAAGTTGAGTCGAAAACACGGAAACTGTTTTACAGTTTATGAAATAAACAAAAAATCAAAAAAGAAAACAAAAACAAAAAACATTTAAATGTGTTAAGTTTCTTGCAAATGTTTTTAATGTTTATTGTTCATTTGTCAACTGTGTAATCTATTTATTATGTATCCATTGCCTTATCCAAAGCGTAACAAACGTAACGTATTAACGTATTAACTATATATGAGAGTACCCCTAAACTATAAAATAAAAAAAAAGAAGAAAATAATTTAAAAAAATAACAAAATAATAAGAAGTAAACGTCGAATATGTTTGTTGAATTTGCTTCATGAATTTGCTTTTACTTATTAGCAGCTTCGATTTAAATCAAATATACCTAAATTTATATGCATGCATACAGATATATACGTGTATCTAAATATGACTACTATATAATCTTTATTAAAAGCATGCAGAAAATTGTTACAAGAAACGAAAAAAAGGCATAAAGCTAAAAATAAAGGAAAGCAAACATAAACACACACAAACAAGAAGCAAAAAATATAATATCGCTAACAGGGCTAATGCAGTGGGACATATTCGATAACCGCGGGTACAGATATGAACAGATAGATTAAATCAAATCAATTGCAAGATACAAATGCGTGCACAAAGCTACACAAATAGTGCTGCTAACTAAGAAGAAAGACAGAGAAAAAGGATCGAAACGATGGCAAGCACAAACAAAATTAACACACACCCACACAGATAGGGAAAGGAAATGATTTAAAACCCAAAGAATGCAATATTTAAATATTTAAAAAATCAAAAAGAAAAAACGAAGAAAAATCCACAAAAAAAAAGACATATATGTATTACATTTTATGAAAAAGTCAAATCAAGCTTATCTCAAAAACTATTTCCAAAAACAAAAAAAGTCTAAAAATTATAATAAAGGTATTTATGTGAAATTTAAATGTGTTTTACTTCTATTTTGATTAAGGGATCAATTTCTTTCAGCTTAGCATTAATACTTGTACATTTCGAATACAAAGTCTAAAGATTTGAAATGTAATTCAAATGCATTAAGTGCTTGACGGCCCACCCAAACCCGTTGCAGTGAATATGCGTAAATGGCTAATTGTTCCTGGCACCAGGAATAACTTGGCTCACCTTTTTTCTGTCAAATTTGATATATGCGCAAACAGCATTTTAGCTTGTTGACAATAAAGTGCTTTAATGCACATTAAATATGATTGATAAGCGCCTGGACAGCTCAGCAAGTTGGTCTCAAATTCTAAGTTCAGTCGTCAAGCTGACCTCCGCCTTTACAGCACATAATTTATTGAAACAAAGGTATTGCATTTGAAGAACAGCTACTCCCAGTGTATCCAGCAATCGGTTGCCAATTCAGCCAAATTTTAATTATGATTCCAGATAAATATAATATAACCGATTACCATTCTCTTGCATCGCAATTAAATGATAACGCATTATCTTTCGAATAAAAGCGACACTCATCCATGAAACCATACTCAATCATACGGCATGGACATTTTGGACGCATTGCTGCCACTGCATCGTGTCTGTCAACTGTGCAACCTGTGGCAGTGGCGAGTAGATACTTCATTTACACGGCAGCTACAACCTTCACGCTGGCTGCAATTCTACGGCTATGTGGTATTGACGCTGTCCAGCGGATACTTGTTGTACGACCTGTTTAACGACATTCCCATCGCGGTTGCGGATGTGGATGCAGATATGGATGCCGATTCCAATGAGAATCGCAATATTGGGTACACTGTTGACTTCATACAGCTAATGGGCATACGTGTGGCACATGCAACGGCGCTTCTGGAGGCACTGTGGCAGCGTCAAGCCCAGAGCCGCTTTTTTGCCGAGGTGCGCGAGATCGATCACAAATTTGCCAGTGCCCTGCATCTGGAAGTGGACAATGGCCAACTGCGCCGTCGAATGACACGACGTGCTATGTGGATCCTCTCCGGTTATGTGATCAGTCAGGGCTTCATTCTGTTGACCAAAATGCTTGCGTCTGAACGCCACTTTGTTATATATTGGCTGTGCTATTTGTTGCCGCTGCTGGTTTGTGGTCTGCGCTATTTTCAGATCTACACGGCCATCCTCATTGTCCAGCAGCGTCTGGAGATGCTGCAGCGCACGCTAGAGTCATTGCAGCTGTCAGAGTCGGAGCCGCAGAAGCCATATGTCTGCATGAGCATTAAGGAGCAACTCGAAATGGAGGCGGACGCAGCCGGCTGCATGCAGCGTCTTTTGTCCGCCAGGGTGCTGTATCAACGGCTTTGGATGCTGGTCTCTCACCTGAATAGCTGCTACGGCTTATCCATGCTAATCAATTTGGGCAATGATTTTCTGGCGATTACCTCCAACTGTTATTGGATGTTCTTGAACTATCGCCAGTTTACTGCCTCGCCCTTTGATTTTCTGCAAATTGTGGGAAGCACCGTGTGGTCGGCACCGCATCTGGTCAACGTCCTCGTGCTGGCTCTAATGTGCGAGCGTACTGCCTATTTTGTGAGTGTCAGTGGGCGTGGCAGCTGGATGTTATCTCTAACTGAAATCGTTGTCGTTATATATTTTTCTTCTCCTTCCAGACGACGCGTTTGGCTTTGAGTCTGCATTACATCCGCGTGGATCTGCAGAATGAACTCCACAATGCACTGGTAAGATGATCATCTTTCGATTATCCTTCGCACAGAGTCCATCGACTTATATTGCATTACAGATCACACAGTTCTCACTGCAACTACTGCATCAGCGACTCCAATTCAGCGCCGCCGGTTTCTTCAACGTCGACTGCACGCTCCTCTACACAGTGAGTGGGCCCAGCCCAAGAGCGGTGACATGTTCTAAATATTTCCATTACCCATTACCTTTTCTAGATTGTTGGAGCCACAACAACCTATTTGATCATCCTGATACAGTTCCACATGAGCGAGAGCAGCCTCAACAGAGGTTCGGCTAGCGGATAAAATTCTTTATTCGATGCACAAAATAAATCTGAAAATATGGTTTAGCCTCGAGTATTGAAAAATAATGAATGTACCTCTTAACCTTGATGAACTCATAGCCCAAAACGTTTTCTTATTTTGCGTCTCATACTCGTACAATCAGCAATCGCAAGAGTTTTCTTTACAGATATTATGTATGCTGGGGTCCTTACCCTGGGATTCCATGTTGTGTGTACTTATATAACAGATTTCGAAATTCGCTGAAGTACGCACGATTAGTTTAATATAAAAACAAATTTGAAATGTAAAACAATTGCAAAGCTCTGTTGATTTTGGTAACGAAATTCACTTTGAAAGCATTCCAAAATGCTGTGTAATATTACAGTAGGTTGTCAAATTCCGTTAAATTTCAATCAGGGGATCGGGTGAAGACCAACATGGTCTGGAAAACTGCATCATCCAGCTAAGCAATGGTAAGAAGAGCTAAACAGGTATTATCATCTTCGCAAATATCATCCTTGCAATAACATTTACTTTATTTTTAAAATTATATATCTTCGAAAACAAAAAAGATGTTCGTACAAGAGCTCAATATCCGATCGATTGATCTTGACAGCTGGTCAATCTCACAGATAACGACGAACAGTCTGCTAATCTTAATTCAGTTTAGTAAATATTAAATGTGCATATTGCATTCTATAATTAAAAAAAAAGAAGAAAAAAAAAACAATAACATGTGGGATCTTATCTAATCTGAGCACGCATAGCTATACTGCTGGGAATCTCGATGTTGTTTAGCTGCATCAGCTTCACCAGATTGCGCACGAAGTCCAGTGAGACCTTGAGCTCGTCGTCGGCTTGCAGGCGCTCGTAGAGATCGATGGCACCCTCGTAGTTGTTGTTCTTGGCGAACTGAGCCAACAGCATATCATAGATCCGTTGCTCATCGATGGTGCGTTGCAAACCGCGAACGCCACGCGCCAAGCGGAGCAGTGTACGTATGGCGCCCTCCTGGCCCAGATGCTCGCAGTTTTTGAACAGCAGTTCGTGGTTGAGCCGAAACTCTGGATTGATAATGAGGCGACGCAGCTGGGTTTCAGTGCCGGATTCGGCTAGCGCCAGCAGCAGGGCGCTGTTCATGTTGGCATCGCCATGGACTCGACTCACAGTCGCCGTAACCGAGCCCAGATGCTGCTGAGCCGACTTGATTGTAGTGCCCGGAAAGCGGGCCAGTTCCGTCTCATCACCGTTGCTCAACTTCACAAGCAGCGACAGCATCTCAAACTGCAGAGGTGTATGCTTGAATCGCGTAGCCAATCGATGAAACTCGGATACGGCTTCATCCAAATTGCCGCGGAGCAGCCACTCGCGCACCACCGGACCCAGGAGCGCATTGTGCGCCTGACAGTAGCCAAGTTTCCTCAAGAATTCGAACGTTTCCAAGCTGAGACTGCGCTCACCGGCATTTGTCTCGGCATTCAGATTTGCCCTCACAGCCAGTTGGGCCACATTGTTTAGCAGCTGCCACACGTTCTTGATCACATAGTCGCCGCCGTTGACTCGCTGCTGCAGGGCGCGCTGCTGCAATAGCTCCTTGGCCGCATCCAGCTGATTCTCATGCACCAGCAGAGAAGCGTAGTCAATCAGCTTGTGCTCATCCAACTGGAAACCTGCATTGACAAGAAGAAAACGTCAGTTTTCGCTTGTTTTTGATCCTAATCCAAGATCTAGTCAAGTGGATGGTCGGAAGAGTCAAACTTTCTTGTATTTACTCACCTGGATAGGTTTGCTGTATGCGCTGCAGAGTTTGATTTGCCCGGCGCAGATCTTTCCGTTTGATATGCAGCTCAAAGATGGAGGCCAGCATACCCGGACTAGTCTGGACGTGTAGCGACTCACATTTCGCTAGCAATTCGAGTGCGCGCTCAAGGCGATTGTCGCGCACGCTAAGTTGAAGCAGACGCCGCAGGACGCCGCGTGTGTTCAGCTGCTTGGCCTCCAGTTCGATGAGATGGCACTCGAGCTCATCTAACGACATATCACGCGGATGCTTGATAAACCCACCACTTGCCAAACTATTGTCCATTGCTGGTGGCAGCGTGAGCTCCGTATTGTGCATTTTTTGCAGCGTGCTTCCGATCGATTGGCGGATGACGGCATCGCTGCTGCTGTTAACCAGGCTGAGCAGCGTCTCGGCAGCAGCTGGAGACAGCTGCAGTTGCAGGCGTTGCAGTTCGTGGAGGAAGCGCAACAGTGCCGCCGGCTCCATACGCAGACGTGTCTGTGGCGCACACATCTGCAGCAGCAGGGCGCCAACGAAATCCTCCTGTCGTTGCAGCGATCGCTGCTGCAGCGCCTGCGTCAGCTTGGCAAAGATCTCATAACGCTTGTTGGCACGCACATTAACGGCGAGCGCGGCCAAGGGTTGCAGAAGTTGCACCAGCTGCAGACGGGTCGGATAGCGCTCGAGAAGATCGAGAGCTGCCTGTATTTGTTGCTGTTGCAGCAGCTGGCCAAGCACATGGATTAGCGACTGGGAGGCACGTATGCCAATCGTGTCGAGTTTTTGCAGTGCCTGCAACGGCTGTTGCAGTGTCTGCCACAGATTGGGCAGCACATAGACGCGCAGCGTTGACTCATCGCATTCAACGCCCAGTCGTTGCATCTCGGCAAGCAGACGCAATATTCCGTTCTCGCCGTCGCGCTTGTGCTGCTCCAGCAACAGTGGCCAGAAGTAATGGGGACGCAGTGGCTCGCCGGCTTCACGCAACGCCTCCAAGCAGGCCAATGCCAACGATGGCTGACGACGCAGCGCCAACTCAGTCAGCAGCTCCAGCGCTCGTCTATTTTGGCCACGTTCACGCAGCTGGGTGGCAAACTGCAGCATCTGCTGGAGGGGTGTTCGGGCCCGAAACAATTCCAGCAGCAGCAGCGACGCATATCCATCAATGTTCTGGTTCTCGTTGTAACTCGGCGCCGGCAGCATTCCAATCAGCTGGATGACCAGTTGCGCCTGGTCACGGTGCAGCAGCTGGATGCATATACTGTTTATGGCCGGCGGTACATCGCCACCGTGCACATATTCTCCCGGCAGCTCACTAACCAATTGCTGCATCAGTTGGACATCCTGGACCTGGTCACTCAAGACGGCGCGCAGCATTTGCAGCAGCTGCGGTGCATGGAAACTGCCGGCATGTTGGCGCAGCAATTCGCGACCTTTGTCCAGCTCACCATTTTCGATGTAGGTCACAAAGCAAAGCGATTGGGTGGTGGGATTGGGCGTTATGCCAGCGGCCCGCATACTGCTCAGCACTGAATCGGCGCCGGGCAGGTCGCCGCTCCGCGCATGACCCAGCAGCAATGCATGGAAATTGCTTTCGGTGAGCGGAAAATTGCTCTGGCGCATCTCACTAAGCAGTTCGGTGGCCTGACGCATGTTGCCAGTCGTGCCGGCCACGTCCAGCAGTGCGCTGTAGAGCGCCGCATCCGGCGCTCCATTATAGATGGCAATTTCGGCGAGCAGCGAGCGATGATCAGGCAACGGTAGCTGGTTCTGCTGCAGCATCTGAAGCTGCGTGTGGTAATGCGATAACGTTGGCTGCTCCACTCGCAGCAGCTGGGCCCACAGGCGCCGGAACAGCGCCAAACGTTCGCTACTGCTCGGCACGGGCAACAGTTCCGGCACACAGGCGCCAAGCAGGAAATGCAGCTGATCGGCGCCAAGTGACTGTTTTTGGTTCGCCTCCAGCTGCTGCAGCAGGCGTTCACAGTGCTCGTGACGGAGGATACCATGCTGCTGATAGTGCTGCTCCAGCTGTATCCACAGATCCTCAACGTTTGCCACGACACCATCGCTCGCTTTGCGTGTGCGTTTCTTCCGTGTGGTCCTTTCTCCAGATCCTTTTAATTCGCCTACGGCTCCAATCGTTGAGTAGCTAAGGCCACCAGCTGGAAATGTTGTTCTGCTTGCTGGCATTGCATAACGCTGCCGGCATCCATGTGTCGCTGGCGTTGTGGCCGCTGTCGTCGCAGCTGCAAGTCCACCAATTCGCAGTGAGGCAACATAACGTAAGCACACATTCTTCAACAGATGCGTGCGCAACATGGCAACTGCCAATGCGCCAATATTGAAAACAATCAAACGTAACACGACTCAACACGCGAGCCGGTAAACTAGATCTTGCTGAAACATCGTTATTATCGATAGTTTCAGCAATAAATTGACTATCGCTGGTGGGCTGACACCATCGCTTTTTGTTTTGTTTTGTTTGCTTTAATATTTCGCGGTAGAATATTGACGGCCGGCTTCGAGATTGCACAACTAAAATCCACTTTGTTAACTCACTGCCACCTGTATTGATTCTGATCAACGGTATCAAAATAATAAACGCTTGATATGTTTTGACGGCGGTTATCGCCAAACCATCATAGAAATGTTAAATTCATCGAAATGTAAATAGTAAATTTGTTGCGGCGGGCGACGAAAGTATCGATAGTCGAAGATCCAACAGCTGCTGTTACAGGTGACAGCGAAGTCGCCGTTGTTCACCGAAAGGCCATTTATTTTTTATTTATTTGAATGCTTAAGATTGCCACTGTCCGTTAAACCAGCTGTTTTGTGAGTGATGTGCAGTGCTGTATAGTGATGTGTTATTGTACGGTCGGCGCGCATGGGTAGACTCACCCCTAACTGAGCACTAGCTGGGCGGAGCTGAGACAAATCGACAAACCAAAATATAAATAAAAATGATTTTAATCTTAAAAAATTAATTCATTAAATTGTAGCCTACCTTTTTATTTTCAGGCCCCACAAATTAAATACATTGCAAATTTAGGGCTGGAAATGGTGCTTAAAACACAGCATATATCGTCGCATTTGTTGTTTCATATAAAACATCGATAAGCACCAAGTTGCTTAAATGGGTGCCTATCAATAGCAGAAAGGGAACATTTCTATAAACGCACATCTCTGATTGCTGTTATCGCTGCACGTTTTTTGTTTTCGTAAACAATCAAACAATACAGATAGTCATGTCGTCTTGGAAAAAGGCATCCAAAAGCAACCAGAAGGTGCATCGGGAACGCCATCAGCCCGCGGAGCGCCAGCATCTCGGTCTGCTCGAGAAGAAGAAGGACTACAAAAAGCGTGCTATCGACGCACATCAGAAGGAGAAAACGCTAAAGACGCTCCACAAGCGCGCCCTCAACAAGAATCCCGATGAGTTCTATCATCACATGGTCAACTCGAAGCTAAGCGAGGATGTGCATCGTGAAAATGATACCAAGGACGAGCACACGCCTGACCAGTTGGCGCTCATGCAGACCCAGGATCTCAAGTACGTAGGGATGAAGCTCACCGTAGAGCGACGCAAGCTGCAGCGCTTGCGTGAAACACTCGTCGACGTCAATGCTGCCAGCGCCGGGCACAACGAACGCTTCACCTACAACGAGAAGGGCGTCAAAGAAAAGGTGGCAACTCCACAGACAGAGACAGCAACAGCAGAGAGTCTGGTGAGCGTCTCCTCTTTACATACACCTAGAAATAAAAGAAGGTGTGAAGAAAATACTTGTGCATTTAAAAAAGAAAATGTTAAAGTCATGTCTAAAATGCAATTTATTAATTTATAAGTACTCTCATTGAAAATGAGAAGTATCTGGATAAAGAAAAATTCCTTTAGTCAAAACAGCAAATTTGAAGATAAGATAAGATAAGGTTCACATTGGTTCATAAGGAGTGGCGCAGATCAGAATAAATTTGGTAAATGCTAAGAAATCCTATTAAATGAACTAAAAAATCAGTCATGCATGGGGCTGATGACCCTTTGATCCGTGCCAGTCTCAATAAGTCAAGCCGAAGCTGTCACTCATCTTAAAATTTTCTAGCTTTGCACTCCTTAATCGCTTCTGAGCCAATGTCGCCGTACTTATAAGTAAAGATATTGTAATTTGGACATGATTTTTAAATTTTCTTTGAAAATTCACAAGTTTTTTCCTCATGCCTATTTATACATAAATAGATTAAGGTGCAAACTAACCAAGTTCCTAATCTTAATCAGGAAACGGGCGTCAGAACGCACAGGCAGCAGCTTCTGAGCGAGTTGAGGAAACGAGAGCAGCGCGAGCGTGAACTGAGTATAACAAAGAGGAAGCTGGAGCTGAAGAGGGCCATTAATCAGCCACGCCTGCTCAAACCAAAAAAAATCAAAGCTGGCACGAAGGACTCCGCGCCCATTTATAAGTTTCATTATGAGCGCAAAAAGTAGAAACCAATACTCTTCTTTTTTTGTTTATTAAAATATATATATATACTCGTATATTAATATATTTGTATATGTAATTAAAATAAATCTATATCTTTGATGTGGAAGCTTAAGATATAAATGTTTAAACATATTTTGGCATAAGCGCCATCTGTGGGCGGAAAAGAGCCGTCTGTTGGGAATTTGTATAACTTGATGTTCTGTAAACTGTTATCGTTTTATTTTGTTATGTTAAAAATGTCGTTAGCGGTCTGCTTAGCGGAGACCTGAACCAATTCCAGCTTGTACCGACTTACGATATTCGAGTACTTCGCTTACGTTATTTACCAGCAGATGGCGCAAGCGAACAAGAACTGAATATATAAATAAGTTGAATGATCGAAATGATCGATTAATGTGTATATAATAATATGTTACATTATACATATATGCGAGTAAAACATTTATTTAGGCATAGTATTTCAGATTATCAAGAGTACTCTAGTGTGCCGCGAGCGACTAGCTGATACCCTATACCCTTCAAATACACTTGGGTATGTTTAACTTGATTTGCGTGTGGCATACTGGGTACCGTCAACTAAACCCGTTCAAAACGACATGTGACGCTAGTACAAAAATTGGGGAAACGTTCCCGAATTTCAAAAAAGAATACTAATCATATTTTGTATACTTCCCTTACTCCTTGAGGTATTTATATGGATCAGGTTAGCAGTCGAGTTGATCTAGCCATTAGAATAAAATGTAAATAGCCTGTTCAAAATACAATATTATGTAAGATATATGTAGATATTCATATTATTAAGGGCTTAAATAATCTCTAAGATCAAGGAAAATATTTGCAACCATATCAAATGGACGGTGTCAGAACTTCGTTACAAATGCTCTGAGTCAGTTTTTAAAAACATTTTGAATTTAGTTTCTGACACATTGACACATCGCCAATGGACTTGGTAGTTACTAGCGAGTAATTGGAGCAGGAGGCCAGAATCACCTTGCTGAGTTTAGATAGTGGCAGATATATGCATATGAAGTATATATGTATATATAACTGGTGCGTACTTGACCTAGGTGTTATCCTGGCTGTCGTTGACATGTGACCCGCACACGATATGAAGAATGTGAAGATGCCGCATCGATAATCTCAGCACAGCCATTAACCATTAACCATTAACCATAAACCGTAAACACTGAGCCGTAATTCTAAAAATGCGACCGTCGGCCCAGCCAGCGCAGGGACATTTGTGGAACCCACCCTGGTTTTTGGGCACAGTTTCGTATTACAAACCCAATTGAAGCTAGTTTAAAAAGGTTGGTTGTGTGAAAGTTTGCGGTGTCTCGGCTCTGATTTTGGCAATTGGATGTTGTGCGTTTTCCCTCTGCAGATTGTTGCTTGCAGTCTGCAGTTTGCTGTGCTCTTGTTGTGATGGGCACATGACAAGTCCGATTAGGCGGATGAGGCAGGCAACATTGCTTCGTTTCCCTTTTCCCCTTTTGCTTTGCCCTTGCTTGTCCTCTCGTTTCACCTCATGTCTACCCCTCCGTCGAGTGTCAACACAGCAAGCTATTTTATGCATCATCAAAATGGTGTCATATGTTTTTATTATGCTGCCGTTTCAGTCTCAGTCTTAGTCAGTTAACAAATGTGCTTCTTTCTCTCTCTTTCTATTTCTCTTTCTCTGCTTGTCTGTCCGTGTGATTTAGTCGCATTGACTGCCATTGCAAATTTCGACAAACAATTGTTAGTCCGCTGGCAATTAGCTTGCAAATTAGATTTGCGCACCTTTTACCTTTGGCTTGTCTATGCTGTTGCTGCTGTTGCTGCTGCTGCTGGTGCTGCTGGTGCTGCTGGTGGTGCCACGCCCACATCCGCATCCGCATCTGCATCCGTGACGCAGTACGCTGTTGCACGTGTAAAACGTCGGTCACGTGACCGCACGTGCCACCAGCTAACAGACTGTTGCCTGCTCTGCTGTGATAAGCGCAACTTTCCACAATAGTATGCCCCTGCTGCCCCGCGTGCCGCTGCGAGATGTCAAAGACCATGTTGCCCATCACACCGACCGGGAATTGGGTTTCCAAGAGCGACGCTACGCTGACGCTTCGTAATCTTGATTTCCCGCTGCCTGAATTAGGGGCGGGGGGGAGCGGGTGCCAGTACCGGTGCGGGTGCCAGTGCGGGTGCGGGTGCAGGGGGGCTGGTAGGCGGTTGATATCTCGGCATCAGCGTCAGCTACAGCGACAGCAACAGCGACAGCTTCAGCGACAGCCTCTGAATCGATGGTTTTGTTAACGTAAATATCTTAATTCGCCGCTTCACCGCCCCGACACGCGTTAATCGTGTGCTTTTGACATAAGAATTTTTAAATAAAATGCGACAGCAAAATTCTCACACAATGTCCAACAAACAACAACAATTCCTCTCTCACACTCAACATCAACATCAACTTGTGTATTCACCGATGTAGGTACACTTACAAAAAACTTCCAGACATTTTAAATTGATTTTGGAAATAAGTTCTTGGTATAAGAAAACAACGTGTCTCAAAATTCGCAAGACTTGTCCTAAATCGGCAAATGCATTCCAGAAAAGTAAAAATATAAAAGTAAAAATATAAAATCATTTCAAAAATTCCGAAAATATTAATAAGAGCACATTTTCTTTTTTTAATTTTAGAAAATATAATTTTAAGTGGCTGGTATTTTGGTTTTAGTTGGAAAACTATTTAGAAGCCCTCATGTCAAAGTGTAATTGACAGGCGAAATTTTAAATATTTAAAGCAACATTTTTAGCTTATATTTAGCAGAATTATGTCGAAAGGTGAAGGCATTTGTTTATGCAACAATAATAATACTTGTAAACAAAAGTTTAAAAAAATAGATAAAAAGATGCAAATCTATAATCTGCTGACCCCGGAAATGCCGAGGAGCGACATCACAACTGAGAAGCTTTATTTAGCATTTCCAATAATAGAAAGAAAAAATATCAACAAATATAAAAAAAATGTAAATAACAAAAGTAAACATAAACAATAATAATACTTGTAAACAAAAGTTAAAAAATAGTTAAAAAGATACAAATCTATAATCAGCAGATCCCGGAAATGCCGAGGAGCGACATCACAACTGAGAAGCTTTATAATATAATAAATAGAATAATAGAAAGATAAAATATCAACAAATACAAAAAAAAAATGTAAATAACAAATGTAACCATAAACAATAATAATACTTGTAAACAAAAGTTAAAAAAGACAGATAAAGAGACAAAAAGATGGACCCGTATTGCCCTGCTCGAAGCCAGAACCATTTGGGAATTACTTCAATGAGTACGTTGAAAAAAGCACCACAAAATATGCAACACTTTTCCAGAACCATTTGTGAATTACTTCAATGAGTACGTTGAAAAAAGCACCACAAAATATGCAACACTTTTTTCTATAAATTGTCATTCCGTCTGGCAATGCAAATTTCAAATGTAATTTTATTGTATTTTATTTTATCGATAACTTTGCACGTTCTGCGAATGGGAATCGATTTCCGAAAAAAAAACAATAATAATACTTGTAAACAAAAGTTAAAAAAGACAGATAAAAAGACAAAAAGATAGACACGTAATTTTTCAATTTGTGGAAGGCAACGCGTTGTGTCAAGCGGCAGCCACTCAGGCGGATCCCCATTATGCGACCTGACAACACTTGGTGTCGATTCGCAGGCTTAAGTCCACTAAGGCCCCAGGCTATGATGGCGTTGACGGCAGAGTTGCTAAGGCCCTCCCAGAGAAGGGAGTATTTTTCTTGGTGCTACTTTTGAACTCCATGGTTCGCATCCACAACTTCCCCACTCCGTGGAAGTGCGCTGTGATTGCGATGATTCCGAAACCTGGCAAGCCAGATAATCTTGTCTCGTCATATCGACCGATAAGCTTGCTGACCACTTTCTCCAAAATATTTGAAAAAATATTTCTTGGGAGATTGTCGGCAGTTAGAGGCTTTCAGAGGGCCATTCCTGATCATCAGTTTGGCTTCAGGCATCACCACGGTACACCAGAGCAAGTTCATCGAGTAGTACAGCACGTCCTCGAGGCCTTGGAAAATAAGCAGTACAGCTCTGCCGTCTTCCTGGATATCCAGCAAGCATTTGATCGCGTATGGCATGATGGCCTGCTTTTTAAGCTTAAGTCTGCTACCATCGGCGCAGTATTTACTGCTCAGGTCTTACCTGCTTGGCCGTTCTTTTATGGTTGAAGTTAGGATCACTGCAGCTGCGTGTAGATCCAAAAAAACGAAACTCAACTCTTTATATTTTGTTTGGTTTTATAATTTGCAACTTTTTGCTGCAACTTATTGGATTTGCCCACTTGTTATCTTTTTGCTGCCCCAACAGCAGCGGGTTGTCACTGTTTCCAGCTTGCTGGGCACCTGATCGCACCTCGCTCCTCACACCCTGCTAGGTGAGGCACGCACCCCTCTAACAAGCCAACCAGCAGGCGACGCGTTGCCCAAACCCAAAAAAAAAAAACACTAAAAAAACAAACAAGCATCAATAAAAAAAAAGGAAACAAGTGAGAACGTAGTCGTAGTCGTAGGTAAACGACTGTGCAATACCCTGACAACCTTATATTTGTTGATTTACCTTTCCAATTTTGTAGGTCGAAGATTGTGAAATAATTTTTGTAATCTTGGAAGGAACTTACCAGTAATTTTCCTATTTTTCGTAGCTCTAAAATTGTGAGCTTTAAGGGCAATCTTTCAAATTTGTGGAAAGGCCTTGGAGCTAAAGGAGCTATCGATTTACACTTCAAGGGGTGACGATGCGCTATCGATTTGACTTTCAGAAACGTGAATATATTCCAACTTTAAGACAGATATGCCAAAAAAGTCCGTGGACTCTTTCACCTTTGGTATTAGAGTATGCGAAGGCCATTAATATAAACGGCAACTAGAAGTCAACAGGCGCTGGCAAATCCTATAAGCAAATGCCTTTTCCCGTTATTCAGTTCAGACCGCTCTCACCCCACTCTCAGTGGTGTAGTGGTGCAGTGGTGCGCAGCGCAACCCCTTTTGCTGGCTGCAAAAACAGAAAAAACCCGAATCCTGAACGCACGTTGGTCTCACATACAAGTATTAGTTTGATTGTGAGAAATCGTACAAGTATTTTTTATTGTGCAAGTTAACTTTGAAGTGTCGCTGGTTATGGGCCGTTCGCCGTATTGCCTACCCACAGTGAAACCCTTCTTTTCCCCTGCCCCGCTTCATTGTCGTTGCCGGCACTCGTCTGTCAGTCAGTTTGTAACCACGACAGGCACACAGACTAACCCCTAAATTGACCTTTAAAACTCCCAAATGCGCAATTTATCATTTCCTCGCCGAATCAGGCCAGGAGAGGGGGTCTCGGAAATGATGGGTGATGGCCAAGCTGTCTGCGTGTGTGTGCGTGTGTGTGTGTGTGTGTGTGAATCTGGATTCTGACAAGAGCTGTTGCCTGCTGCCATCAATCGTTTAGAATGAAGAGACCCTGGGCACAGGCGTTGCTGCGAGGAGGTGGCAGGGAGCAAGGGGCATTTTGCGATAGCGATAGCGATTGCAACAGTGACATGGCGACAAATCTGATATCAGATGTGCGTCCCGAGACGAGGCTTAAGCGCACATAAGCACACACCCACAATAAAACGCTTGCCCCAACACCAATACCAACAACAAACCCTAACCCAGACGCAAACCCAAACCCAAACTGAAACCCAAACCCCAAAACTCAACCCAAGTGACCCTTTCGCTGGCATGCCATTTTGGGCATTCGTTATGCTTTATGGGTTTGTCGTTGTGGTCGCATGGTTAGAAATAACAACTGTCAGTGCGTCCAACTCAAGTCGAGTGACTGACTATCAAATTTGCTCCAGTTTAGGAAACCGCAGAATGTACCTACTTACGTAAATGCATATGCATATATCGTCCTGACCTGACCTGCTATGGCTATGTCCTGTTAATAATAGTTATACGTAATTTACAGTGAAGATGAGTATTGGATTCACAACGTAATGTTCGAGTCATAAAACAACGACTTACCGACCGTTGAGTATCCCATGTCTATTCTTTCCTATCCGCTCCTTAACCGAGCATGTCCTTGCTGGAGGTCTCCAAGGTACCTCTTGACCATCGAACAGCAGAGATACCACCTGTACGGGTCATCTCCTCCTTCTGCTCTGGCCGCTGTCCGCTTTGTCTCGCGGCGTTTGGTGCCGCGATGGGACATTATATTGTTGAGTTGGAATAATATTAAAATGCTTTTCTTTACACATTTCAATCAATAAAAGCAATACGCCCAAGTAGTATACAAGATATATTATGTGATCAATTATAATCTATATTTATGAGTTGCTCGAACTTTGCTAAATAATTCGCATTGGTAACACTGGTAGCATAGTGTGGCCACTCTTTTAAGTGAAGTTACAGTTTCAACTCAGCTTGAGGGGCATTTCATTGCCATTTCGACCACAACCTTCAATCCTATTCAAATCTAGTCAAGCGCCTGTTTCTGGACAGCAGAGATGTTGTTTGGTTCAGTTAAGTAGTCTAGTGGAGTGCAACATGTGCAAGCATGTAACCCATTTGGTATACCAACTTGCAACAACATAACGACAACAGCAAAAACAAAAACGACAACAACTACAACAAGGACAACAACAACACTACAATAACCCATAACACCCTTGAGATTGGCTCGAACCCCAGGCGTTTGGAACGGCACACACGAATGTTGCGAAAGGGAAGTGTGAACAATATTTTTCATAAATTTAACCGGCAACACAAAGGAGGGGTAGGCAGTGGGCTGGGGGCAGGGGGCAGGGGGCAGTGGTAGACAGGTCGAGGCTGGGTAGACAGGTCGACAGGCGCAGTGTGCGGAGAGAAGGACGACGATCAATGAAAACAATAGAGCGAACAAGACCAATAACAATAAACGATAGATATTTACCACAGCAGGCGACCAACAGCAGCAACAGCACAGAGAGATGGAGAGAGTGGAGAGGGGGAGGGGGGAGGAGGAGAGGAGGAGAGCGACCCCTTGGGAAGCGATGCAGAAAAAGTCTCCTGAGGTTTTCGCAGCTCCGCATGCCTCGAAGCCGGGAGACAATAACAAACCAATTACAGTTAGATTGGCCGCATATTAAAAATCGAATGAGAAACACATCTGTCGCACTCCAGCGTTGCAACCCCTGCCCAACGAAAGTGCGCCTCCTCCTCCGCCTCCAGCTTCGAACACTGAACTACTCCTTCTATGCTTTTGGCAACTGTTTCAAAAAAAGAAAAAAAAAGAAGCAGCAGGGAAAGGACACAAAAAAATGAGGCAAGCAAACGAGCGATGAAACCTGCTGGGACAACCAAGGACGGCGTATGGTGGGTTGAAGAGTGGGATGGGAACGTGAAGGAGAAGGGGGAGGGGGAGGGGGAGGGGGAGGGGGAGGTGGATGCGAGCAGCGGGCGGGCCATACAACTAAAATAAAATATGATTATGAAATGATTATTATAATTATGCTGGCGTTTCGGCGTTTGGCAACATCTTCACAGATGTTGTTGCCGTTAACTGGACCACGCCCTCCTTTCCCCCGTCCACAACTGCCCCGCCTGCTGTCAGCCCACGCCCCCGCCAAACGGCGGCGGCGACACACAAAAGTAACAAAACGACGACAGGCAAAAACCCAAAGCCAAGCGAGCTGGTTAATAATAAGCCCAAAATCAGGGCGTGCTGTGGACTCACCGATATAACAACAACAACAACAACAACATTAACAAGAAGAAGAAGAACAACAGGAACAGAAACATTAACAACAACAACAAGAACAACAACCGTTCAGCAGATTCCCACATATATTTTCATATTTGCTTTAAATGCGTGGGGATTGGGGGCTTTGGGGGGGGGGGGGGGGGCATGGTGGGTTTTGTGTTCTTACTTATTATCTTTGGGAGGCGTTGGAAGTCCCTCAAGGTAAATTGTGCATTATTCATGATGGTTTCCTCCCCGTGAGTGGGGAGTTCAAAACGGGGCAGGGGGCAGCTGAGACGCTAGTCCCAAATGTGCCTATTGAAATAACCAAGGTTAAATGTGCTGACATAGTTATTATTCTTATGGGGGTTTTGTGCGTCCTTTAAACAAAGGTCTCATATTGTAATTCCCACACACTTTTATAAAAATAACATACTTTTATGTGCATCTCCTCGTACACTCAAAACAAATATTCATCCAACGAGATGATTAGATTATGAAGAAAAATGCATGGATTTGTGCCATAGAAAATTGGGTATAAAATGATGATAATATCCTCGACAAAAAGGAGACAAATTTGTTCTTTCTTGATCAGTCAGTTGATAAGTCATAACTTACAATCCACATAAGAAAGAAAAAATAATAAGATTTTATTAAAACATAAACATAAACTTTTATGAAAGTACAAAAATGCAGTATGCTGAGAATAGCCTGCATTTTATTCTTCTGCATGCTGCGGCCAATGTCAGAAGCACTTATCAAAATCCGAGCGAAATATTTTTTGAATTGAATTTTGAATTATGATCTGATCTGCAAACAGTGTAAAGATGCAAAAGTGTAGCATTTTAATGCCTAAAAGTAAGACAACTGTATTATATTGTTTCCTATTGATCTCGAAGATAAAAAATTTGCGAAATTTTATTTTAAATTTTCAATGTTATTTTTGTGTTTATGTATTTCAGAAACTGCGGTTTTGATGTCCTTGCACGACTCAATCGAATACCTACGAATTATCTTCCTTTTTAGACTGACTATATATGACTGATATATTATCTACTGGCTTTTGACACTTAATTTTAAACAGTATTTGATATAATTTTAATATATCGCAAGCAGTTGTGTCTAAGCATCAAGTATTACTTTCATGTTAATCTTCCAGAACATTTGATGCGAACAATCGCATTGATTATCTATCTGCCAATCTTTGACTGCACACGATTTGCATGCCACTGCGGAATGCAGTTAACTTGAGTGTAAGGACATCTGAGTGCGAGATTGCTTTTGGGTTTTCCTTTTCTTTTTTTTGCCATTTTAAAAAATCGTAGTTAATCGGCTGAATTTACGCCCACTTCGTTGACGAATGCTCCACAAAAAGGCATTTTCAGTTTCTAGTTGCCAGTTTGCTGCTCGCTGCCTAATAATTCACCTGTTCAGCCACAGTTCTCACAATCAAATACAAACCCTTACCCAAATCACTACCCTTATCTCCCTCTCTCTCTCTCTCTCTGTGTCTCTCTCTCGCTTGTGTTATCCTCGATTTAATTTTGGACTTCTGTTATGTTTGAACTTTTGCCACTGTCTAATTGTACACCGTGTTATACCCTTACAGAGTACGTAATGCATTGAATGGAACTTCTTCGGTTCCATATATGTATGTATCCATATTTTATTGTATAATCAATTTAGTTATTTCACATGGAAATAGTTCACGCTGGTTTGGGGATAATGAACTCAGTGATGATGACTAGCAATTTATAAAAAATGAATTTGAAATTCTTCAAATGGTTATTGATGCCAAAAATATATTATTTAAGGATCAATGTGTAATTTATTTCTATACTTACTTGTGTAATTTGTTATATACCAGCTTAATATCACACTGTGTTTAACGCCACAACAGTTTATTATAAGTATTTTTTATTTATTTTTTTTACTTTTGGAAAAGTTTATGCAATAGCCAGAACACTTTATAAAATTAATAAAATATATTCTCTTTTTAAGTGGATTGTTTCTCGTACAAAAGTCATATAGTTATATATGTTTTCTATACATTGGGTAAAGTATATACGAATCGAGTTATACTCTTGCTGCAGTCCGACGGATCGAATTTCTATACTTAAGTTATTGTTTATCATTTGAAGATTCATTATATGTGAGTAGCTGGACTGCGGTCTGCAAGGGTATGTATTCTTCGGCGTGTCGAGAATACATCATTGTTTTTTTTTGTGTTTTTGTTTTTTTTTTCAAGCAGTAATGTGGAGGGGTTAGTGGGCTTTGACGGAAGGCGGGAAGCGGTAAGCCGTAAGCGCTTGTCCCCAGCAGCTTGAAGACTTGGACTCGTGCTCTGTGAAGTGGAAACGATGCGCATAAAATCAGCGATGCGTAAGAAACAGGATGAAGCAGAAAAGAAAGAGCAGCAGGGGAGGGGGTGGGTGGTGGTGGTATCTTTGCGGACGAGAGAGGCTGCTAAATGTGTCCAGAGCTTTGTCGACACCAAGCTGGAGGCGAGCCGCAAGCTGGCACATTGAATCCGAGTTTGAATTTGGAGTCAGAGTCGGAGTCGGAGTTGAGTTCGTCTCGTTTCGTATCAATCAAAACAACGCGCATGCAGAGAAGTGGGTTTGTCAGATGGGACCTAAGCCAAAGATTTGACATGGATCAGTAATCTAATACCAGATTACGTATACGCATGGAGAGTTCCTATATTGTCACCAAAGCATAAGCAGCCAACTGAGCTTCGCCTTTGGCTTTGGCTTTGGCTTTGCGATAATGCTGTGTGTTGTGCAGTAAGTCATACACAAATGACTGCTACACACACACACACACACGCACACGCACACACACACACACCCGCTACAGCCCATCCCGCCCACTGGCCTGCGTCCAACAGCGATTACTGCTGTGTATCGGTTTGTTGGCTGACTGGCATGAATGAATGGATGGATGAGCTCAGACCAAGTCGAGGCGATGCCTGGGAATAGCAATGGGACGACTATCTAACCAGCCATCGACTTTGCCATTCCCTCCCCTCTCTCTCTCTCTCTCTGCCTCTCTGCCTTTCTGCCTCGCTGTCTCTCTACTTCTCTGTCAGTTCGTCCGTTCGTCAGACACACAGCCAGTCAAGAGTTTATATCGATGATGACGGCGCTGATATAACCACAGACAGAGCCAGACATGAAACGTCGCTTGGCTGACTGGCTATACGGCCGGGCTATCTCGAGGGTTGGCTTTGGGTACATACACAAACACACATACACGCAAACCGTTGCTTGGCTAAGTATTATACCTTCTTTGAGACTGACTTTGGTTGCAGGCTTTTGCAAAAAGTTATTACTCCCGAGCCATGGCTTTATGCATTAAGGATTACAAATAACAGCACAAATATATTTTCTGCTTATGCTTCTGTTCACAGCGTAGTCTCAGATCCGAAGTGGAACCCGAGCCTGACTCGAGCCTGAGCCGAGCCCAGAGTCCAGAGCAAAGCGGTATTGTCGTTCAGTTGTAAGGTGCCAACAGATCGTTGCTCAACTATTGCGTAATCAAAATTGTGAATCTGCACATACTCGTATGTATCTGCTACAGTAGCGAAATATTGCAACAGAGTTTATATGTTATAAATGACAATGATCTTAACTAATTTATACTACTTAACTTAATGGCATCAATATTGGCCAAAGAGCGTGATCTATTAGATACATTTATATCTGTCTATGTAGATATAAAAGAGTTAAGCCTGATTTCAGGCTGGCGACTGAAGAGGTTAATCGATGGATGTGGATCAAAAACTGTAAGAGCTGGGAATCTGAAATTCCCATAGTATTTTTGTATCGTAAATTATTTGGGTTTCTGAATATTCGGCTTTCTATTTTTAAGTTGCTCCAATATTGACGGCTTATAAATAAACATTTTGGAAAATCAACCTGGAAAATGAGTTTCAAGACGAAATCATTCCTACCATTCTTATAAATGTCAAAGTCAACTTTATATGGCACACAGTATTTAATTTATTAAAGTTAGATTTTCGAAGCAGATTTTGCTGAAAGTCTTAATAACAGGCAAGACAAGAGAATGTCAACCAGTTTGCCCTGTATTCATATAGATTTCCATGAATTACTTACTGAGTTATTCGAAACAAAACAAGCGAGAACGTTAAAGGAGAATATTAGAAAGATTTCTTGGTCATCAGTGTGGGTGTGGCATATGCCCATCTTTGGAGGATATCGCCAATAACCTTAATGCCTTTGGTATAAGAGTAGAAACAGCTTCTGTTTCCAGGTAATTTTAGGTTTAATTTGAGACACTGGTATTTCTCATAAATTACTGAACTACCAAAATATTAGTATTAGTGTTCATATTGTTAGCACAGTTCCTTTCAGTTGGTATATATATATGGCTATGTTGCTGGTCGCTTTACTTACCGTCTTAATCGCATATTATTCCATTAGATAAAGAAATATACAAGTTACTGGATATTGTGCGATTATTAACAATATAAATTGCTAATAGCAATATTGTTTTTAGTCGAATATTAGTAGTACTATTAACTGAATTGATACTTCACGCTGCCAAAAATTCAATAAGCACTAATATACGAGGGCGCCATATTAGGACATTGGCTTCAGTAGAAAAATGTGTTCTTTTTGACTGAAATAAACTTAGAACAATTCACCTCCAACTTCGTCGACTTACTAAAAAAAAACAATTGCCATTTGCTTGCGCCGATTCTAATAGTCCAATCAAATGCTTATCCTAAAAACATAAATTTTATAAATTAAAATAACCAACAATAATATAATTTGATTAAAAAATGTAAGTTGCTTATTAGGCCATTGACTTATCAGCCAACCCTCTTAGAGCTCAATGAGGCCTGAGTGTTGTGTGTGTTTAAGTGTGTGTGCGTGTGTCTGTGTGTGCGTGTGTGTGTGCGTATGTCTGTGTACTCGTATATAGCAGATATAAAGATAGATAGATAGGCTTATTGCCCCACGGGGCATGAATGTGTGAGACTGGCTGCAGGGTCTGGGTTGATGGCCGCTAAAGCGTTTCAGCCACCAGTACGGTGAGATCTCTCATGCAACACCCAAGCACACACACACACACATACAGATGTATACCCCACATAAGCCATAAGTGTGCATGTTAAGCTGGGTGTAACTATATTTCGTTTTTGCCGTAACATTAACAAATTTCAGGCTGTCTTATCGTTGTTTGGTTTCTTTTTTTTGTGGTACGTGACTGAAACGCCGTTGCAAGTATTTGTCGAGCAATTTCAGAAAGAGCAAAAATAAGAAGAAAAAAAATAGAATCTAGTTTTTAAGTCGTATTTCGTTTGAGTTTGATGGTATGTTAAATGTACATATATTGAATAGAGTCAATGTTTTTATTTGAATTATTTTTATGCACTTTTTTTCAAAGGATAATCATGCAATTTATGTGAAACTTCAGGCATTTCAACATTTGAGCGTTGTTGTTGCTGTTTAATTTTTGGGTCTACTAAATTTTGTTGAAACTATTTGACGAGATTTTCATTATTACATAACGCATCCCAATGGGGTCATGAGTTATGTGTGTGTGTGTGTGTGTGTGATTTATATGGGAGAAATTGGGTGGGGAAGAGAGTTTTGCTTACCTTACAGAACGGTATGCTCTGGATACATCATATCCATTAGCCATTACTTTTATGTACCTTTGCACACTGCCACGAAATGGCAACAGCAACAGCAACAGCAACGACAGCAACAACAGCAACACCAAGAATAAGAACACAAATGCCGGCCAGCGAACGAGCGAAGGAACACTCGACGAGCCATCGTAAAAGAAAAGCAATTTCGCATTCACACTGACACTGACTGATATGCCAGCTCCATAATGGAACTGCTTGCCACTGCCACTGCCACTGCCACAGCCACGTATCCAGCTACGTCTCTGTCTCTGTCTCTGTCTCTGTCGCCGTCTCCGTTTCCATTTGTGACTCCTGGCTGTGTGCTTTTGGGCTGCTTCTGCTTCTTTAGCCTGTCATTCATTTCTTATCTTTGGCTCTGGTGCTGTTGCTGTTGGTGTTCCTGCTTTTGCTGTTGCCGTTGCTGTTGCTGTTGCTGTTGAATGTGTCTCTAGGCTGTCATTTTGCTTTCGATGAATATCTGCAGCACATAGATGCAGACACCGTCTTCATCGTCAACGTGTAATCATCATAGTCATCAACAGCAGCAACAACAACGACGCGAAATCGTTGTGTTCCAAATAGCCTCATTGAGCCGGCTCGTACAGCTCCCAATCTAACCAACCACCCACGCCATTGCCATTGCCATTGCTATTGCCTTCCCTCTCCATCATCGTCTCCGTCTCCGTCTACGTCTCTGTCTCCGTCGCCTTCCCATTTCCCCTTTCATTTCTACCACGTCTCCGTTTTGCTCTATCAATGCCACGCCTCCTCCTCGCCCTCCTCCTCCTCCTTTCCATATAACCAAAAAACTTGTTGCTGTTGTTGTTGTTGTTTTTGCTCTTGTAGTTGACAGAGCATCGAGAGCTGTTGTTATTACAACAAGCACAACTTTTTATCACCGCTGCCACCCTCAAAATGCTAGTCAGCGTCACATCGTCAACAGCAGAAGCAGCAGCAGCAGCAGAAGCAGCAGCAGAAGCAGAAGCAGCAGCAGCAGCAGAAGCAGCAGCAACAGCAGCAGCGGGCGAATCGGGGCAAGCAACATCAGCAGCAGGAGCAATGTTTGTCCTGGTTGTATGTCGAGGTCCTTTGGAGTTTATGGTCTTTGTCACACACACACACAATCTCACACACACACACACACACACACACATATACACGTATCATAAGTGAGAGACACGGCCAGGCAGCCAGTCAACTGTTATGTGCTCAGCCATTGAAACGTTTTATCAAAACTACCCACGGCAAATGGAGAATTGGAGCCCGCTGCTGGAGCCATTGGATAGCAAATGGTTTTGCTGCCGGAACCCATACAGAAAACAACCTGTCGTCCAACTCACACTTTGCAATCAACCTCCTTGCCGATACCCCAGATCCACACACCCACACACACACACACACACCCCTGCATGCTGACGCTGTGGCAACAACCATGTGCATAGCCTTATCCCAGGCATTGTCAGCGAGGTGAGCTAATGAAGTTTATATTAGGAAGGGATATGATTTCAAATCATCATATTATCAACTCACATCTATCGAATCTAAGTTAAGAAAAGTGAGCATATTTTGCTTGTTATCTTTTGGAAAATTATTGTTTCCTTATGTAATACTGATTTTGTTTTACAACCAACATATCAGTTATCACAAGATTCCATTAATAGCTAAGGACAACAGTTTATATTAGCACAGCTTCCTCAGTTTTAAAGCCATCTTGAGCAAACTTGGTCTTCACTCATTACTTCGTAGGTTGCCGGATGGGACTACTTTATGATATATGATAAAGCTGCCACAGGAAGAAGTTATCGAAAAATAAAATTTTCTTAACTTCAATTATTTAATATATTTGCCAGCTGGATTCATTTTAACTAGTTTGACTTCAGTTCGATATTATATTTAGCAATAAAATTCTTATATCACGAAAATCAGTGAAATATTTTATTTGAATATTGAATCTGCGTGATTTAATTGAGATTGATATTCAAATTGTCATATAATTCAATAACTACACTTTATTGAGATCTTAGCTCGACTCTTACACAAATTTGGACTATCTAAGATAGTTATAGTAGTGATATTGATAAGCAATTGAAACTTCCAAGGCAGCCCTCGCCTGATGAATGTGGGCGTTTGATGCTTTTTGTTGTTCTCTGTGTCCCTTTTAAGGGTCAAATTGTAAACGAAATACGAGCACTGAGGGAGCGGCAGCACAGTTGCCAGTTGCCTGATTTTGATGGGCTGTCGACAACAACAGCAGCAACAACGTTGACAACAACACTGGCAGGCCACAAGGATATTTAGGCGTCATCGTACTGCAAACTGCCAGCGTTGCTAGCTCGCATTCACACTCCAGGGACAATGTTGTTGTCGATATGTCGATTCGGTCAGTCGGATCAGTGGAGCGTACCAAGACATAGCTAGGGTCGTGGCCATTTCTGCACTCAGCAGAATATCACCTCGATTTTCCGAAAATACCCATAATTTTTGCTTCTATTTCATTCGTTATTTACAAATAATTTGAGAGCAGACAGAAATACATGTTTCCGCAAAAATTAATAACTTTATGACATTTTGCGAATGCTGATTAATTCCCCGGGATTCGATTTTTTTTCTTGTAAACATAGAAAGTGATTACAAAAATAATTTTAGTCTTAGAACGATTCCCAATAGGCGCTTGCGAGTCATTTCTCCGAGTGTGCCGCCAATGGGAGCCCAGTCAGCCCAGCCAAGTGGTTGCTCAAAATGTAGGGGGCCAAAGTAACTGGTGGCGTCTAGTTTGTGACGTTACGGACTGGCCACGCCATGCGACGCCACGTACACAGATAAAAATCAAATACACAATGTTCGAAAACTGCAACTGAAGCCATGTGGCGGGGACCTCTTCCCGCTCCGTCAGGCTGCCTGGCCCCATGGATAACGGCCAGCGGTAAGCGGCCAACAGTCGAGAGGAACAGTCAGTGGCCGTGGCAGTGGTAGTGGCAGCATCCACATATTAACAGGGGCATTCCAAGGAACAGTAACATTAACAGACAACTGGTTTTTATGTTGACTGTTTACAACTCACTGACATACAGGACACAAAGACGTGTAAAAATCTGACAATTTCTTGGGCTAGAAGTGGGGTGCAACTTAGTAGAGCTCCAGTTTAATCGGCTGCTAATTAAACAACTCACGCTTTTAGAAAGTCTTGTTTATCATATCAGGATGGAGCACTACAAATAGTCTGACACCTGAATTATCAGTGATATGACTAGTGTTTATGTAGTCATAAATATTTATATATTTGTATATATAAACATATATAAACGGTTTGTAAGAGTAGGAGATATGATGCTGAAAATTGCACATTATAATTTCGGTTAAATTTTGTTTTATTTTAGCTTAACTTAGGTTTTGCACTTTTAACTGTTTCTGAAAGTGCATCTCAAGAACTATAATATTTTTTATGACTGACTCAATTTTCGATTTAAAGTCCACTCCAAGCACGCACTGCACAACAACCCAAAAAGATATCGGAGTATTTTAAAGTCGGTTACGCCCGGCGATGAACCCTTGTAAGGCAAAATCTGGCAATTAAACTTGAACTTTTGTGTTAATCCGTTTTCTATATTATATTATATCCGTTAATTATATAACTATTGTAGAAAAGAGTCTCGCCAGGTCTGACAGTCCCGATAGATCATTCTTACTGCTTTTTTCTTAGTGTATGAGTAAAATACTGCTTAGCATAATATCCAAATATGTATTTAAGCTGGCAACTTTTGTGGATTGTGTTGCAGGTTTTCCTCACTGTGCAGCGCTTTGCCTTGCGGTAGCTTAAAGTATGGTAATTCCTTTCATATCTGCCCCACCCTACTTGCTGTGTCCTGTGTGTGGGCGAGCCAGAAATGTGCTTGCTCTTGGTGCTGGTGTCGATTTGAGTTTTCGGAAGGGGGGCGGGGGCTCTATTTTTTATGGCATAGATTATCATAATTATTGTAATACTTTTTCCTGGCTTGACTTTGCTGCCAACCACCCGGCAAAGCGATGCGACGCTGCCTGAACCAAACACACCTCGCCCAAACCCAGCCCAGCCCAGCCCAAGCCAATCCGATCCAATCTAGTCCAATCTCTCTCGACCCAGCACAACACCCCCAAGCAACTCAGCATTGTGGGGAGGAGGGGCGCGTTTGTTTTTCTTGCTGGGCTTTTGAGCCTCAGTGATTTGCATTTTTGTTGATTTTTTTATGTTTTCTACTGTTGTCTTCTTTACATATTTACGTGCGCCTCGCTGGCATTGGAGATTGGGAGCCAGAGATATGGTTACATGTACACTAGTAAAAAAAGAACGCCCTAAAATCAAAGTCGACCTGAAAGCTAATTCCTAAAAAAAATGAATATTAATAAATTCAAATATTTATTTATTTTTTACTTTCCCGAAAGATGTTCAGTTGTTATGAGTACAAAAGATTTGTCGTCAAGTTTATAACGCATTGAAGCAGACGACTTCGACTCCATTAAGCCTGCATATTCTTGATCTATTAATAGCTAAGTCTCTCCTTTTTTATACACTTTTTGAACCAACTTCCTCAGTTTTAGTAACTTTTCTTCCGTGTATTAGAAAACAAAAATAAATCTTCCTTGAAACGTACAAAAGCATAATAATATTTCGCTGCTCTGAATCAAAATGTAGATACGATATGAGGGTAAAGCGTAACATGGAACATCCGTCACGCCGAACCATTATTTTTTGTAAAAAACATATCTGTAAAATAAAAATGTATGCGGTTATATTTAAAATCTTTCTTCGTAAAGTTAAAAGAAAGTCAGTTCATTTCCACTTTCTACAGATGCTTGCGAGTTCGAAACGCCGTAAATTCGTAAGGCTTGTCAAATTAAATTATACAAATTACTAAGCCATTTTAAATATTTGCAGATTGGTTGGCCTTTGGCTTTAAAATTGTTGGAGACATGCGGCAGATCGATTTACGATTATCGATTAGTGGCCATATCAGCCCAGTTTTACACTTTGCTTAACTCGAATACACAGACAAATATACATATATTCCAAATGGCAAGTCTGGGAAATAAAGAATAGAAAATGAAAATTGTATAAGGATTCTCTACATTCCAGTGGGATATTCTTCTGAGTGTAGATGACCTGTGTGGCAAGAAGATGTTGTTGGTGTTGCTGTGTTGCCATTGCTGGCATCGCTACTGCAACTGTTACGGCAGCATTACAGCACTACTCCCCTCGAAGTTGAACTGAAGCCGTTGGAACGACCAGTTAGTATCTGTTGTGAAAAACGCTAAGCAAATCGTTGCGGGGTAAAATTAGTTGCCAGATCATCAAGAATTGCTGTCGCTGTTGCCGTTGATGGTGATGGTGATGGCTGCAGTTGCTGGTTGCCGGCTGCTGCTGGTTGTTGGTTGCTGGTTGCTGGTTGCCGGTTTGCTGCCTCGCCCCCATGCGGCGCACTCGATCAATGGCGCGACGGGGCTTACGTCTTGGCGGCCTCTTTTTTGGTCGTCTTATGCTGAAAAGATCAATCAAATTGTCTTTCAGCGCCAACAATGGCAATGATGAGTTTTTGATTGAGCCAACCTCCGAGTCACAACATGATATTGCCTGTCTGCCTGAGCATATGGTTATGGTACACGTCTAGGCCGTAACACTCGCACTCGCACTCACATTCACGTTTACGTTCACATTCACATTCACATTCACATACACATTCGCAATCGCAATCACTCATGTACTATTTACTGGCCATACAGATTGTAGCATGTGGCGTGTACTCAGCCTGCCTGCCCCCTTTCGGTATTCGCATCGCTCACTGTTTGCCGCCTGTCAACTCGCATAGCAACAACAACTACAACCCTGTTGAGCCCACTTGTATCTGTTGCAATACTTCGGCAACAGAAGCAGCCACTAAACAACTGACCCAAAGGTCTCCACGGGTGCATTCTTATTTACATACTCCGCTCTGTACTCTGTGCTGTGTGCTGTGTGCCCTGTGCTGTGTGCTATGTGCTATGTGCTATGTGCTATGTGCTGTGTGCTGTGGGCTATCAGCTGTGTTAATGGTGTCGCCGCGAGGGACGCGGTGCAGACAGTAGGGAGACCTTTTGGCAAGCCAAGCTGCAGTTAAATCGCTCTGTCGAAATTGGCTCTGTTTTAATGTGTTTATGATTTGAATATTGAATGCGCATATTTGTGAATATCTATTTTTAAATTTTAAGTTCAATTTTGTTTATTTGCAATTTCAATAATAGCTGGCAAGCTGCTATTATGTTTTACAAGTTTTTTATTCCATCGCTTGCAAACTTTATAAAATAACTATTAATTATTTAAGACGTGTCGAAAATTGATTACTCAGTTGAACCATGAGTGAATAACTGTTACTTACAGGCCAGAAAAGAATAGCTGACTCAATGGCAGATGATAAATTTTCAATTTTCTTTCATGTATAATTTGAATTATGCTAACTACATAGTATATGCAATATTTCTTTTTAAATGTAGGAAAACAATATTCATTTTCACTCAAACCATAAGGCGTTCTTTTTTCAATTTTATCGAACATATTTCGATTTGGTTATCGTTGTGATCAAAGTCTGTCAATCACATTTGCGAGCATTCATTGGCCATCCACAAATCAATATCTATGGGGTGCAAGGGCGTATGGGACTATACCCCATTGGCACTTGTTGTTTATGTCTTCATCTCCATTGTTGCCGTCGTTGACTTTGGCATTTGGCAATTGCATTTAGCGCCAAATCAAATCGTCTGATAATCACTTTATAAAAGCCAAATGCGCTGAAAATTAAAGACAAAAACCAGCGAGCGCGACATTGTGAGTCGGGCGGAAATTCAAAGGGTCGCCAGGAACAGGTCAACCCCACGAAGCCACAGTCAGAGCCAAACACTAGACACAATACACATGGGCGTCAGTGAGGAGAACGAGCAGAGCGACAACTTCGACATCGTGTATATTCGTATTCTGCAACCCCCCTGGTTTTTTGGTTTAGCTTTTTGTACATGCTGTGATTTTCGGGCTGAATTCCCGCTGGGATCTGAGAGATGCGCCGCTGACATCGCTTGGTTGGCTTTGACATTGCTCGTGTTTGTTTTGCCGCACAGGGACATGTGCAACACTCCGGGGCATGGATGTGTGTACATATGCCATTGGGTTTTCGAGTGTGTATTTCACGACCCGTCGATTTCGCTACCCACGATTTCCCTTGCACCGTTATTCGCAACCCTCCCAAAATTACAACCCTCGACGGGCACTATTTTGTTTGTATTTAGTATTGTGTTACTAAGCAAATTGCGGAAAAATTAGCGGCTGATTTGGGGATCATCTAATTACAGAGACAATCGCCCGAATATCACATTACATGTGATGTGCCATATGTGGCCTCCGAATTGCATCTGTATCGTTTTCGATTAGACCCGCTCAGCGATTCCCTTAACAAATCAATTCGATGAAATTCGTCATCATCATCATCCTCATCTTTGCAGCTATAGTCATCGTGAGTATATAATGCAAACTTCGATCAAAACGAAGCAGAAAAAAGGGAATCGGCAGTGAAAACTATCGCCAACACAAAAAGGTGGTAAAACCTTCAAAATTTCCTGAACATCCCACATTGTATCGATCCCACAACTTAAATCATCGATCTCTTAGTTCAATGGCAGCTAAATGGTGTAGAGGTGATGTATCCGGTGGGATCCGAAGTCCTTTGTGAGCGAAGAAAGAAAACTGACTTATGCCTTTTTTCAGCAAGGTATCTTTAAAACTGAAGAATTATTATTATTAAAAAAAAAATGAGTGCCACAGAAAATGACAAACGACACACAGATGGAGAGACGGACAGAGATGACTAAATCGACTCGGCTAGTGATGCTGATCAAGAATATATACTTATATATAGACATATAAACTTTAAAGCGTTGGATACATCTCTTTTAAGACGTTACACGTGCCACGACAAAATTATAATGCCCTCCACAAGGATGTCTACATAGTAAGTAAAGTAAAAGTAAAGGGTATGATATGATTTCTTATTCGATGTCATTAACTTGACTTGATTCAGCTGAGAGCCTATCAATTGACCCACATAAGGCGGCCCATACTTCTGAGTAGAGCATATCAAGTTCGGCACCATGAAAGTTGTTTGAGTTGACTGCTTGCCACACACCCAAAAATCGACTTGAGTAAAAGTTAAACAAGCCAAAAGGAAAGCGGCTGACATCCCCTTCCCCCACCTGCCCTCTCCCCAACATTTTTTTTTTCCGTTTTTCAGTTTGGAACAAAACGCAGCCGCAGGAGATTTTCCAAAAATGATTTCAAAATGAGTTTTCATCGTCTTTCACTCTCTTCGTCTTAGCAAAAGTTACAAAAGTGATTCAGGCATAAGCAGACAGACAGACAGGCAGACGGACGGACGGACGGATAGGCAGACAGACAGACAGATGGATAGACAGGCGGACAGACAGACAGAAGCAGCGAGAAACAGCACAGAGGACAACGAAATAACGCCACGACGAGCTGACAGTCAGTCAAAATGGCTGCCAGGCTTGTTGTTGGTGGTGTTGGTGTTGCTGTAGCTGTTGCTGTTGCTGTTGGTGTTGCTGTCGTGTTACTTGCGACCTCAATGAAGTAAAAGTCTTTGAAAACATTTGATGAGGCGATTTTGCCGTTGCTTTCGCCGTTGCTATGGAAGCTACCTGAGCCCAAAGCTCAATGACAATTTCTAGAAAGACTTAAGGGAAGAACAAACAAAAAAAAACGCTTATCTTAGGCACCGAAGATAAGATACTCTTGCAGAAGGTAATCAGCTGATATTTCAATTTTAAATTACATCTTGAAGTCTCATTGTGTTTTTTTGTACCTTCTACATATTTTGTACGTGCAACTTATTCAAAAAATGGGTTAAGAATTGGCCCACAGAGCAGACGGACATATATATTGACTCGGATTGAAGAGTGAGCAAACGCCTCCTTCAATGCGTTACACATGCCACGACACAATCATAATGCTCTCAATAAGGGTATACAAATATACCGCCATGAGGGAGAGTGGGCGTGAGGGTGTGAGACCAGTTGGGGGGTGGCAGAGAATTAGGGAGTTGCAATAGAGGCTCTGACTGGTTAGCAACGTAGCTAAATATATTTTGACTGCTTTCAGCTTGTCCTCTGCCTATCATTTGATGTGGCTCGTGTAGGCCACTCCCAATCCCATTCCCACTCCCATTTCGTCTAGCTCCGGGGCTGATAGACTAACAGCATTGGGAGTTACAATAAAAAAAAAGAAACGAAAAGCAAATCTATTGGCGCATGGGTGGATAAAGGCAGTTTCAAGTTCCAATGCTTTAAGACACCGAGGCGGGCTTAGTGCCAGAGCTGCCAAAGATGAGATTGCCTTTTCTTGCTGCCACCTGTAATTGTGTAGGGTTCATAAGAACCTCACACTCCACTCAACCTCTATAAGACAGTAGCGGAAAAGCAGCTGCACATTTGTTCAGAAAACACACATTTCGTATTGACTTGTGTATTGATGAATATTCTTATAACACGAGCGTAATCATTTGCAATAGGTTCACTTTGATTCACTTAAGCTCTGGAGCCAGTGAATCAAACTGAACCTATTTAACATATATTTAAAATTTTGCATATGCAAAGGACTGAATGACAATTTTACTTTGTTACTCGGAAAATTGCACACATCAATTCACTGGCCAGAAGAACACTTTAACATTTGCCTCACTTTGCTCAAAGTACTCAGGCAGCCACACCAATTTAACACTTTCCAATCAGATTTCTTTTCTTTTGCAATCAATCAAATCCATCCTTTACTTTTGTAATGTTTTCAATTAACAACATCTCCAAGGAAAATGTGATTTACGTTTGCATGGTAAATGAGGCGCTAATTATAACATTTCTTCCCCAATTTCAAAGTTTAAAGATTTGACAATAAGAACTTGTTGCATAATCAAAGTGATGCACAATTTCAATACAAATAATTAAGCAATTTTTGTTATAAATAGCTTGGTTCGGTTCAAAAACGCGTGTGCAAAACTTAAGTTCAAAAGCAAACTCATTAAGCTGAATAAATTGGTTAACTGTCTTAAAGTACTTGTATGATGTTGCAGCAATTCAAGGAATATAAGGTAAATGCATGTACATACATACATACATACATATACACACACCCATGCACACACATACATATATATCACCCTAAAGCGACGGGTAATTGTGTTGGGGCTACAAATACAATAACAACAACAACAACAACAACGATGACAATAGCAGTTTTGTTGCTATTTGTTTTGTTGCTGATGTGTTGGAGTTAAAGTTGGGGCTCGCAGCCTTGAAAGACTCGTTTCGTTTCTTTTGTATGCTGCGCCGTCTTGAGTTATTTTCCTTGGCTTTTTCTTTCAGTTTTGGCTCGCATGTGTGCGCACATTTCCATGTGTGTGTGTGTGTGTGTGTGTGTGTGCTTATACTCTCTAATGCCCTCCATAGCCACCTGCAGTTCATCTTGACGCGCTATACGAGATTTTCGTATTGTTAAGGCAAACGAATTGTGCATAAAAATAAAAAATTATAAAAGTTGGCAGATAAAAATTATTTACACACACACACACACACACACAAATATATACAACAACACACACGCAGCTGCGTAACTTCCCAAATCACCTGCATGCAAAATGGCGTCGGTGTCGTACAAAAACTTTTTCGTACCAAAACTCAATTTCAACCCCAACCTCAACCACAGCCCCAGTTTCAGCCCCAGTCGCAGTTTCAGCCCCAGTCGCAGTCGACGCTCCATAACATATACAACAACAGCAACGACTAAAAGCCGAGAATTGTAATTTTCCCTGGTTCATTTCCTTTTTCGTTTCTTTTTTTCTTTCGGCCCTTTTTTGGTGTCTGAATTGAGAATGCTACAGTGGTACACACTTGGCGACTTTTTGAATATACACCTCCTAACTTCTTGTGATGATAAAGCCTGACATATTATTAGTTTAGTTCTCGGAAAATCAATGGCTTTTTAGGTTTTTGGCAGCAGAAAATCAATACATGAATTACGGACTCTGCTCACTTTTGTAGGTAATGATTATTGTTTCAAGCCAGTCTAATAGAGAAAACCATTTGAAATATTGGTTTTCCCTTAGCTGAAAATTCAATTTGTTGTATCAAATTTAATACAATATTTGTATATATTTCATGACTATATAATACTGAAGAAACAAAAGTTAAGACCCAATGTGGCCACCTTCTTGCCACTTCACATCTTGCTCCTTGCCTCCAATATGGCTCAGTCCATTTCGCCCTGGCAGCCTGTTTTACTCTTTGGTCTGTTTGCTTATTGGCCCCTTGGGTTGGTGAGTCCACCCACTCCTCCGGCCCTCCCCCGCCCCTTCCACATTTACCAAGATGCCGTCCTGCACATTATTCTTGTGCCACTGTGCTTGCACTTGTTGTTGTGGTTGTTGTTGTTGTTCTTGTTGTACACCGACTACTTGAGAAATTTTTCATGATTTTCATTCTATTCGTACGCTTACATATATTTTCATGTCTGCATTTTATTTGACTACTTTCGTTTGGAGCTTAATACGCTTCAATCAGGGCCATTTCGTTTTATATAAACGGTAGACAAACAAAAAATAAAAATAAACGAAAAAGAAAAACCGATTGGATAATTAGTCGACACTTTAAGCGTAAAGTATATATTAATAAATAAATATATGCGATTTTAGTAAAAATCAGTTTAAGTTTATTTCATAACTTTGCAGCAATTTTATTTTTTCGTTCGAATTAATCAGGGTAATTTTAATTTGAATTTTTGTGCTTTTAATAAACTGCACACAGTACAATCGAATTGATTTTTCATTTATTGCCAGGTGTTCAGAAAGTTTTTCAGTCAAAGGCAGAAGAGTATGAAATAAACAAATAATGAAAAATGAAACGTTTGCTATTCCATGCAGGGCCTTTACATTGTCACTATTGCCGAATAAGAATCGTTTCTGACTTTCTCTTCTGACTCGGTCCCCTGTCATTTTCTCTCGCCCTTGGATCCTTAGCTTCTACGGTTTTTATTTTTTCTCTTTTTTTCTCGATATTTTGTGAGTTTTCTTGTAGAACATAATTTATCTGTTTGTAGAACGAATGATTTTAGGTGCATGTTTTTGCTGGTTCGTGTTGGGGAAAAGCGGGCGGGTCGGGGTCGTGCCAGGGGCAAACTGAGATTTTGGGCGAATGGCGGTGACTGTCGCGAATGCAATTTAAATATTTGCATTTGTTTTGGAAATGGAAATTCATGGCACGTGTAATGCGTTCTAGCTGTTGTTGCTCTTCGTGTTATACTCTGATAGTGCAGTATATTGGCTTTCTGTAAAGCTGTGCAATCGATAACATCGATGAGTGTAAGTCGATAAAAAGAGAAGCAAAACTTTTACGTAGATTGTTATGTAATTGTTGTGGCCACGACCATTTCAGCCCTCCCCAGCCACTCCACTTCCAAGAATCTATATATATATATATATATGTATATACATAGTCGAATGTTTCATGTTAGGGTTAGCTAAATTTGAAGACACCATTTTGTAAAAATCGAGTCACGCCCCACCCACTGTGACTGTGCCTAATCCCACAAGAAATGCATATACTTTCAGCGGGTATTAGAGCATTACGCTGTCGGTTACGACAGACTGCAACTTTCCCGGTTGCTGCATCGTTTCTGATCTTTTGGGTTGCGGCCTTAAAGCCTTAAGATTTCCTATTGCTCCAGCTGCTAAATTGCATTACATGGTAATTCCTTTTCCCTATCATTTTATGTTTTTTTTTCTGCTTTTCTTTTCTTACATTTTATTTTCTCGCGCTCTTTCCGTTTTCGCAGTGAAATTGAAGTGACAGTCGTAGGGTTGGGGAATGGTCTTGGTTGGGGATGTGAGGAGGTGCTGGTGAGGAGGTGTTTTCAAATTGTAGGCAACGTCGCAGCATTTACAGTTAACTTCATAAAGAAAATTTAACGAGCAACATCCTGTACATGGGCATGGGCATGGGCAGGCAAGAGGCAACAGCAACAGCAACAAGCGACAAGGATGATGACAACAAGATAAAATGCATGTCTAGAAGTAGTTTCGACAAAATACGTTATACGTTGGCTGTACGACGAGGACATACTGGCGGACACGCAGCAGCAGGCCAAAGCAGCATGCAACCGTAGCAAACAGGATAACCCACCCACCAACAACAAAAGTAATAATAAAAAACGCCCAACGTCAACCTAGCTGGAACGGTGGCAGGGATTCAGAGAGGTAGGCACCACTCAACCAACACATGCAACCAGTTGCAAATCCGACGGTGACGATGACGGTGACGGCGTGTTCATGCCGAGGCCGTTGCCAGGAGCCGGCCATGGCCCCGCTGCCATGCTGCCAATCCAGTGCACTGGAATCCCAGTTAACGAGTTTTGCAATTTTATACATTTTCACAAAAAGGTACAACAGCTTTTTCAACTTGCTTGTCAACTTGCCTCAAATGCCCATAAGGAAGACACCGGAGAATGTTCAATCGACGACTTTTGGAGCAATCAATTCTTTTGTGAATTATTCACGAATTTGTTTTCCTGCAATAATTTTGAAAAACAAATTTATTGGTTAGTAAATATTTGTGTCAAGTTTCACAACTGGATAACTATTAAAATATTTAGTTACAAAACTTATATACATACGTGCAGGAACTTAATATATCGAGTCTCCAAGTGTATTATGTCATTTTATTAAATATATTATTTGTACTGTAATATGTAAAATGTCCTGATTAACAAACGACTGTGAAAACTGTGTGTTTGTTAACTCAGCCTGACGAACTCTGTTGGCGACTTCTTTCCAAAAATGTCTTGTTAAAGTTAAGCAAAGAATAACATTTTTGAAATACGACTTGTTGTAAGAATCGAATCTTAGCTTTTCATTTGCTACAGATTGTCTAGCATTAAATACCACTATTCCAGTCAGTTTTCAAAGAATATTTCCAAAAATGTTTTACATTTGATTTTATTCACGTAAATATGAAAATATTGTCTGTATATTGTATGTTTTGGTAGTGAGCCCGAAGCTGCTCCTCAGTTGAGAGAGTATTTAAACTTCAGTAAGCGACAAAGTTGGCGTTGTAGTTTGTTTTGTGTATTTTTATGTTTTGTTGCTAGTAAGCGAAGAACACTTTAAAACGGCATTTCGTTTGGTTTGACAAACGCCAGGGCAGGCACAAGAACTCATCAGCATCCACGTCCTACATATATCCTGCTGTCTGTCAGTGTTTGGCTCTTCTGCTCCACCCCCAGTCTCAGCTACAGCCACAGCCACAGCCCCAGCCACAGCCACAGCCCCAGCCCCAGCCCTAGCTCCAGCACCTGCTCCAGCTCTAGCGCCGGCTCTGACTGCTGATGCTGCTATATGTTTATGTTGGAGGGGGCTAATGGCAACACAGGGTTAGCCGGTTGACGTTGCCAGCGCTTAAGGGTCTGTCAGGCATGGGTCGGGATCTGGATGTTGGGTATCTGGGGTGGAAAATGCGAAAATTCAGTTATGAATTCATTTCGAATTGAGGTAACATGATTACCGCTATGATGATGCTCTTCCGCTTCAACATCGTCAATATATTTCGCTTGAGCTGTGTTTATTTACGTGCCCCTTACCCTTATTTACAACACCCCATTTTTGGGGGTGGGGTGGGTGCGCTCTCAAATGAGCTTTTGCCACGCAAAGGTGCCGTTGTTCAAATAAACGAACGCCTCGTTGAATTGGAAGCAGACTGGGGAGAGCTAGATATAGAACTGGAGCTAGAGATGTAGCTCGCGCTAGAGCTGGAGCTGGAGCTGGAGCTGGAACTGGAGCTGGAGTCGGTGCCTGGTAGTTTGAGTGACGGTGCAAGCTTGAGTGGTTGTTAAGTGGGGCGAAGGCGACGTCGCGCACATCTACAAAATGGCTGTCAACAACAACATGGCGTATACGTGTTATGAATACGAACTGCTTGTTTATATATACATTTTTATTTATGTAAGTATATATGTATATATGTATGACTGTACATATGCTGTACATATATTTATGTATATATATATATATTTGTAGGTGTATTTATACCCACCCAGGTGGCAGTGTCTAGCCTTGCGCCGCCTCGACTCCTGTCCTCGTTGTGCCACATTCTGTGGTGGCTGCGGATGTGCCAGCGGCTCTTCAAGTACTTAAAATTTCACACTTTTTTTGTTGCTGCTGATGATGATGCTGATGCTGATGCTGCTGCTTCTGCGTTGCGTAGATGAAACTGCCTGAAATGGAATAGGCTAACTTTGATTGGGCAGTGTACTCCCCGATTAACGAGTGCTGCGAAAGTTGATAAACTTGCTTAAATTATAAGTTATTCAATGTTGCTGAATGGAATGTGTAGCAAACCTCAAAATAGTGACAAACATTTGCCGAACAAAACTGTTTAAGAGCTTGTATTCCCACTTGGTTCTTGTCATATTAACTTAAAAGCGAGCGTTCATATTATTTTCGATTTTCAAATTAGCTTCAAGACGTTGAAGAATACATTCATAATTGGGATAATCCGTCCATCTCCAAGGCTGTTACTGTGCAAAAATCTTATTGTGAATGATGTTAATGTTGTTAGCTTGAAGGACAGCCTTTGTTTGCTTCCTCAAAGTGTACATGATCTGAGCCATTTTCATGTTAAGTATCTGAAAATTTAAAAAAAATGATCAGCTTAAAGCGCTGCTTTGGTTATTTGTATTAAATCGATTGCATATTTATATGTTATTACATGGAGCAGCAACTGCTTACCTCCGCACGTGCTTGCAACCGTTCACAAAATCGTTTCAGACACCACACGGCGTATGCGTAATGCCAAAAATAACCAAAACACAAAATTCAAACAGAGCGACACAAAACCTCAAAACTCACACACACACACACACATACATAATATATACGCACACACATATATATACGCACATGAGGATGAGCGCTGCAAAAAGTAAATAAATATGCTAATAAATTTTTCAAAATAAATCTGTAATAGATAGAACAGATAGAGCTACAAAATAACCAGTGTCGAACTAAATGCATTTGCTTTGCGCTTTCTCCCTCTCTCTCTCTCTCTCTCTCTCTCGCATGCTCTGTCCCGCTCTATTTTAGTGGTTCCCTCTCTGTCTGTCTGATAGAAAACTGTTACCAAGCAACATGGAAAAAGTTTTTAATCCACATTCGGAAAAATTTTTCACACAAATATTTACACAGCTCTTCGGTCTAACGATTTGCGCAAACATGAGACACACACACACACACACACACACACAGATAATACGTACATACATACTAGCGTGAACATACGTGCGCAGTTTTTGATGCCGATAAGCACACACAGTTACAGTTAGACAGACATTTTAATGTTTGTAAAGCTTTTAAATGCCTCACACACATACATTTTTGCTTTCCGTTTCCTTTTTGCATACATTGGACATTTTTTCTGCTGCTTCCTTAGCTGTATGTTTTTGCTTGTATCTCTGTATGTGTGTGTGTGTGTCTGTGTGTGTGTGTGTGTGTTTATACGTGTTATCTCTGTATGCGGGGAGCAAATGGCAATACAAATAATAAAGCAATGCAAAAATAAACAAATGAAAAATTGTAATAAGAATTTATGATATTTTTAGAAACAAAAACCGTCGGCAAAGGGACAAAAACAGTGCCGGGGTGCGCCTGATGGATAAACGAAGCTTTTACGCTTTGCAAATCTGTTGTTGATTTTCATTTTGCTGTTTGTCTGTTTGTCTGCTAAACACAAAACAAATATAAAGCGCCAACAAATCTCGAACCATACCGATGATACCTAAGCTATCCAGAGTATATTTGTTTTGTGTAATGTCCATCATTCTGTCTGATCGTCTTTTCGATACTCTTGAAACTTGCAACGTATACTGGTCTGTGGAAGCGTTAGAAAAATTGTACAAATAGTCCACTAGGAGGCTAGGAAATCGATCAAATCGATAGTTGCAATTAATACAGTCACCAAATTTTGTTTGTTATCGGCGTTGTTGGCAACCGTCAGCAAATATAGGAATATACCACGCCTACCCAAAATGCTTCAGACACCCGCCCGCCCAACAAATTTGAAATGACTAAAGCCATCAGATTTGGATGGTATCTAACGGTATCCACCTTTAAGTACCGATAACACCAATTGAGTCTGGATTGATACAAAAATGTCATGGCTACGCCGTTTTCACCTAAGTCTCCCGCAATTTTAACAGCCAAAGTCACAAAACTCAAAAGGCAGATTAATGATTGTTTAATAGTCTAGACACGCCCACCGTTTGCAGCTCCACCCCCATCCACAAGAAGGTTCTTTGTTGCCTCTAATCAGCTGGTAACGGTGTATTCCCCAGTTGGTTACACCCAACAGCGACGTTATCACTTCGCTTGACATTCAAACCGTATACTCGAACTGATATTTTTATTAAAGACCTGACTGAAGTTTTGACTGAATTCTTCAATAAAAAGAAACAAATGTGTAAATAATATATAAATGTTATAAAATATTATATTCGTTTGTTAGAAACTGAACTCAATTAATTGACAAATGACTATTCCTGAATTTCAAAAAATGGAAAAATTCGAGAGCAGCAAAGGCAGCGCCAAATGACACATGAAATCAAATTTTACTAGTTTTTCTCCTGTTATGCCAATAAAATGGAGGAAGGAATGGGTGAGGAGGGTGACTATATATGCCTGTGTGGGGATAAAAATCTGACTCTGCCAAACAACTAGTTTTTGGGGCTGACATCTAAATTGCCCAACCATATACACAACAAAATGAAATAGTCATTGATTTGTTATTAAATATGGCGTCGGTTGTGCAAACACACACACACATACACATATACACACAAACAAGGACGTAGGCAGGACCTAAATTTGGAGGGCAAAAAAAATATTATTTTCATTCTATGAAAAGTCAATAACAGTTTCAGAATAACATTTAAAATATAATCATTTCCTTGATATATATATCAGCTTGGGAACAAGTGAATAATTGAAAAACAGAAGACAATCAATTCTTATCCAGTTTTATTAAAAATCTTATCTTTCGATAGATCCTATAAAAACAACGATGGACAGCATAATTTATCGGAAAGACGATAGTTTTATTTCGAAAATTGCGTATCTTAAAATTCATAATCTACCAAATCCATTGATTCATTTTACACTTAAATTCAAATTCTGATTTTTGAAAAGTTTTTGGGCATTTGCAGTTATTTTTTTGTCTGATTTCTGTACAGTCATCATATTAAATTTATGGAATTTAGTTTATAATTTAACATTGAATTAAGGTTTTGTACAAAGAACATAAAGTTTATGTATGCATATGATAAAAATGTCCAAAATGAATTAAATTCTAATTTGGTCAAACAAATGTTTGTGGAAAATTGAAACTTCCTAGTTGTAAATTTAGAATTAGTACCACGAAAAATTAGTATTTTGTCCTCACTGCATTGCAGAACATGTATCTGAGCTAAATCTGGCACAAAATTCTGACGTTAGTTTTTGGTTCATTAAGATTTGGTCTTTTTCTGTGGTAATAATAGAAGCATTTCGTGATTAATCTAGACCTGCCAAAAGTGGTATTAATATAGTAGAGAAAAATACGCTTTTATCTGACTTTTTATTAATTTTGTAGTTTTAGGCAGCTGTCCCTGGCTATACCTGACCTGTCTACGCCCATGCACACATACAGACATACGGACATACGGACGGAAATAAATAAATTTATGCATATTGCATATAAAGATATACAGCAAGAGATATGCTCCCAAATACGCATACATACTTGCAGACTGGAATGGCAGACCTGCCACTTCTCTCTGTCTCTCTTAGTCTCCCTCTCTCTCCCTCTATCTCTCTCTCTCTCTCTCTCTCTCTCTCTCCTCTCTCGGCTTTACTATATTGCTCCTTTCTCTACAGTCGGCAATGTTTGCTTTTGGTTTGGTTTGTCTGTCGGTTTTTTCGCATTGTTTGCTTTGATTTTATTACGATTTTTGTGTTGATTTTGCTTTTATTGCATTTCAATGTGAATACTTTGTTGTTGTTATTATTGTTGTTTTTATATTGCTCTTGTTGTTGTTGTTGTTGTTATACATTTGTTTTGTACAAGTTCAGCAAAAATCAGAAAACCGGACAAAATGCGCTTAGATCAACAAAAACATATAAGACTAAACAAAACCCATTAGGCACAAAAGGTTTTTAAATCAAGTAAGAGCTTCTCCAGTCGCGAAAGAAATAATATAAGGAAGGGGAAACAGTAATAAAAATCATACGCACAAATATATAAGAATTACCCATAAATTTATGTCCCTTTTCGAAAAATATTAAATAAAACAACAAACAATACCATAGTCGAGGGAGAACTCGTCGACAAGATACCCTAACCCTCAATCTTTTCCTAATAGGTCGCAAACATTTATCAGAAATCGATTTTCATCTTTATCCCGAAACGAAGTAAGTTATTGATAAATTGAAATATATTTCATCTGCAGTATGATTGCTTTTATAATATCGCAATAATGCGACACTTATACGGAAAAACTATGCTTTTCATGATTGATTGATTGGCTATTTGCAATTGATTAAATTCATAACTTGTTTGTGCCGGCACTTGAATTGAAAAGTGTTGAAGCTACAATGAGACCGTTAACAAATAAAATACTATCATTTATTTAAAATCTGCTAACTAATTGTATAAGTCCTTGCCCTTGTTCTTGTCGTAAAATATATTTGTTTCACATTTCAAATATTTCTGTCTAATCAATGCAGTCTTAGTCTAGCTTCCAAGACTCGTATCTCGTTACTACGCCTAACTAAGCAAATTTAAAAGGTCGATTTTAGTAATCACATTTTCTATATCGCTTACAGCTTAACGTAATTAATTAATGACAATATGTTTGAATAATCGAGTTTTTATATAGTTTATAGTGTAAAGTAATTTAAAAATTGATTTATTTTTACTGTCTATTGCAGGGAGAAGCAAAGGTGACACATCCAAGAGAGGATAATGAGCGGAGAGGTGCATTCAGCACCTGAATAAGAAATGCATCGCAATGCTTACATATAAACAAGAGTGTCAAGCTGTGTCAAGATTCTTATTTAGGGTAATCGGTTACGTATTTGTAATTGATATTTATGGTACGTTGCCGGTACCTAATGGTACCACACAAAAGTTTTATAAAACACAATTGAAAGCGTCTCAGACGTACATTACAAAGTACGAAACACTCTGATACAATTTGAGCAAATAAAAAAATACCAACATCGTATGAACTAATGGATCTGATGGACTATAAGAGCTTGAGACTTTAAGCTTGGACCAGTTTGAGCACAGAACATTCATTTAGATTCTGATTCTGATTCTGCTTTCGCTTCTATTTCCGGTTTGACACACTGATATAAATACAATGTGTGTGTGTATGTTCTGGGCCCGTATAAGGCTTTGGGCAGGGTAATCTTCTAATTCGTAACTCCAAACGAAACACTCTTAATTGTTTCAATGTGCGCTGCAAGGAAATGTATCGAATTGTGAAACAATAAGAATAACAAAAAAAATATTAGCAATTTGAACACACCTTGAATTTGTGAAGCAAGTATATTTACCGCCTCTTCTTAGTGTGCAGTTGGGTGTGTGTGTGTGTGTGTGTATGCATCTGTGTGTGTGTGTGTGAGTTGGCAATGCAGCTACGATTGTATCCGTATCAGTATGTTCATAACTCGTGTAATAAAGCTCAAACTGAACACGTGTCGGCGACACATATCGAACAACAACACACACACACACACACACACACACATGAGACACAAGAAGAAGAATAAGAAGAAGAGCAGCGAGTGGCTGCCCACGTAAAAACTCTGTGTGGCCCGGTACTGCTCGAGTCGAGTGGAGCTGGGTATGGGTGCCCACCTAGATGTTTAGCTAGATTGAACTAGATTGCAGATACAAGGAGATCAGAGACAGAGAGAGGTAAAGAGATAGAGAGAGATAGGAAGAGAGAGAGAGAGAGACGAAGACGAAGACGGAGATGGAGATGGTTCCGTCAACAGTGCCTGTCAATATGTGCATACGGGTGCGAATACTTGTGCACATGTGTTTGCCGTGACTGTGAAATGGTCTGCGCCAGCCTGAGGTATGGCGGCAGGAGGAGAGGGTCTGTGTTCAGTGTTCTGGGTGCTATTGGGTGCATTTGGGGCCCTGTGGTAGTTTGGTTGGGAGATGACCGCTTCATTTACATTAAATAAGCTGAAATTCAGCAGCGGCACGCTCCATTTAAGCGCTTTATGCTGTACGTTCAGTCGAGCAATCAGCATCAGCATCGTCCTGTGTCCCGTTGCTGATTTCACTTGAACAGTTGAACAGTTGGACAAGTGGATCCGGGGCCACAAGGCCGAGCTCCTATACTAAAATCATGCGAAATTATCGTTTAATTAACCGTAGCGCTAAACCCTCCATCTGAATGGCAACTGAGAGGATTGGGAATTGTGAACCTGACCGCAACGGGCAACGTGCAACGGCAACGAAAGGCAACGAAAAGGGGAACCAGATGGGGCAAGGGAGCGCGAACCATTTTGCATCAAATCCAAGATGCGATTTCGCTTCTCGTCGAGTCGAAAGATTAGAGTAATTTGATGTAGTCCCTGTTGGCGCCGTTGCGCTCCATTAAAATGTCGAAGAAATTAAAGTTCAAGAGCGTTTCTGTGCGATTCTCAATTTCAACAATATGTGTACGTATGTATTTAAAAAATAAATTTAAATAAACAAGAAAACCCGCCGGTCTGTTAGATTCGGCCGAAGTTGACATATCTCACAAGCCGTAGTCTACCTGTACTCATATTGTTTTTCAATGTACATTTGTAACACCATCCGATTATTCCTTTGAAATCTATATGCATTTTATTAGTTTTATACATTATCTTCTTTACGCTACAAGTATTCATCTATAATATACTGCGAAAGTCACAATGTCGCTTGAGATAAATCAGAAGCTTAAAATTGTAAATATTCTTAATAGTTAATTTTAGAATGTTTTCTAATACTAAGACTAACAATTTATTATTAGTTAGATTTGAGTTACACTGACCACAAAATTCAAAATATGATAGCTTTAATTATGACTAAAGATTTACAATTCTATTACCTCAAGATATTTAATAACTTTACAAAAATATACTTAGTTTATATTAGTCCGATATTAATTTGATTGATTTGCTGACACTTATAATTTAACTTGAAGCTGGAGCACTTCTACGTTATGAACTTTGAATTTGAATTTCTAACTCTTATTTTACGTTTTTTCATATAACAATACTTCATGTGCAATACTTCAATCAATAGAAATTTAATCTGGTATAAAAATCACGGACTTAAGCACTAAAATATTGCATTATTACAGCCTGTATCCGCATTATAGAGTTTGCCACAGTTTCTCACTTAGCAACCCTCGTTGTAGTTGTTGAACCAACTGTTCTTAGTTGGAGCGTCGCATGTCCAATTGAGGGGAGGAAGGGAGGGAAGCCATGTTCTCTGTGGGAGTGCTGGCGTTGGAAGGTGTCAAGCTGACAAGCTTTAATACTTTTTGTTACGATTTTCGACGTTACTGCTTATACTCTGATACCGAGCGTTTCATAGTATATTCGTTTTGTACAATATTCGTCATGCAACCTTTGGACACCCTTAAGTCTATAGCCTTAAAGCCTAGTCAGTGCCCGTGTCAAAATTGGGGTGCTACGTCCACTAAAAGGGTAGGAAATCGATAAACGTCGATAATTGCAAATCGATAAGGCCGCATATCTCCCACAATTTAAATGCTATCGATAATAGAATTGGCTGACCACAACCACTTCGCCTCCCAAAACCGTGTATCGATCAATTTGAAAGTGTAAATCGATCAATTTGAAAGCTAGAGTCACCAAATTTGAAAGATATATTGCTGGTAATAACCTTTAAAAATGTGGAACAAATTTTGGACCACGCCCACTCCCGCCACCATAAATTCTCGAGTGCATTGATCTCTTGCATATTAAAGGCTAAAGCTACCAGCAAGTAGGAACATCCACTAATATCTTATGTCATTTATCTTTCAAGATTTTCGAGGTAAGTTAAACAAACTTGGCTACACCCACTCGCTACATGTTATCAAATGATATTACTTGTTGGTAACAGAGTATTTCGCAGTAGGTTACGCCCCACTGCAACGATCTCTCTTGTTTTTTTTTCTTTCTTTTTTGTATCATTTGGGTTTGTGGCCATGCTGATAGTTGAGCTTCGTGCTGATAGTAGAGCGGCAGCTGTAGCTGCAACTGTACATGTGCAACTCTCCCACTGCCAATTTTCAGTTGCAGTTGCAGTTGCCGTTGCAGTCAGTCACAGTTCCATTGCCTCATTTCTTCACATCCCCAGGTGGCCGCCCTTTTGGCTCGACCATATATTAAGCTTATCAAATATTAACACATTTGCGAGCGCTGACATATGCGGGTACCCGCCCTCCTCCCTCCGCTCTTAACCGTCCTCTTCCTTCCTTCCTTCCCTGCTACGCATGCGCCGTAGTCAGCTTCCGTTGTTACGTGCCACATAACCTGCCCTTGACTCAGTCACTGTCTCCTTCTCTGTCTCTCTCGCTCGCTCTCTCTTTATCTCTTTCTCTGTCTCTGTTGCTGTCTGTGTGCTTGTCATTGTCCAGTGGCTGCATGGCCGTACACTAAACAAAAAACTAAGAAACTTACGTGAATGTCTGGAAGTTAGGGGAATCAAACTAAACTTTAATATCAGAATTTCATACATCTGTATTGTATGTTTAGTACTTGATTCCGAACAATAGTTAGACTCCACTATTAGAAGAATCGATGTTATTTTAAAGAAAAATTCGTATTTAGTGGTGCACATAAAACTTGTATAATCTAAGCCATTTTTTGTCTGTGCATGTCCATGGCATGTCCATGTCCGAGTCCATGTCGTGAGCTTAGCGTGAAATGACATTGCGTGCCCGCAATGAAAACGACCCAATCTGTATACTGCGCACTGAATACTAAATACAGAACAGTAGCATTGCATGTGTGGACGCCAACGGAGACGAAGACCCAAACAAACGGCTAACTGACGGAACCCAGCACTGCCTCATATATCAACCAGAGGGCCTGACCCGGAGAACCCCATATGCGATTCGTCTACAGGGTGCGACAACAAGGAATCGAACAAATAAGAAACAAAAAAGACACACCGAAGATTACATACCCTCAAATCTAAATTGAAATATTAATATAAGCCGAGCAATGTTGATCATATTTTGCAAGTATGTTTCGAGAACATGGACCGATTGTTCATATTTTGACAAGTATACAAACTGCATTGAAAATATGAACATACTTGAAATTTCATCAAGATGAGCGATTAGTTCGCATAGAAAAAGACAGACGACTCCTGATTAAAAATGGATGGATATATACTAATATATATATAGAGAAATTGAAGAGAAAAGGAAAGAAAGTGGACCAAAATTAGGCAGACAAGTAAGTAAAGGTCAACAGGCACAAACCAATAAGAAAGTTACACAGAGCTTGGAGACAATATTTTGTTAGTTAAGGAATATGTTGAGTATAATATATTATTTATATTATTATCATAAATTATTATGGGGCTAATATTTTGAGTTGAACTAGATTTAAAAAGAGGAGGAACTAAAAGTCAAATACAAATATGCCAGTTAAGTTCAATGTTTTTTGGATTTCTAATTTTAATACTATGCTCTGGTTTTAGCCAATAATCAACTCGAACTTTTGTCACCTAGCTGAGCTAATAAGCCTCGCAATAATTGCTGCAGTTGCTATTGATCGCTGATTTTGCCCTGACATTTGCAAATGCAACCTAAGCTCAAATGAGAAGCTTGCAACGGACTAAACTGATGTTGCCTCCCGTCGGGACAGCCGGCACAAAGTATCGGCGCTATCCCAAGCTGAATTCTTTTTGCCTCGCCTGATTGTGTCTTGGCAGACACATCGCCCTGGAAATTGGAGTAGGTTTGCGTGTCAGCAGCTACAACAGAAACGGTAACAGTAACAGTAGGAGCGGGAGCAGTAGCATTGTCAGAGTCCGGATGATTTCAGAAAATATTATACTCCCGGCTCAGATCAATTCAGCTCAACTCAACTCAGTTCGGTTTGGTTCTTAGAGTTATCTTTAATTTGTTCACTTCTTGTCTGTTGTTATAAGTCCTGTATTTATATTTTAGAAGAATTTCATGTCAAAGGGCATTACAAGTTGACAATGCTATTTAAGTTTTTATCCTTTTAATTAACTTCATTTTAATTTTTTTGTTTTATTTTCATAATAATGAAATGGACTGCGGTTTTGTGCAAATGCTGTGCAGACATAAAAAAATATATTCGAACCCATAAAGTATGTATTATCTCAAAAGGCATCAACAGTCGAGTCGATCAAGCCGTGTGTTTGTCTATCGCCTCATCGATTGTTGTAATAATCATGCTTATATTATTGTTATTGCTGTGAACTGCCTGTCGACAACTTCAAATCAAATATAGTTTCCCGTTTAGTGTGTTGTGGGTATGCTTTGTTATTGCGTGGCATGCACAACAAACAGCCAGTTGCCAGTAGCTGCAAGTTGCAAGCGAGTTGAGTCATGTTGATAGCTGTGAATGGCGAGCGACTGTTATTTGCCACATAATTGACTTGGCTCTCAAAAAAATTGAATCATTAGGCGTCAGTCAGTCGTGGTCAGGGAGGCAATCAGCAATCAACAGACAACAATCTCCATTAACCGTTCAAAGCATCTCTTAGAGCCAATTTTGTGGTTTAACATATATACACAAACACACGCACCGACACACACACGCACACACACACACGCACACACACATGCAAACACTCCAAGTGCTACTCCAAATGATGATCAGGCCTTGCAGCGCACGTGACTAAGTAACAAGTTCGGAAGCATTTATCAAGACGTCGCTGTTGCAGCTACTGCTGCTGCTGCTGCTGCTGCTGCTGCGAGTTACATCATGACATGTGCTATGAGTGATGATAAGAGCTGTAGCTGAGGTCTGGTCGAGAGGGGGGCTTTAGTTATGGGTGTGTCAGCCATTCACTCTAAATGTTAACAAACATATTTTTGGCGACAAAAGCAAATGCGACTATTGCAAAGCATAGTAAAGTTGTAGTTGGAATTCCATGCTCCCATCCTCGACCAATTCTCCGCTCTCTCCCCACACTACCATCTCCCCAACTCCGTCCACCGATTGGCTATGCGAATGTCCATCAGTCAAGTGTAGGCATTGTCCCACCCCCACCCCCACTCCCCTCCACCTCTCCTTCTACTTCATTCTGGCTATATCCAGGCCTGTCCTGTCCTGTCCTGGCCTGGCCTGGCCTGTCCTATTTGTCCTGTCCACTGATAAACGCACGTCACATATCAGCTCAGGGTAGTCCGAGTCCTTGTGCCTTTCTGGATTGATGGCTGGATAGATTGGGTTGGGATTGGGATTGGGTTTGTTGCTCGTGTCGTTCAGCTCTCTGAAGAGGACTCAACGCGCTGATGGGCGCTCATACACAAACACACTCAATTGTGTGTGTGTGTGAATCTGAAGTGCAACGCTTGCTTGCATGCCTCTAAAATGCCTCTAAATCTCTCTGTTTCTGTCTCTCTGTTTCGCTCTCTACACTTGGAGAAATATATATGTCACAGAACACAGCAAATCTGATTAGGTTTAGCGCCAATGGCAGATCACCTTAGAAACTAAGGCATTCATTACTGAATCAAATAAGGAATCTTAAAAGAAAAATATTTTTTAAAACACATAGAGACGTGTACGTAAGTCAAAAAAGAAAATGCAATATGTGAATAACATTTGTTTGCTAATTGCTGATTTTTCATAAATTTTGGAATTAGTTCGTTTTACAGAACAATTTGATGCTTATCAACATTTTTGAAGCCGAAGGCAACTTTTGTTCGAAGTGCATTTGCAGCGCCGTTTACTCTAGGGCAGTCACTGCGTGCCTCGTTTTGCAACGCCTGCAAATGTGTTCGGCTGTGTTCATTCGTCATGGCCACAAATGATGGTCAGCAGCAATAACAGCAACAGCAGCAGCAGCAGCGGCAACAACAACAACAATACAAAACATGAGTTGTTTTGTATTAAATGCTATCATGCTGCCGCATCCAGGCTACATGCAACGTCTGCCTAAACATCCATCCGTATATTGTTTATAGTACGCATAGTTTGTGAAACACCCCCACCCTCCTCAACCCCTCCCCACCACAGAGCATACCGCCCAACCTATGCCCATCCCGATGCCGCAAGATGGATGCTCGTTTCTTGAGGCTAGTCTTAGGTGTGAATGCGCGCACATGTGTCGAATAAAGGCACTGCTACTTCACCTCACCTCACCTCACCACACTTCACCTAGCCTTGCCACACCTCGCCTTGCCTCTCCTCCCCCCGCCACTCCGCTAGCGAACATGAGAATCGAGCGTTTCATGTGTGGATCCGCTTGAGTTTTGAGGGTTGAGTTAGGGCTGTGGGTTCTGAGCACAACACAGACACGCAAGTGCATGTCCACAACATCAATAATGTTGCCCCGATATTAGCTACGCATATTAACTTTAGCATATACGAGTATATCTATCTCTATGTGGGTGGGCATGTGTGTGCCCTAGGAGCCCTATTGTTGGGTGTTTGCTTGAGCTGAACGTGTGTAGTAATTTGAAATGTAATGTGCACACTTCTCAACAGCTGCTGCTTCAGTTTCTGCTTGTGTTTGGTTTTGGCTTTGTCCGTGCTTAAATATGCAAGCTCGTCAGTAATTGTCTTATCTTTTCATGCTACGCAAAACATAAATTTCAAGATTATCTAGTCAATCTGACGTGATCATTGCGTATACAAACCGAACAAAAAGGTGGCATTCAATTTGTTCTCTCAAAATTAACTTAAAATGAAAGTCGCCCTGAAGACTAGAACTTCTTTTATATTTTTCAGAACTTAATTTTTTAATAATAGAAAATAATTCCAATAAATATATATGCAAGTCCTGATTATTAGAAAAAAATCTTCCTAATGCAACGAAAATAGTTATAGTGATGAAATTTGCTCCCTCGATTGCAATGTTTGAGTTTAGCAGTAGATTTTTTTTTTCTCATATTAAATTATATAAATTTGTAAACTACTATATATGAAATCATAAAAACTAACAAATAATATTAATATAAGTAAAAAAAAATTATGGAAGAAATTTAAATACTCATATAAAAACAACACCCTATAAAGAGACATGGTTTTTTTTTTAAGTCTAAGAAAAATGTACACTGGAATTAAGAAAAAACACAACCTTAATGCTTCCCGGAGAATATGGTGATTTACACTTGGGGCAAAAAAACCATAGGTCACATACATACTACATGTATACTGCATAGATGTCCATGATATAAAAATAAATATTTCGAATTAAAAATGCATTTGTAATATTCAGAGTTAAATTAGAAATGAAAGTATCTGAAAGCATTTTTCCATTACATGAAAAAGGTGAAGTAGCTTGTATTTTTTGACGATATCTTAGGATATTCGTGGTAATCACGTCAAGGATCTTGATTTCTCGATGATAAGGCCAAAGATATTCGTTGAGAAATTGGGCCCGTCCCTAAGATCGATTTTGTAGAAAAGAACGAACGCAATTTTATAGATTTTTTTTATTTTTTATAATTTTTTCTCATCAAAGTTTTCCTTTTATCGTTTGTCGCTTGTGTTTTTGCCTTCCGTTTGTTTGTTAACAATTTGTGTTTATTTGTTATTGATTTGCTTTGCTCTCCCATTTATCATCGATAAGATTTTGCATGATAAATATACGGATTTTTGTATGCTTCTCCTCGCGATTGTTTTTGTTGATGTTGTTCTTGTTCTTGTTATGTTTTTCCATCAATTAATAAACTTACGCATTAAGCTAACACTAAATACTTTTTACAATAATAATAATAATAATTATAATAATAAGTGTAATAGAGTTACGTGGCCGCAGTTTCAGCTCCAGTTCCTGTGGCCAATCCATAATAATATCAATCGAAAACTCAAATTGTTAGCTGCTTTTATCATTTAGGCGTATATATATACACACATATATATATATATATATATGTATATATATATGTACTTTTTTTCTATAGTGATATATATAAATTTATTTTTGTTATATAGCTGTTGTTGTTCCATCTTCATCTTATTCTTGGATTTTGCTTTTAATTAATTTTACGTTAATTTTTATATTTATTTTAATGTTTTTTTTTTGCTAGTTTTACATTTTTGATATTACATTTAAATAGCAGTTGTAAATATTTTGTTTTGTTTTTTATTTTTGTTTTTCATTCATAGATTTGTTTATAATAAATTATGTTGCTTACTAGCTAGGACCACAAAAAAAAAAAAAAGTTTGCTACGTCCGTTGTCGTATATAGCTTTATATTTAATATGCATATAGTATGTATAAAGTATGTATATATACATATACATATATATACATATGTATGTATGTATATATATATGTATGTATACATATGTAAACTTAGTTGGTAGGAAACTACACAAGTACTTGTCTAGTTACGTTTATGTTGTTAGACAACGATTATAAAATATGTTTATTTTTATATGTATGTCATAAAAAAAAAGTAAAAAAAAAATGTTTAAGCAAACAAATTGTTTTTTTTTTTGATTTATAAAAACGTGCTAATTTACAAAATAATATTCGATTTAGTTTTTGTTTTTTACTTTTGCTTGCTAACACGATTTTTACGCTACGTATTTGTGTTTTGTTGTTGTTGATTTTTGTTTTACACACATACACATAAATAGTTTATTACAGACAAGACGTTTAGTTAATTTATTTGATTTTGTTTAGCATGGATTTTTCTTCTTCTTTATTTCCTTTAGTTAGATTTAAATACAATAAAAAGTATATATATATTTATAGTTATTTAAATGTAGTTTTTTATGTGCAGCGCCCATTTCAATGTACATAAAGAGATTTTTTATTTTTTTGCTATGATTTAAAAAAAAAAATAATTTACAAATATTTTGGCGCAGTCATAAAAAAGTACTGAAACAATAAACAGAATAATAATAAAAATAACAAAACCAAGCCGAGCAGCTGTTTTTTCTTCTTTTTTTTTGGCCAAGGCAGCGCATTTCGGTTTGAGGGAGGGGTTAGCGGCGGGGGTGCGAGGCAGGGCCAGCCAAACACGAAATTTCTCCTTATTTGAATTGTGCGCGAGCGAGCAACGAGCAACGAGCAACAGCTCGATAGCTCTCTCCCTCTCTCTCCCTCTTTCTCTCTCACTCTCTCTCTCTCTCCTCGCTCGCTCGCTCTCGGTCGCATACAGCGCAAAAATGTGTGTGTGCGACTTGCTGTAAGTCAGAGCGAGACGGCACCAGTGTGCGCGCAGTAGGCGGCGGCAGCGACGACGACGACGTCGGCTGCGACAGCGACAGCGACAGCAACGACGACGCCTTGCCTCTGTTATTGCTGTTGTTACTGTTGTTCTTTGTGGTTTGGCTGCTGCTGCTGCTGCTGCTGCTATTGCTGCTATTGCTGCTGCTGCTGCTGCTTGCTACTCCTCCTCATGTTGTTGTTGTTGTTGTTGGTGTTGGTGCTGCTGCCGCTGCGTGTAGGTCTTGAGAAACAGCAGGCGCGTTGCCAACTGTTTTGTATATTACCAAACAAGCCCTTCATTTTGCATATTCTGTGGTTCGCTGAAGTTCGCAGAGCTCATGAACTCGGGCGATGCGGTACGCGGGCCATTTTGTTGTTGCTGCTGCTGCTGCGCTTGGCTTGCTTGTTGCGCATTTTGCGCCGCCTGCTGCTGCTGTTGCTGCTGCTGCTGCGTGGCCGCCTGTTGCAGCAAGTGATCAGCGGCATTCGGCGGCGGCGGCGGCGGCGGTGGCCCCACAGACGTTTGCAGCTGCATTGGCGGTGCGCCCGCCTGACTCAGAAATGTTGACTCGGGCGTCAAGCCAAACTCATTCACCATCGGTATGGGGCCGCTGTGATCCATTGGTCCACCTGTGAAAAGCGCACACAAACAGAAAGAGAGAAAGAGGGAGAGAGAGAGAGAGAGAAAGTGGGAGAGTTAGAATTAAATTGTTGCAGATTCGTTTCTTAATATCTGGGATGCCAAATTGAGCATTGCTTCAATACAAAATATGAAAGTTGACTATAGGCAGGTTTCACTGTATTCAAAATAATTGCAATGCTTATGCAACTTTTCAGGCTTGTAATATTTTTAATCAGCACAGATTATTATACATTTCTGAATTGGATAGTGATGAAAAGCCAAAAATTTCAAAAATTGATTTGCTTTAGTTCCGAATTTGGGAATTATTGAATTCCAAACGTATGAAAAGACTTTTCATTTATTATTATTATTTTTGTTTTTGTTTTTGTAAACCAACACGATATTTGAGGAACATTTATCGCAGACAATCGGCTCTATTCTAAATGGTTGCAATTTTTGCTGACTTATTTATTCCATTTGGAAAGTACTTTTTTTTATTGCTTGCGATTGTGCCTAAGAATAAACCGAAATTGGAAACGGATAATTATATAAGGAATGGCACAAGTCTGATTCGAAGAAGTATTTACTTGTGGCCCAGATAATGGACTATTTTACTGTGTACTTTGCTGATAAGCTTTAAGTACTTATGAGCTTCCAGAAAATAATGAATGTATTTCGTATTTTTTGAAGTGCAATCTCAGTATGACAGTAGACCAGACAGAGTACTTGTTAAAGGTATTTTGGTGTTTGGTAAATAGCAATTTGTTCTCGTACATAGTAAATTACCTGGCGCATTGAAGGGCATCGGTCCGCCGGGATGGCCGGGAAAGAAAGGGCCGTCGTGCGGATGAAAGGGCCCACCGTAGCCGAACTCGAATTTAGCATCTGCAGCAAAGTAGGGAAAGCCGGGCCCATCGTCTAGTCCGCCCGGCGACAGATTCATGGGGAAGCCGCGCATTTTGCGTGCACCGCCAAAGAACGGCGGACGGCCCATGCTGGTGATTTGCTTCATGCGTCGCTCTTTGGAGCGCTTGTTCTGGAACCAAACCTGCAACGGGCGAAAAGAGTGTTTACTGATTGCGTTGCATCCTCTAAGTGTGTATGTTGTCTGTGCAGTCTCAGTCTCAGCCTCAGTCTCAGTTTCTGTCTCTCATTTGCTCTGTGTCTGATTGTCTCTTTGCGTACACAGGCGCATGTCTAATTGTTCTTGTTGTTGTAGTAGAAATTGTTGTTTTTGTTGTTGTTGTTGTTGTGGTTGTTGTTGCATTTAAGCTACCGCCGCCACACAAAATTAGCCTCGGCCACGGCGTAGACAATGAGTGGCAACTGAGATGTGAGCGGGATATGAGGATCGCCTATGTGGATGTGCCGGGCTAAAACATTTTTACGAGGTTCTGCATCGTTTCGGGTGCTCCAGAAGCACCGTGCACAGCATGCAAAGTAATAAAATAAAAACATATTTTAAAAATTTTAGTGGCACCCTTTTGCTTTTCGCATGAGACCCTTTTTTCCTTTGGTTTTTGGTTCATTTTTTGAATATATTTCTTTCTTTTTTTCGGATTTTAATATTCATATCTTGAACGTTTTTTTTTTTTTTTTTTTTTAATGATCTTTTGGCTGGCGGTCAAAGAATCTGCTTTCAGCTCGGACTTGAACTGTTTTTTGTGTGTTTTTTTTCTTTCTGTTTTGGCAAAGTTTTCTCAATGAAATTTTTGTGATTTATGTGTTTGGCTTTTTGTTTTCCTTCTTTTTTTCTGTTTGTGTCCTTTTCATTTTGGCAAATAGTTTCCAATGAATTTGGCTTAGATTTTGTGGCCGTCTGGGGGCTGCGGCCGCCACCGCTGCAGCATCATCAACAGCAGCAGCAGCAGCTGGTCCTCGTTCCCCTTCCCGTTCCCGATCTCATTCCCGTTCCCATTGCCTTTTGCCGTTCTTAGAGGCAATTTAAGCGTGAATTTTAATGATGAGCGCCGTAGCAGTCTGCAGTTTATTTGAATTTGTGCGCATTTTTATGAACTCGACTTCACTGCCGACTGCCGACTGCCAACTACCAACTGGCGATCCCTATCCAACCGCAACCGAACGGTGCCTAGACATGCATATGAGTTTGGGATCCCCCTGCTGTCCCCATATCCCACACCCCCACCTTACTTGAGGTTGACTGACATTTTGTGGCACTGCGAGAAATTCGCTAGAAAGGCCTGCCAGCCTGTGAGAACTTCGACTTGAGATCAAAGTGAGGCTGTTGTCGGGGCACAGGATGCACACACAAAAGGAAGTAACATGCTGTGCATTTGCGGCTACACACACACACACACACACACACACACACCTAACTAAGCCGGCCAAAAGCTCAGCGAAGCTTTCGACATTAAGTCCGCGTCCGAGTCCGTGTCGAGCTGTTTGCATGAAGTGTTTGGTCAAGCGTGAGACTTTTGACAGTGACTGTTGGTTTGGAATTAGAATTTCAGTGAGCATTAGATAAGCTGCTTACGCTGCCAAATCACCTAAGCACAACTAAAGCCACTAGACGAGAAGGCTATGACGCGGTAATGAGGCAATGTCCAGACAGCAAGAGCAGCAGCAAGTTGATGGATGCACTAGCATCCCTCACATGTTACCTATCAAAGTGAGTAAATTAACTTAAGCCCAGTCTAGTGCCTTTAGCTCTTCTTGAACACAACATTGGGCTGATATTTTGAACAATAAGAAAGTCTAATAAAGAAATTAGAATCGACAATACCAAAAATATGTGATTTTTTTTAATGTAATTTCTATTATTAAGAAAGATATTTCATATATTTAGATATATTTTCTATTGTTAAGATTGCTAGAAAAAATCCTTTCTAAAATTCAGAGAATATCTTGACTTTGATATTAGAGTTTAGCTGATATGTACTTCGGAACGGGTACGAATGCTAAATTCGTAAATATTTTATACTAATACTTTTAAGACTCTCATGAAAGGTACAATTTCTTCAGTGTACACGCATAGAAAACAACACTCTGCAAATTAGACACATATTTCTAAATTTTCGAAAGCTTAAAAATGCAACGAGTGATTTTTAGAAAGTCAAAATTTTCAATTTTTACTTTCTGAATTATGTGGTATGGGAATCCTTGGCGACAAAAGTATGACAAATTTCAAAAATTCCGGGGTAATTTTTTCTGAGTGTAACTTTAGAACATTTCGATTAATTTCGCTACACTGGCCCCAACTCCGCACGCCTCTCCTAGTCAGCACTGCTTATTTGTTTTCTTTTATTTTTTATTTGCAATATTTTCCTCTTTTGGCCCTGCGGCCACTGAATTTTTCATTATCATGTGCACAACGCAACAGTCAAATGAAAAACGCAAAAGATAATGTAAAAAAAGTGAAAACAAAAGAACGGTGCCGTCGGAATCAACCGACTGAGCAATACTCTGATACCAATGTTGAGGTTATTTTGGAGGAGGCAACTAGTAGCAACTGTGCAGGTTTTGATAACTTCATAATTATTGGATAATTATCATTAAGATTGTGGATTGATTGTGTCTAGTTTGGATTGATTTGCATGTGTATCAGTGTATCGATATGTTATCGATTTCACCGAGTATTCCAAGCTTCAAGAGCAATGCACTGTTCCATCCTCGGTTTCAGAGTATAAAAGCGAGTAACACAAAATACAGCATTGCAGAGAGAGGTTTGCGTAGCTTTATGTAAAACAAAAGCAACAAGCGCTTCCCAAAAAACTGAATTTACAATAGTTTTCGAGTTTGGTATTTGTTTTTCACTATTGTTCTGTTGCTGTTGTTGTTGTTGTTGTTCACCATTTCTTTCTTATTATTTTTTTTCAATTCAAAGAAAAGTTTCCGTAATTTATTTTTTTCACTTTACTCTGTTTTGTTATGTCGACAAAGAAAACCGGCAACAAATGGCAATATGAATGCAAGAAAACAGAATGGAAGCTGCATCTGAGCACAGGCAAAAGCAGAAGTGGGGAAGCGCGGCTCCCATTGAACCCCAACTCTTTTTGTTAATATATACATGGATTCATCGTACACATTTTTTTTTTGCGCTTGCGTGTGTTTTTCATTCTCCATAACAGTTGCACATTATTTACATAAAATGCACAATGTATTTGTATGTTGTATCTCGTATCTCTGTTTTTCTGATTATACTATATCATCAAATAGTTATTATTATTGTTAGATCTAGTGCGCCCTTTCCATCAATCCTGTTTCCTGCACAAATTCAAGCACTTTTTGTTGGTGACATCTGAGTTTAGAATGCCCTCTCCAGGGACAGTACTGTCGTTAAATGAATACATCGTCAACTTGATGGGTTTGAATGAGTTTGAAAGCACACATAGCAAGTGTGAATGTGTGCGAGAGTTGAAATGTTGTGTTTTTGTTCTGCTTATCCTGCTGATTGGCGACTTGCACCTCAATACAAATTGAGTCTGAGTTAAGTTGTGTTCCGATATGATATGATATGCTCTGCCAGCCAAATTGCGCCCTGATGGTGTAATTTGTGCAGCGCTTATAATATTTTATTTCCGCAACAACAACAGATGAGAAATTTGTTGCCAATTTTGTGTAGCTTTCAACAAATTCGTTTTTCTGGGCGGCGATGTTCGCCAAACATTGAACATTTGAACATTTGAACATTTAGTTAAATTATAGGTTAGGCCCGGACATAAAAGGGCAAACAACGTAACATAATGACCGTGGTAGCAATCAGGCGCAGAACCCTGGTTCACCCTGCTCTACGCCGCCAAGCAAAGCATAACGAAATGATTATTGTGTTTTTGACTCGCAACTCAACGGGCCAAGAGAGAGAGAGAGAGAGAGAGAGAGAGAGCGAGATAAAGAGAGAAAGGGGGAAGCCACTTGGGAGCTCTTCAGCCCGGCGTTGTTGAAAATTATAGCAAATTATGTTAAACGGCAGCTCCTCTCGGCGCGGGTGGGGCTCGGCTTCGCCCCATTTTACCCCGTTTACCATTGCAGGGCCCCCGCGCTTGCACCGTTTTGTGGCCCATTAAAAGGTTTAACATATAATTTGTGGAACCGCCAGTCAAAGATGCCTCACTGTGACCCTTATTGAGATTTCAGATTCTGTTTCATATTCATCTCCAAGTTCAGTTCGGAATCCGAATCCAAATCCGGATTCAGTTTCAGTTTCAGTACTCCCCCCCAATCATCAGATTTGGGGCATGAGGCATGTTGCAACAGCAAATGTGTGTCACGTATTCGCGCGCTGATTGACATGATTTGGATGTGGCTCCATTTATAATGCGATATACGATCATCATTGGCATTTGGGCATTTCAAGTTCGACATTAAGATTAAGATGCCTATCAGCGCTAACCCCTTGTTGCCGATGCTACCGAAGTCTCTTAGCAGCTTTCGCTTGATCCTTAAATTACTCGACTATGGCGGAACAGTTGTCATTGGTAACAAATGCTCTCCCATTGAGAATGGGTACAAAAGTATATATTATATATGTGACTGATCATGATCAACGCCAGATTCGATATCCGTCTGTATGAACACGCATATATCCCAGACAATAAGAGCTAGAATAAATATAAGTTCTCTTAGTTTGTCTCCTTTTCGATGCATAAAATAATAATCATATTTGGCAGTTAAACAATATAATATTCAATAGTTGGACCCAGGGTGTATCGTAGTTGATTACAGCCTTCTTACTTGTGTTTTTCTTTATTTTCTTTATTTGATTTTCACTTATTTTACAGATGCATTGTTGCTTTGCCTCCGTATTTATTGAAACCCCCTTTTTTAATCATATGGATAAGTTTGTACTTGTGTTTCATTAGCTGATTTTTACTTATATGTAAGCATATATATATTTTTTGGTTTGTTGTGGGGCCCAGTCGAAAATTGGCTGCACAACTTGCTGAGAGGCCGTGACTTGGCATTTATCGAAACGCTTGTCACACCCAATCGTATATTGAGCACTGATGACTCGACTGCTAGGCCAGCTACCAGAAACTATCGACTGACTCGACTACTGACATCTGCCATCTCATACTCCTTTACTTGTAGATAGACCCATAGACATGTACCTGGCAACATTAGCCAGTGTTTTGCAAGGCGTGAATTGGCTCCGAGTAACAGTTAACTGATAATTAACTTGGCCTGCAGCTACCGCTGTCTGCTGCTGCTGTTTTTGGCCGTCGACTCGCCTCCAGCCTCTACGCTCGGGGGCCATGGTAGCTGTTGTTATTCTCATAGTATAGTAGTAGGTGTTGCTGCCGCTCATCAGTCAGCTAAAGTCGCTGTTGCCGTTGCCGTTGCCGTCGCAGTCGCAGTCGCTGTTGAAGGGCTAATTTGGCTGCTTGGACCGCATGACAAGGCAGTTTTTTTTCTTTACTCATAGATGAAATGGTCTCAATGTCAGTTTCGATTTCGATGTGGATTTCAGCTATTTTATTTATTTTTTTTTGTTTGCTGGTAGCTGGTTTGATGGCGCACCGCGGCGCCTTACAAAAGTCTTCCCTATGAGAATTAATAGCAAGCTGATGAGTTGTTGAAATTATAATTTCAAGATTCGCTCCCCCAACTCTCCCCCCACCCCCCTTTTCAGACACGAAACAATTTCAACTGTGCGCTTATTGCCATGTCATGGTTTGCGCAGGCGCCGCCTCAGCCATTGCCTCCACCTCCACCTCTACGTCCACGTCCACCTTCAGCCCCTGGTGCAGGTCCAGGTGTAGCTAGCTGCGAGGTCAGTTTCAGCTGCGGCAACCTCTTCACATCTTGTTCCATGGGTAAATGCGTTAAATTAGCCGCTTTTGTGCCTCTTTTCAATAGGTTTGTTATTGTTGCTTGTTTGCCTGTTTGTCTGTTTATTTGTTTGTTTGTTTGTTTATTTTGAACGCAACGGTTCTAATTGTGGCTTTCAAATAGTCAAAAGCTTAACTGTTGCGGTTACCGCTCTCAGATAACTAACTAATTAGCCTCGATCAACGCTGGCTTCAAAAATTTCGTTGTTGCTCGATTTTTGGCAATAAAACGTCAAATGCAATCAAACAATTTCCGCTCAATTATTAAGCGCCCCGTTCACGGAATCTTTGACTAATTAGTGCACGCTACTCCCCTCCCCTCCCCCCTCCATCTTGCCTCTTCCTCCGTTAACTCCCTCGAGCCAACAGCAAAAAAAAAAACACAAGTTCTGCATCTCTGGTAAAAAAAAAAATGCTTTGTCAACTTCCGTGGCCCAAAATTCAAATCGTATACAAAAAAAAAAAAAAAAAAAACAAAAACAAAAAAAAATAAAATAAAAGAGAAAAAGAAACCGACAGAAAACACAACATAAAACTTAGTCAAATGAAAAAAAAAATATTATAAATCGTCGCTGCGATAAAACAAAATGTAAATAAACTTGAAATGCGCTCCAAATTTGTATGTTGACAAATAAACGCCTCTGCATGAAGCTGACTGAGAGGCTTGAGCTTGCCCGGCTTTGCCCGGCAGACACTTGACAAATGTGTCGCAGCGACTGTGTCCGTCCTCGTCATTGTCGTAGTCGTCGTCGTCGCCGTCGTTGTCTTTTCACATCCACATCCGCATCTGTATCTGTATCTACGCGCGCATTCGTATTTCTATCTGCCGATCGTGGCCGAGTGGCGCCAGCCGAACGCACGCCACATTAACTGGGCTCCACCTCGACCGAAACGGCGGCCGTCCGTGTGATTTAACCTCCTGCTGCCCGCTGCCCGCAGCCCGCAGCCCGCTTAACCGATTACCCGATTAACCGCCGCCTTTCCGCTGCCTGCTTTATTTGTTTATAATTTTTCAAAGCTTAGTTTGTACGATACCGCTGCCACTGCCGCTGCCGTTGCCGCTTTAAACGTTGGCGTAAATGGAGCAAACGCATTAAAAAAAAAAACAAAAAAAAAACAAAACAAAACAAAAGCAAACCAAATCCCAAGCCCAGCCACAAACCACTGAAAGTCACACGAGCTTCGCCCATAAAGCTTATGCTTCAGTGGGACGGAAAGAGTTTAGATTTAAGAGCCTAATGCCTAATGCCTAATGGGTGATCCGTTCGCTCCAGGTTGTGAACACATTGAACGCATTTAGCTGACAGCTGGAGTTTAACTTGACTGCTTGGGCGATAACAATATCGAGAGTTATGTGCCAGAGTCGTGACAAATTCGTCTCCAACTATTTCAAGTTGGAACCGAACAATGATTTGAATGCATATTTATTTTTATCATTATACCTTAAAATGATATTTACCATTATAATATTAAGATATACAAATTACTTGTTTACCCTATTTGTTATTTATTTTTGGGTAAATTTCAAATCCAAAGCATCTTTTTCATTTAATTGTTCATCACCTGTAAATTACCCTACCTAAACATTTTTATTATCATTATATTTACAAACATAAACATAAATGATTTGATAGCTGTTCCCAATCCCTTGCGCAATATTTATTGGGGTTTCCAAGTTCGCTTTTGATAAAGTCAAGTTCATTAAAAGGCGTTTATTGTGAAGACTGAAGGGATGCGCAGGAATTTTAATGGGCAAACCTTTTTGTACGGAGACAGAGAACTTGTCGTTAAGCGATCTTTGAAATCTATATCTGCAATTGGATAACGAATTGCAGATTGTCCAAACAGCAACTGAAATAAACTGAAACTATTTGTTGGGGATCACCCATTATGGATATGTTCTGTGTACGTATATATTGTATTATGTTTCGGCTTAAAGTCGACTTAAAGTTGCTTTACAAATTGTCGGCCAATAAAACGAAATCAAAACTTTTGGCTGCTGTTATAATTGTTATTGCCATTGTTATGGCTATTGTTATGTTGTTATGGGCATGGTTATATTGTTATTGCTTTTTTCGACTTAATGTTGAAAGCATTTCGATGATTTATGTGTGTTGTGGCTTTTGTTGCCGCTGCTGTTTCGACTGCTGCTGTTTTTCGTTTTCTTCATGCCTAATGCTCATCTATTTGCATCTGAATCCGACTCCGAATCCGAATCTGAATATGAATCTGTATCTGAATCTGAATCGTCTACTCAATCCAAATAGCTGTGCCGGTCACCTGTCAACATCCCACCAATCGCAGCAGTGCCTTGAGCTATGCTCAATTTTTTAGCCACCCTCTCCACACCCATCCCCATCATATGCAACTCTTCAAGTCAGGCGGGGGCGGCGCCCCGCAGCGTGCTGTCGGCAAAGTTCTGAAGAAGTTTTTGTGTCACGCTGCTTCTGTCTGTATCAGTCTCAGTTGTTGCTGCCGCGGCGGCTGATGTGGCTGCTCTCGTTGCTGATGCCACTGATTGTTGTTGTTGTTGCTGTAAAATTTATTATAAAACGCACAACATGCTGGCCCCCAAATCGGTTTGGCTTTTGAACGTTTTAGTTTAGGTTCGACTCGCTGGGCGTTGGGATTTTCGTTAGATGTGCGCATAGAACACAAAAGCTGACAAGAAATTCTCAACTTTGTGGCAACTCTTTGATGCCACTGCCTCATATCAAATTACTTAGGGGGCGCAGCAGCCAGCAGTCCATCAATAGCTGTTATTTATACACTCACAAATGGATAAGACCGACTAACAAAATAGTCTAAAACAAATCATTTTTCTTATTTAAGGGAGTGATTATAACTCTCAATTTTGGACATAAATAAATATCCTAAAAGTTACTTAACAACTTACAAACAAATTAAAGAATTATTTCAGTTTTTGAAAACGACAAAGATTTGTTGTAGTGTATCTGCAGCTAAGCCGCAAGTAAATAAGAGGTAAGAGATGTTCTAGACAGATGTCTTCACTTTTGGGCGCACTGCTGGCTGCTGCAGTTTCCTGGTAGTTGGAAATGACTGACAACTTGTTATTGGATATTGTTGACTGCCACAACGGCGATAGCAGGAACAAGTGTTTCAGCTGTCAGCAGCTTGTCACTCGCAAAAAGCGAGACAAAAAATGAAAAACGCATACTTTTTTTCGTTTGTTTTTTTTTTAAATATTAAGACAAAAAAAAAATGCAACATTAATGAAGATGCAAAAGTTGACAGTGCACAGTTGAGTGTGTGTGTGTGTGTGTATGAAAGCTGCTCGAAGCAATGCGATTAAGGCAACGTCATCGTCAGCGTTAATGCCAGCAGCGTTGCCTCCTCTTCAACTTGTTGGCATTTGTCACTTTCGTTTAGATTTGAAGAGGGCAACATCAACAGCAATAGCAACAACAGCAACAACAGCAACAACAACAACAACAACAACAACCACAACAACAGCAACAACAACAAAAACGATGTGCCCATAAAAAGGTGTTGATTGTGTCACACTTGTCGCGCTTAAAGACTCAACTAAAAAACGCGACACGCCGCCTAAATATCCTTTAACTGTAACCAATGACACATCAAAGGCGGCATACCCTTGAATACCCCGCACGCCGGCTGCGCATGCGTAATCCCCTCAAAATGTTTTTCGTTTTTCGTCGTTTTTCATTTATTGTGGGAAAAACACATTGGGAACCGACAATTGGGTTCAACAATGACGAGAGTCGAGCTCGTTAAACATCTGTGTAGAGTTTAAGGTTTGTGTATGTCTGTCTGTGTGTGTGTGTGCGCTGGGAGGCGCGGCATTGAAAATTTGTAAGTCAAACCTGTTGAAAATCGAGAACAAGGTGGCATATCAGTGTTTGCCACAGCGCTAATGATGTTGTTGCACTTATTGAGTTGCCAGCATATGCTGCGGATATCCTTGACGGCCAACAGTTGCACAACAGATGCAACTCTGCCACTTCTGACTTTGATCCTGACAGCATCCTTCTGAGTGTATCAATATCAACTGCTATTTGTCCGCACTCACACTTGATTTCGTGTCATTTTTATTATGCTTCAGTTGCTCATCTTTCATTCTTTCTCTCTCATTGGTATTTTATATATGGTCATGTTTAAACCAGAATTAAATCTTTCATGTGTCATATGTTGGACGTGAGTACATCAAAGGTCACTACTTAGGATTATTGAGCTCGAATAATTCATATAAAATCTATTAATTTACATTTAAATAGCTACAAACTACAAATTGTCGATTCCCCAATTTCATTATCCGCATGAAATCAATGCTAACCCCTGCAAACTATTATATATTTTTGATCTTATTTATTCTTATCAAGTATTTTGTTTCAACTGATCCGTGCCGAGGAAACTGTTTTCGAAACAGTTTAAATGTGTTGATTTATTGTTGCCCATGAAGAGCCTCGTCTTAAAATAGTAATCATTCTTTAACACCAAATCTGCGACTCATTTATCTTGCAATGAATTCAATTCCCACTAGCTGCTACTCGTAGCCAGAATCTTGTTAACTTTATTAATGCATTGCGATTATGTGTTGCTGTTGCTTTTTTTGTTAATCTCTAAGCGCCTCCCGTTCAACCTGCCGAGTGCTTGAACATTTCGTTTGCAACATGCTCGTTTGCACTTAACGCAGTACTTTACTTAGTTCGGGTACCACCTCCGCATAACTAAGTGAACTCTTTTTGCCAGTGAGCTGAAATTTCAATCTAATCAGTATTAGTACACGCTCCTATTTATAGCCAAAACCCATTAAAAACTTTTAAAAGCGGGTATAAGGGTTGTGTGCAAAAGGATGTAACAGGCAGAAGGCCATATAGGATATATGTTCTTGATCATCAGTTGAGGCAATATAGCGGAGCTGAGCTAGAGACTTCAAATCTGTAGGATAAGTTTTTGGATTCTGAATAAATATATTCTGCCTTATTTTTGTGTGCTAAACTTTTAAACGGAAATTTGGCAATAAGACTATGATATATTTCACAGCTGGATTCAGCGTATATCGTAGTCGAGTCGAGCTCACTCGACTACAGCACTCTAACTGAGTTTTTTAGCATTCTCATGCGAGTTTCCCATCATTTTCATTTTGAGCACAGTCATTTCGAAGCTATAGTCGCATGCATGTTAATTATTATTTGCATTTGACATGAACGTTAGGAGCAGTGCCGTTCTTAGCGCTGCTCAAAGGAGCAGGCTCATTAAATTTTAAGCATTTCGCCTCGCGTTTTATTTGCCTTAAGCTTTGGGTGTTTCTCTCTTGTGTCGCGAGGGGCACGATGCGGCTTTTGGCACAAAAGAATTATTCAACAAGTAAGAATGCTCGAGTCGAGAGAGCCAAACTATGAGCTATCTTGAACCCAAGTATATTCAATCTGTCTTACATATTCATGTCAAACACTCATATATATATGTATATATGTATTTATATAATTGTAATCTCGACCGATGTCAAAGCATTCATTTATATTGACCAATTTAGTGTGTAAAAGCGGTGAGTTCAAACAGACGGACGGACATGGCTCGGGTCTTGATCCTAATCAAGTATATACAAATATATTCTAGGGAGTCGAAAAACCCTTATAGGAACGAAAAGATAGTGTCGGAACATTGCTAAGGTGCGAGGTGTAAGTGAATGTGTCTATGTTCCATCTGGTATGAGAACTTTTATTCGAACTCGTTTCGATTTGAAAAATAGACGTAGTTGCGTATATTCGAGTAGCTATATTAATGTAAATACATACATACGATTTGGAGTTGCAATTCTGTTTGCTCTTGCGTTTTCTATGGAGTTTTTACTGTCTGATCTCTTCGAATGAACTTCCGTTTTTATAAGCGCCCCCGCTTTAGAGGCTTTTGCGGGGCTGGCATTAATTTATTTTTATTGTATTTGGTTTGTTGTTTTAACTGACATTTTTCCCGTGTTGTTGTGGCCCGGTAAAACTACAAGAAACGGTAAAACTACAAGAAACTATAAGGCGAGAGCAACGCAATGAAGCGTTGCAAGGCGGCAACCAAGATATGGTCTTAAAAATGTTTACAAAAAACACAACAACAACAAAAATAGCTGGCATTTGCCACTCGCAGCGCGCTTAATTTATGTGTTTTTTATGCTGATGAAACGCAGACAGGAACCAGGGCAAACGCAACCAAGTCAAACCAAACCAAAGTCAGTTGGTCACTTTCAATTCGAAGCCCAGATCAAAACACTAACCCCAACCCCAACCCAAACCGAAGCTCAATACACAAAACCCAAAGAAAGAAAAAAGATGTAAAACTCTTGGGTCCGGCCTAAAAACAAAGTCGCCAGCCGCAAAATGGGAAGCACCAAAGCGCAAAACTTTGCCGCTTTAAAATGTTGCGTAAAACTGTTTTTGAGCGGAATAATAATAATACTTTAACTGCCTGGATCGCAAAACACAACACATGCAAATAGAAAGTGCTTCTTACCAATAATGATAAATTTCTTTATTTGTTTTTTTGCAACAATAGAAATAACTGGAGCTGGTTATTCACTTTTTGATGAATGTGTTTGAATTTAATTACAAAAATTGAAGCATTTCTATACCAGAGTAATAACAATTTTGATTTTTTCCATTAGCTAAAAACTTGAATACTTGATTTGTTTTCGTTTTAATGTTTTTTTTTTTTGTAAGTAAAGTAAGTATGTAATTAACTGAGGCTGCTCATATCCTCTTTTCTTTTGTTCACAAAACTGATATGATTGAATTTAATTGAATCATTTTTATACTGCGAATTTGACATGTTCTAATAGCTAAAATGAATGCCAGACTCGATTTCCTTTTATTTTTGTAAACCACAGCTGACAATTGTGTCTATGTAGATCAGTACGGCATTGGAATGGGGCCTTCGTAGGAAACTGGTGTGGAAAACTCACCTGTATCACGCGCATCGGCAATCCCGTTTCCTTGGCCAGTTGCTCCCTAATATGGCGTGTCGGCTTCGGTGTCTGATTGAATGCGGTTTTCAGTACCTCAAGCTGTTTGGCCTTGATGGTGGTGCGGGGACCGCGTCGCTTTGAGCCATTGGCATCGTCGGGACTTTTGTTCTCCGCCTGTGAATCGCCGCGTCCATCGGGATCACCGTCCAGAGAGCCCTATAAAAAGAAAGAGATATACATATATCTATGAATATGCATATACTCGTATAGTGATCAGCTCATAATCATTTGCCAATCATTAATCAAAAGAGGCTGACGTCGGATCTACAAAGTGTGGCCCGCTTTCCCACTTGTTGTCATTCAATTCCATTCATTGCATTGTATATAGACGTACGTATATAAAATGTATGTAGATGTATTGGATCGAAGCGGAAACCTGTTAATGATGCAACCAGTCCACTACGCTCCACTCAACTCCACTCCACTTCACTTCACTTCACTCCACTCCACTCGACACAATCGCACTTTTTGCAGCGATCTTACCTGATCGGAATCGTCATGCGTATTTTTACTATCGGTGCTCATGCTTTGTACTGATATATCCGAGGTGCCCAGCGGTCCACCCGCTGAGTCTGGCCCATTCGGTCCAAGCACGCCCAATCCCAGCGCCGGTCCACGCAAATGTGGCGGATCATCGTCGTCTTCGTCTTCGCTCGCCGAACCCATTAATGAATCTGTGTGAGAGATCGAAAGATTAAAGGTTTATGTATAAGCATGCACACATATATATTTATATATGCTTATATGTATATACATACAGATATGTATATGGTATATGTGGTCGAATGCAAATGGAAGGAGCTGCAGCTGTCTGCAACGAATTCGAACGAAGTCTCTAACAAATTGCTGAACAATATGAACATGAGGCATTAAAACCGAGAGACACTTAAAATACAATTGCAATAAATAATATTTGTGATGGGATAAGCCAAAAACGACGCCACGAACGAACGTTGGCTCGTTTCAGTCTTCAGTCACGTGTCGCCATTTCACTACTAAGTAGCCCAACTCCCCTTCCATCTTCCCTTTTCCCCTTCCACCTTTCGCCCCCACCAAATCCAAGCACCCAACCCCTTTTTGGAAGACACGTGTCAAATGCAGCTCTCTAGCGTTTTGGTGTTTGCCGCTCTGCTGATGCCCAAATAAGTTGATTAGAGCCCTTTCGACTGGTTTGGATTCGAGATCAGGTTCGGGTGCGTCTGCGTCTGCGTCTGCATCGGCGTCTGTTAGGTGGGTCTTATCGCTCGCTGAGCTCTATGCCATATAAAATGGTGACACGCGTCGGTCACATTCCCATTCACATCAACGTCATCCTGCAGTGCTTCAGATAAGCAGACGACGCGTCCATTTTGCCATTGGAATCGCGTTGAAATGTGTAACTCAAATGGCTCGATTCGATTGTCTTGTTTGTGCCTCCCCGCCCACTGTCCATTGCCACATGCCCCCTTTTGAAAATCTATGCCTGTGCCCCTGGGGACAGTTTGCAGACTCCACCTTGCTCGTTGCTCGTATTCCCTTAAGGGCAGCGAAGCGCAACTGCAAGTCTTTGCTTTACTCTCAGCCAGTTGGCAGTATTCAAGAGTTGCCGAAAAATAAATTACACTTTATTATGCATAATCTAATCCGCAGCAGATGCGACACACTAGCAGCCCTCCCTCGGGGGTGGCACTGGGTAGCACCGGCCTGTGGATTCTGGGTTTTGGCTCTGATTTGTGCTGCATGTCGCACAATATGCCTTGAATTTGGCTCCTGACTCAGAGTCATTAACCTCAGTTGCAGCATCAGTCCCAGTCCAAGTCACAGTCCCCGTCGCGTCTGTCAGACAGTTAGATTGTCGTGGAGGAGATGGGTGGGGAGGGGGGCGAGGGACGTGAGGTAGCTCTCGGAGCTTAACGCGTTACGAGTCGCTGTCACTTACAGCAGCATGCAAATCCCAGCCAGATGATGACCATAATGCAGCTGCGTACCGCTGGCCAACTGGCAAGTGACGAGCAGGAAGCGAATTTGCTTGGATTCAAACATGCTCAGGCATTTGCAACTCAAACATGAATATGAATGCGACCACGAGTATTTGTCTGTTGGTCGCGGGGAGTGAAGGTTAATTGCAGTCAGTTGATACACCTACTGAGCGTTTCGGACAGCAGAAATAATTGCAAAAGTTGCTTAAGCGCTCCTAGTCGGAAATACCAAAAACTCTGTGAACCAAACGAGCGCTGAAGTCCGAAGTCTGAAGTTGGGCATGTAGTTAGAATTGTGGATCGACAAACCAGATCGATGGAAGATGGAAAGCAGACGAATCTCTAGAAGCAGCTACACCTCCTCACACCATTCAATTATATAAAAATACTTTTTTATTTCCCCAATTCTTTGTTGAGAGCTGGATTACTTTCTATATCTTCTATAGTTTTTCATTTCTAACATTCCAACGTTCAAAGTCTTTCAGCATTTCATATTTAAAACGAGATCCTCCAATTTAATGGTTGGCTGAAGCTGCGTCAGGTGTGCACACTTCAAGTGACTTAAAGTTCGCTTTTGTAATTTGGTTCAGATCAAGAAATTTCTTTATAATCTTTCAATTGACCCGCAGCAGAACCACAGCAGCCCCCCTGTGCACCGGGGCACCCAACCACCAAAACCGTTCAAACAACAACAAAAGTGAAGCGAAACGGAAACTTGAAGTGTTTACCAGCATCGCTTACATGTCGCCCAGTTGACAAAAGAATCGAGAGCCACGAGAAACCCTTGGACCACAAGCGGAACCACCCAATATAGCACAGGCCCAGCTGCTGCTGCTGCTGCTGCTGCTGTTGCTGGTCGATGTCCATGCCATTGCACAGCGTTCCATATGGGCGCTTTAAGTTGTTGTTAACACATGTTAATAAACACGCGACTGATGGGCGATTGAAGACGCCAGTTGCGAGCTGGGTGAGTGTAGTGTAGTGTTGTGCCGAGGAGGGGAGGGTTGGAGCGGGGGCGATGTGTATAGCATGAGGAGGGTTGTCAGTACCAGCAACCGCTGTAGCAATAACAACAGCAACAACAACAACAACTTGCTTCAAGCATCACTCAAATTAACTTTGAAAACCATTCAGGAACACTTCATTTGATTGCCACAAAAACCTTTGCTGCTGCTGCTGTTGCTGTTGCTGTTGTTTGTAATTGTTGTTGTAGCAATAGCAATTATGCCATTGAGAGCTGCACAGCAACCCTCTGTGTGGGCACCCAACCACCCCGCCACCCAGTCACCACGCTTATGCCTGGCATCGCCTGCCCGGCAGCCATAAAAGTTCAAACACTCATTTTTAGCTTAGGAAAATATATAGATATAGATATATGTATATTTATATTTTTTTTTCGTAATTTTCATTTTGTGTGTTGCTTTGTAACCATAACCCCACCGCCTTCACCATTTGCCCCGCACTCATCGCGAACGCCTCTGTTTAGCCAACGCAAACAGTAGCCAGCGGCGTCCTCGAGGAAGACGCACAAGTGCAGCAGCAGCAGCAGCAGCAGCATCAGCAGCTACGGCGACAACATCCTTGAGCCTTGAGCCCATCCGTTTGACTGACAGCCAAGCAAACACACAAACAGACAGGCAGCAGTTAGGCAGAGAGCAGGGTGGGGTTTGTTTTGGTTGGGGAGGCGGGCAAATAAATAAACAATGGCGAATGTTGGTCAGCCATGCCCCCAATTGAACGCCCACTTGCTTGTTTGCATAGTCAAGTGCGATGTTTGGCAACGCATCTTGCAACAGACGCAGACCGTTGTCAGCAACGCCTGCCTCCCCCCACACAGACACACACACCTCAAGCACACTTCTTTCGTCAAAGACCATTCCGAAATCGCATTTGTAATACCTGAATTGGGGTAACTTCCTTGATAATCACTTTTATTCGTCCGACACAACTCTTCTTATGACAACTCTGTTGGTATATTAACAATCATAGCCATATTAATACACAGCAATTGAGAGACGGTATAAATCTGTTAAGGGACATTTAAATTGAGAGTTTGAAACAACTAAATTTGGTATGAACTTCTGCATCGATTGAGTATAGAGTATAGCACGTAAAGAGTATAACGAGATAACAATCGAAATTATACAACTTTCAATAATCATTTCTCGACATCTAAAACGACTTACGGCAACAAACTTACGGAATGAGTTTTCATCTGATTTTTGAAAAATTACAGATCGAAACAAATATTGTGTATATTTTCCAGTTAGGGCAATTTGGGACATTTTGAAGATAATTTGGTAATTCGAAATGATCGAATTATTGTAGCAGAGATTCAATTATTCCGGAGACTCCGTGGACTGACTATAGTTCAATTATTGGTTGGGAGAATATTTTGTAGCCTGTGTTAAGAAGTTGTGCTCCTTTTTTTGTGACAAGTGCACAAGTGCCTGCTGGCGGGTGGGTGAGGGATGTGAAGCACCCTCAGCCCTGCGATTTTCGCAGTCAATCCCCGCCCCGCCCCGGCAAAAGGGCATAGACAAAGCGCACACACATTAATTTCGAATTAGTTTTGCATCATGTGGTTCACGATGCAGAAAAATCGACTCTGCTGCTTCTGGCAACCCTCAATGTAAGTGAATGAACGGAACGGGAATGGGAACGGCAATGGGTAAGGGAAAGGGAAGGACGATGCTCCCCAACCAGCAGCACTGAGTCGATGAATTGCGTTGGAATTGGGTAGGGGATTGCTGCCACTGCGGCTGCGACTGCGACTGAGATGACTGGGGCTGGAACTGAAACTGGGACTGGGACTGGGACTAAAACTGGGAGCGTGCTTATGGGCAACTATTAACTGCACACAACGTATGCGGCATGAAAAATGCGGCATGGACGTGAAACAGATCGCTGGATTTTCTACATGAGCGCATACTGAAAGTATCCGTGAGTCGTCGTCGTCGTCATCTTCATTCATGCAAGGCATAAAGTGAGTGAGGGAAAAAACAGAGAGAAAAAGAGCGATAGAGAGAGAGAGAGAGAGAGGGAGAGGGAGAGAGATAGCACAATGCGGCTGCGGCTCAAGCTTGTTGGCTGTAAAATTAGGTTAATTCCTGTCAGTGCGTTGCTGATTTGAATTGTCACACACACACACACACACACATATATATATATATATATATATGAAGAGTGTTGAACACATTGCAACTTATAGGTCTGATGCACCTGGGTCTCATCGGTTTCACTGCTGCCACTGCCACTGCCACATCTCTTGCCTTGCGATTTACCTTTGCCATCCTCATTGACGGCCGTTGACGTTGTTTCTTGTTTAGCCTTTTTTTTTAACAGCTCCCTCCAAGCAGCTCCCTCCGTTGCTGCTCCTAGTCAGCTGTCTCTCGGCTTAGTGCGGCAGCTCTAATCCGCATGCCTGACTCCCCATCTGAGTTGTGTGTGTGTGTGTGTGTGTGTGTGAGGTGTGTGTAGTGTGTGTGTGCTTTGGGTTCGGTCTTGTCTTCCACTTCCACAACGTCGTTGTCTCCTTGCTGTCTGTTACTGTGCTCATCAACTTCGCAAGCCAACTAATAATTGTAAAATTAATATTTAGACAACCGTCTACTCAAAGCATTAAAAATTTGTTTTTCAAACTGCACCAGCAAATCAGTGTGGGTGTGTTTGCGTGTGTGTGTGTGTGTGTGTATGAAGATGCATTAGAATCCAGCTAATGGTTGTTAAGAATCAGCTGCTGGTGCTGCGAGTGCAAACAAATCTTTGGGCGCCACGCATCTTGGTCAAAAAACATTTCGTTGGCAATTGTTCTTCCCAGTTGCAATGTAAGTTTCACTGCCATTGTCATTGTCGAGGAGTGGTGTGGTATGGCATGGAGTGGAGTGGAGCGGAGGGTGAGAGGGAGTCAAAGAGAAGCTGACTGCTTATTTGTCATGCAAGTTATGCTTCAACGCCTGCCACACAGTGTAGTTGTTGCTTTTGTTGTTGTTGTTGTTATCGTTGCTGCTACTGCAGAGAATTGTGTGCAAAGTGCATCGTCAGGTTTGGCAATTGTTTTGTTGCTCCTCCTCGAACCACAGCGCTAATGTCAGAAGCAGGAGTGAAAACTGAAGACTGAACCGACTGAAACTGAAAACTGTTTTTGACACTTTGAGCAGACTTTGCTTGACGGCCAAGGAAATGCTGGCAACAGATACGGCGGCCAACAGCCAACAGGCAACAGCCAACCACTAACAGCCAACAGCCAAAGTTAAAGCCAAGGCAACGCCAAATGAATTAAACAAACCAATTGTTATTGTTATTGGTGCTGTTGGTGTTTATTATTGCTGTTGTTTTCCTACAACTATTTGCGAGGGTGTAGCAACAACAACCACAACGGGAACAACAAATACCACAACAATTTGTGACGCCGCATCAAAGCATGAAAAACGCGCAGAGCAACCAGCAAAAAGGGAAACATAAAAATGCCAACGAGTGGGGGTGGACGGGGAGTGTGGGGAGTGGGGAGTGAGAGCAACTTCATTTGCCCAGAGGGTTGCACAACAACTAACACCGACGCTAGAGGAGCGGGGGGGTTGGGCTCAGGTTAGGGGTGGTGTGATCTGGTCTGGTGTGGTCTGGTGTGGTATGCGTGCATGCTACACTTTACACTTCACTGAGCATGCCAAGTGGCTGACTGAAGACAAGGCAAGACACGAAAGTAGGTGGGCGGAGCGGTGTGGTGTGGTGTGGTGTGGTGCAGGTTGCCTTGCTTCGAGTATTTGTCTATAAATTTTAAATGTTGCACGCAACACAAATCGAAATTAAGTGCAAACTTACACAAAAGACAACAATACAAAACGAAACGAAGACAACGACTACTGGACACTTGGGAAATGGGTATACCAACTGTCACTCACGGCCAACTCAATGGCGTAGCAGTGAAATTGGTGGGGGGACACTGCACTGGACACTCATTATGAGGGAGACCCCTGACGTTTAGTCACTGACCTTGACGTGACACGCTCGCCAATTGTCGCTCAACTGCCAACACTAAAGGCCAACGATGAGCACTACTAAAGGACTAAAGAACTTGCTGCGTTCACACGTTCCGAGAATTGGCGCCAAGTGTTTTTGGAAAAAATACTTGGAAAACATTAATTGGTGTGTAGATTAGTAAGTAGTTATTGACATACTTTTCTTTTCTGTCAAATTATATATCAATGTGGTCGGTAGTCCTCGCTAAAACGGAGCTGAGGGCAACTGGCACTATACATTTCTTGAACGCACTAAATCAGTGACGATCGTGCAATTTGCCATATAAAAGGGGTTTTTGTTGAACCGTATTAATCGTAGTTAATAGATTACAATTTATGAAAATCTGGGTGCGCCTTGTTTGTAGTCTCCAAAGTATCACTTGACACTTGCTAGAGATATTTTCCAAAATGAAACGAATAATAAATTTCAAATTAATTTCGATATTAAGAATGGGGTAAAATGACATAAAATATTTTGAAATTAATTTCGCAAGTTAAAATCTTCAAGTTATTGGCTGCTTGAGCAAAATAGTATTTCCGATAAGAATTGGGATAGCTTTTGTGATAGAGGAGGACAGAAGGTCGGAAGAGAAGTTGCTGTGGACTCGACATGAGGATTATTCAGAGAGAATATCTATATGGCTACATGGGTGGAGATAAATGCTCGTCTCATATTTATGACCAATTACAATTGGTCACATATATATTTATATGTATGTCGTGCTCCGTCTCTGTCTCTCTGTCTCTGTCTCTGTCTGCCCCCTCTGTTTATGTTTAGCTACCCCAAGCACTCCGTTCAAGACATTGTTTTGATTGGCATTACGGGCAAAAGCAGCAGGCAGCAGCCAGCAGCCAGCAGCCAGCAGAAACAAAGCCATCTCAAATGATAAAGGAATGGGAGTTAAGTTAAGGGGTTGGGGGGTCACCACGGGTTCGAGTTCAAATTTTGCTTTGGGTTTGCTTTTTGCTACTATATTTATGTTTATTCTTTTCTGTTTCTGCTTTGGCATCAGCGCGTTCTGTTACCTTTCGGGTAAAGAGCTACGCTGCTGCTGCTGGCCTTACTTAGTTGTGGTTGTTGTTATTTTTGCTGCTTTTGTTGTTGTTGGTGTGCTGTTTGTTATTGCCGTGGCTTGTCGCTAGAGGCAAATGCCGTTTGGAATGGCAGAGGTAACAAAATTGCTTGCAAGTCGCTTCAAAACCGGCCGCATTTGTGGGCATTTGTAAAGTGATCCTTTTTGCCATGTTGGTTTAACGGGCAGGACCTTTTTCATTCTTGTCGCTGCTGCTGCTGCTTCTGCTACTGCTTCTGCTGCTGCTGTTGTTGTTGTCCCTGTTTACGTCAGCGTTGCCTAAAGCAACAGGATTTTGAGCCAACGCGCCCTGGCAAACGCGTTGAGCTGTGCCAAAAAGGATTTACATAGCCCACGACGAGCTCTGACATCTGTGCGTGTGTGTTTTGTACAATATTTAAAATGCGCTCTGCTCTTATTTTTGTTTTCTTTGTTGTTACTGCTGTTATTGTTGTTGTTGTTATTGTTGTTGTTGTTTTTGTTGTTGCGGAAATTGATACCAAGTTGCGCATTTTCCCAACTGCTGGTTCTGCTGCTGCTGCTGCTGCTGCTTCTCTCTGCCAAGTCTTGTCTCTGTCCCACTTCTATTGTTTTTATTGTTGTGTGTTTTCTGTTTTCTGTTTTCTGTTATTCTTTCATTTCAACGCGCCCGCTAAAGGGTCGCTAAAGGTGTCTCAACGCTACACAGAAAACACAACCAAAACAAGAAACAAGCAAAAATTCAAACAAAATGGCCTCCCAAAAGAGACATTCGGGCTTTTTGTATTAAAGGAATTTCACGAATTCTGAATTTTGACTAAAACGCTGAAGAATAACTCACAAAGTTGTACAATAATTGATATTGAAGAGAGACAGAGAGAAAGAGAGAGTGAAACAAATAAATTGATAACAAATAAAATGTATCTTTAAATAGTATGTGAAATTCTTGTGAATACGAAAATCATTCGTGATTTCTCAATTGCTTTTGCAACAGTTTCTGCTTGCCACAGTCTGTTTGCCCCTGTTCCGCGTCTGCGATTTGCGTGTGTTTGGAAAGTGGTTGTCATACGACCAATAAAGAGCCAAGACCAAAAGCGAAAAGCCAAAAACTAAAAACCATTCCGTCTGTCAGTCTGTCATATTACCACCACAGAATCTTTGCTTCGTTCGTTTGATCCGTAAAAAGATCTGTTTTACAAATCCCTGGCGAGTACCGGAGCGAGTTTTGCTGTGCCGCATCATAATCCCGGCGCGCTGATCTCTGATCTATGATCGCGTGGGCAGGTAGACGACATAAACAACAACAGCAGCAGCAGCAACAGCAGCAGCAACAGCAGCAGTAACAACAATTGATTGTGGCCTGTTCCCATTCCCATTCCCGTTCCCAATCCCTGGCCCGATATCGATACCGATACCGATCCGGCCTGACTTAGGCTCGCTTTTCGACACTTTGTTTGGCACGGTTTAAGCCAATTGTTAATCGCCTGGCGGGCACACAAGCCGCAAGGGTAGCCGGGTGCGGGCTCGAGCATGGGCCTGGCCATGGCCATAATCCCAATTGACAAAAGTCAACAAAGCGCATCAATTCATTTGCAATTCATGCAGATGGAGGCGGGAGATGTTTTTGTTAACCTTGTTCCCTTCTCTCTGTCTGTGTGTGTGTGTGTGTGTGTGTGCGCGTGTGTGTCAGCGTGTGTGTGTGGTCCATAACAGAGCTTGTGTTGTCAACAATTTGTCATGTGAGCATCGAGCTGTGGGCGGAATTCAGCTCCAATGTTTGTTGAAGTAGCAAGACCAAGCCATACGGCATTTCAAGTGACTACGATTAAGTTTTTATACTTTGACAATGTCCGTCCGTCTGTCCGTATGACTGTCTGTATGAGCGCATCGACACCCTTAGAGTTAGAGACTTGAAACTTGAAACACATTCTGGTCTGTGCCCGTGCGTCCACTAGGAGGCTGGGGAGTTTGATAAGATCGACAATCGGAAATCCATAAATCCATACATCTTCAAGAATTTGGAAGCTAGAGTCACCATATCGTAAAGGTATATTGCAAGTAACACTCCAGAAATACAATTTGGAGCCACGCACAAATTCAGAAGCCTATATATTAAGGCAAACTTCGAGGATAGATTACTAGGAACTTCCAACAAATATCGGTATTTCACATACCCGCACCTGTTACCAGACCAGAGTATTTTGCAGTCGGTTACATATTACGGCCGACTGCAACGCACTCACTTGTTTTTTGTTTAATTTGATTTTAGCTTTGTTACAGCGTATCATTTAATAAAAACTTACTTATTTCTACCAATGTCCTACAATAAAACCTTCTAATATATACATATATGGAAAACAATGTGTCATATCAAAGATTCAGTTCACTTTCTTTTTGTTTATACTCGTTTTGTAATTTGAAAATATTTTGGTAATGCTTGACATTCTGGAAACCTGGGATAATTGTTGTTCGAACTAGTTCGCACGAGTTTTACTCGCTTTGTGTCTAGTATCATTTGCTTGTCTGTCATTTGGAGTATGGTATGGTATATGGTGTACGAGTATGGTGTATGATGGCATGGTGTGCCCTGCATTTTCCAATTTTCAGAACGGCCTTCAGTCAATATTTTCCCATTGCGTTTTTCCCTTTTTTCCTTTTTTTTCTTGCCTTAGCTATGTATCTTTATTGTGTGGTGCTCGTTTGTTGTTGTTAGTATTCTGATGTCTGTCAAACATATCAATTTCAAAGAGTATACCAAATTTTTTCCTGCACTCACACGCTCACAAATGCACTCACATATTCGTTTACTGAGATTCGTTTTTCTTCTTCTCTTTTTTTTTGACATGCTTTGCGTTTTACATGCATTGTTTTTCTTGTTCTTGTTTATACATAAATTGTCTGTCAGCGTTTTTGCCTACATAGATTTTTGACATGTTTATGTGATTGATTGCAACACCTCCTCGCTCCAAGCACCGTCACGCAAAAAATAAAAAAAAAAAAACAAAAAAAATAAATTGAAAGAGATCAATTGAAGCAAAGTTAACAAATAAAAATCACAGTCGAATTTATATGTGCCATAAGCGAACAACAGCAACAACAATAAAACAGCAGCCAATCGATTAATACATAAGCAAAACATATAAGTGAAAAAAATAAAGAAATACGCAGCAAAAAAAGAAGGTAAGGAAAAAGAAGAGATTTAGTTCGAAAACGTTTCTTAAACGATTTGCGACACTAATAAATAAGTCTCCCGATACTCAAGCACATAACTCTTGAGTGCAAATATTTCGAGTATTTTTATACCGAACACTCTTGCCAAGTATTCAGATTGGTTGCTGTTTATTTATTTATGCTCATTGCGTTTATCATTTGTGACATTTGCATAGCGCCGGCGGCGCGTGGGCCGCTCCCAGAGCAACGAAAGAAACATCCGTGAAATTCTCGCAGCTTGCTGATTTTTATAGCTACTCCTCTCAGCGCCTCAGCCGCTACCCAGCCCCAGCCCAGATGGTTGGCTCATAGCTCCCCAGTTGCCAGTTTAAGAACTGCAACGTCTCAAGCTTTATGCGACTGTAAAAATCTGGGCAAATTTATGCGCAAATTTGATGGCAGCTGCGGATGCCGGGAGGGGCCAGTGCGGGGATTATGCAGTGGCGAGTGCGAGCTGCTGAGGAAGCAGTAACCCACTTGATAACTAGTCAGAGCCCCCAGCAGTGGCAATCAGTGTGTATGCCATTCAATAATTTTGAGCACGTAAAAAGGTTGTCCCAGTGGCTTAGGGAAAAGCTATGAAAAACTATATTGTATACATGATATCGTATATATAATGACTATAAATTTATAATAAATATACATATAACTATAATATATATACATATATATTTGCATTTATAATTATTGGATATTGGCAAAACTGAAGCACATCTGTTAAATTCAAATGCAATAGTATGCAAAGTATGATTTGCAAGGCAAATGCATGATATTATTTGTTTCTCAACTAATTCAGTATGTCAATCCTCGTATATACATAAATTCTGAAATACAGATTCACCGTAGCACATTGTTGGCTATGCAGAAGAAATTTGTAATTTTCGATCTTCGTTGCTATGACTACTGGGTGCATTACCTCCATAACTAATCATTATGTTATGTTTGTGGGTCAATTGTTAAATTACTTCTTCCCACTTTCTCTTTAATATTGAACTACTAATTATTCTTCGTGTGAACCTTTCAAGTACTCTATAATTTTTCAATTGACTTTATCATATTTCCAATTCATAGTCCTCTATATGTATGTATTTTATACGTTTTGTTCGCAAATAACATTTTCGTATGCCTTTGTGGTTGGACAACTTTACTAATTCATATTATTTGTTGTGTACTCGTATTTTTGGCCTAATTGTGTTTATTTCTGAATGTTCCCGAATCCATGCAATAGTTCTGCATTAAAACACCCCCAGAAATCTCACAAAGTTTCCTTATTTTTCAATTTTGATTCTCAATATTTCATTTTAGGTTTAATTTTTTTTATTTTTCCCATTTGTTTTTGAGCCGACTAGTATCAGTTTACACAAATTAAAATAAATGCAGGTATTTAAAATTCTCGACACCATACAAGTCACAATATTTGCCTAACCCAGCTAAATACTATACTATGTCCCACACTCAAATCATCATATTCAGTCATAATCATTATTATTAACGCTCCGATCTCCAATTTCCAGTGTGAAACCCAAATCGAACGTTGCGTTGCGTTGCGTTCAGGCGCAAACCGCGCGAGAGCCATAAAAATGCATTTGGCTTGACCCACTTTGCTGCCAAAGCGACCCACTCAAATGGCTGACTGGCGGCTAGCTGACTGACTCTGGCTCCTAGAGTCCCTGACTGACTGTTGACAGTTTTCGATAACTGATTTTTGTTGTGTGTGTGCGTGTGTGTGTGTGTGTGTTTGTGTATATTTGGAGCTAATCAGCAGAATGCGAGCTTTTCGATTTTCATTGTGCTGTAAACTGACTCAGAGATAGGATCGACAGATCGAGTCACAAAAAACTGAGTCACATTTTGGGGAACGGCTGCAATTTCCAGCTGCAGTTGATAGATTTTCATTTAGTTAAGTGACTCATGCCAAAAAAAAAGCGGAGAAAAATAAAAAGCAAACTAAGCATCTCTGCCTCCCGTGTGCCTGCCTATAATCGTAAGTTGTTGTTATTGCTGTTCCATTTATAGCCGCTATTTAACGTTTTTTCAAGCGAAAAACTTTGTTTCACGCGCATTACGAGTGCGTCAAAGTCGAAGTCAAGACTCAAAAATTAACCTACAAAAAAGCACACACACACACAAGTACACAACAAAGAATAAAATAAAGGTTTCCCCTGTTTCTCTGTCTCTCCCTGGCTGGCTGTGGTAAAAGCCCATTAAAAATAGCTTTAAAATGGCTGTAAAAATAAAGGCAAACTACAAATAAAATAACCATAAAATGCGCATCAAGTGCGGGCCTTAACAGCCCGAACAAGCCGAACTAGAAACCCAAAACGGAGCCAAGTGTATTCAAGTGAGGGCTTTTCGCTTCTAGAAGCAAGTCCAATGAAAAGCCGCAGAGCCGCAGACCCACGGAGCCCCAAATACATATGAAAATGCCAGAGCAAAGCCAGAGTACAAAATTACGGAACGGCTGGGAATATGTTGAGAATATGTCCAAAATTATTAGAATTTATACATCAGTCTTGGGAGAGCATTTGTTTATTTGTTAACGCGTAATCCAAGAGAAATGCAAACGTGCTCAGAAATGGCTCTAGTTGAGAAAGCTCAACTGGCAGATACCCAAAACTAAGCTAACAAGTTTTTACTAAGTGTTCTCAATTTCTATGGCTGACGCAGGTACTGAAGAGTTACTCATAAATAGTTACATACTTTTGCATAGCTTCAGAATACCCGTCAGTGTGTGTAGGGTATAGCAAAAGTAAAAGAAAATGCAACAAATTCATTTTGATAGGGAATAGCTTAAACAACGCGAGGAGGGACATGACAAGAGTTGGGTGTGTGCAGCGGCAGGGGGCGAGTATCGACGAGTATCCACAAGTGACAGCAACGCAGACATATGAAGGCATGTGTGTGCGTGTGTGTGTGCGATGTGCCACAACAATTATAATAACAACAACAATAACAGCTCACAAACACTTCTGGTCCCTCACTCGGCGATTCAGGCAACCGCAAAAAGCAGCCGTATTCTGTGAAGTATAGGATACTGTACTAAAGCCTCTAGGAAAGTTAGTTGTCTCACACACTCATACACACACACACTCATACACTCACACACTACCCGAAAAAGTATCTCTGATAGAGACCAAGCCGATTCTTGTCCCGAGTAGTGTTAGCAGCTCCTGACTTTCCCAAATGGCAACGATTAGGCTACCAGCAGATAGCGAAAGGAAAACATTGTCTGTTGGCGACCTAAAAGTGTGAAGGGCAGCTCAAAGCACCGTGAGTGCCTGGAGTTGGGAACAGCTTCGCTTTGCAGATAGCCTGATGGATGCTAGCTTGCAACTTGCAGGCCATAAAATCAAAGCTGTTCTCATTACAAGCCGCCAAGTAATTGAGTACATACGGATGGTAGTCAACAACGACATAGTCAAAACAAAGAAGTCAATTAAATACCTGGGTGTCATGCTGGACAATAGGCTCAGCTTCCGGCACCATATTGAGCAGCCAAACTGGTGCCCTCCAGCGCATACTGCCCATCATTGGGGCTCCTAAGCCAGGGAGAGTGTTCGATAAGAAGGGACTGCAGAGAAGGCTTTCTTCACGCTATCGGCTAAGTGCACTAAGCAGCCATGGTCCAAGCGGAAATGTGGCTAGTTGACATACTAGCGAACGAAATGATGGAGATTAGCGCTGCTCGAGCAGCATTGGGGGACCCTATCCCAATGGAGGCTCTCCGAAGGTCGTCGAAGAAAGGAAGATGGACATATCGCCTAAGCCTCAATCCCAAAGGAATTAATCATGTTTCACAATTACTTACAGGTCACGGCTGTTGTAGGAGCTACCTGCACAAACTTAGGCACGAGGACATTCCATTGTGTCCGACCTGGCCAAGTGCCATCGAGGCCATGTCATCATAGGCATTCTGCACTGACGTTGTCAATGAACCGTGCATGCAGCTGGCCGGAGCCTTCTGTATCTCTAGAAGCTGCTCGAACATTTAATCTATATAGAGATGGATGTGCCTATACAGATAAGGTATACCTCCATGATATTTATATATATCATGTATACGATTCCTATACCCAATTCGAGTACCTCATTTTCAGATTCTTGGCTGAGGCTGAGCTCGCACAACACAAAACGCACAAGAACGAAATTTAGATTGGATTGGCGCTCGACTTTGGTTAGCTTGAAGCTTTGTAGCTTAAAGTCAGCACAGGAATTTTGAGCGCACCTCTCCCCACAGGCCCCCCGCCTTCGAACCAGCAATTGTTGTGTTTTATTTATGGCAACGAGCAGCAGCAGCAGCAAACCAGAAAAACCAAATGAGAGAGAGAGAGAGAGAAAAAGAGAAATAAAAATATATATATATATATATAAGAATTATCAAAATCGATTTCGTATTTTTCGCAATTCTAAGCTTTTAGCCAGCTTTGTGCGGCCTTAAGTCAGCTTCATGCAACAATCCTGCAGGCCCCACACGGACACCGTGCTGGCTGGCGCTGTCCAACCCATGCTCCCCACAGATATTTTGTGCGCAAAGCTCTTCACATTTCCGTTTCCGTTTTGTATACATAACCTCAATTCAGCATTTTGGCATAGCCAGCACGAAGCACACGTCTTCTGCCAGTCCCTGCCTGCCCTCATTCCCCATCACCGTACCTCATCGACCAGTGCTCTGCTCTCGATTTGAGCTCTTTCAAGCCAACCCACAAGTCCCAACATTCAACATCTAACATCCATTCACCCTCCCAATATCCCATACCCCAGCCCCCTGTCCCCTCGGACCCAACATCACATCTTTGGCAGAAGCCTTACAAACGCCACCTGCAGCTCTGGCGCTTTGCGTGCTTTTGGTTTCGACAGTTGGATTTGTGCTGCGACCTCAGAGCAACCCCCAATCAACACTCACACATATATCCCCTAGCAACAACTCCAACCTCCCACAAAACCACCCGCCCCGCCCCGCCCCATCGCAGCCACAGCCGCAGCACCATCCATGGCCGCACAATTCTTTTGTTTCGTTTAGTTGAGCTTCAATTTTTTTGCGGGCTGCTGCTGCTTCTATTGTTGCTGTTGTTGCAGCCTTGCTGTTTTCTTAGTCAGCCACCAACGCCAAATCCGCCAAGCCACCCTGTGGGGCTTAGTGGCAGCCAGTTGCCCCCTCTCCTCCTCTCTCCTGTCGCCTCATCATTCATTCTCCATTCCATCACTCCTCTCTTCCTCTCTTCCTCGTTTCATATGCAGCAACCCCAGCGCAGTGTCTAACACGCTTTTTCTCGTTCGCTCGCGCACTCCCTCTCTCCCCCTCCCCCACCCACTCCCACTCCCTCTCTCTCTCTCTCGCTCTCTCTCTCTCTCTTTTACTCTATCTCACTTTTACACTAACGCTTTTTTTTGGCTCATTTCTCGCGTTAGTTGACGCTGTCTCGCTCTGGTTTTAGCCGCCGGCCAGCCTTTTTTTCATTTTTTTTTTCTATATTGTGTTGTTGTTGTTGTTGTCGCAGTCGCTGTCGCAGCCAACGTCAGCGTCAGCGTTGCGTTTATCTCTGCGCTAGAGCCTCAGGGTTGGTTGTATTGTTGTTGTTGCAGTGGTTGTTGTTGCTATTGGGGGGATGGATGGCAGCGCCATGTTTCCAGCGAGAGTCCACGCACAAGTGGCGCCCTCTGGCGTCGCGTCCCAACAGGAGACTGTTGTGCTTTTCAAAATGGTTGCCCATGCTTGAAATATGACACGATTACACGTTGCCGGAAGGCGCTTGGGGTTGGGGGGCACTTTGGGGTTGGCTGACAACAACAACAACAACAACAAAAACAACAAAAAAATATAATAGAAATAAAAATGATGGCCAGGGCGGTTTGCACGCCTCGCATGCTCGTAAATCTTGCAGCCGTGTCTTTAAATGAGAAAAATGTGATCCAAAAAGTAAACTTTAAGACAAATTTGTGTCGACGTTGTTGAACTTACTGCATTTTAATGATTATCCAACACAATGCAACAAATTTGGTAAATACACCCTCTTTCAAGTTAATGACTACTCAATTTTTTATTGAAGATTTATGAGAGAAAAACAACAGGGCAACAGCAACAAGGCTACAAACAGATAATGAGATATTTCGATGCTCTTGATAAGGCTGCTTCTTTCTCTGGGCTGTTAATTTAAAGTTCACTCAGTTCAACTTTGAAGAGTCGACATATTGCTTAAGTCGCCTTTCGCATTTGCGGGTCGAGAAGTCGCTCTAGTTTTAACGGCTCGGCAACAGCAAACGGGCTCGACAATGGCCTCGTAAGTTGCCCCGACACATCATCAACATCGCAAACACTTTTGATGGCCCACTCGCAATGTTTAGACACTAAAATGATGTGGCTGGCGTTGCCGATGTCGATGTCGATGCCGATGTGTGGCGACCCTTTAAATGCTTACGAGTTGTCATTAAGCGCAAGTCGTTGCCAAAGTCCCATAAACAATAACACAGTACTAAAGTAAATCGAACCGAACCCATCCGAATTGAGTTGACTTAAACTGTCGTGTCGCACGAGTCATTTAAAATTAGTGTATCCGTAATATGAGGACAGGTGTCGAATTGCGGCGAAGTGTTGGGGCGGCTCATTTAAATATTGATTGATAGATGTCGCAACAATGCACCGGGCACTGATATTTGTTTAACAAGAGCCAACTCTAGATTAAGCAACCCAAATTTAAATATGGTAAAGTTCTTGCTTCAAAAGAAAGGTTCTTAGTAAATGTATCATTTGATCAGCTGAATGACGATGCAGATTTTTAAAGAAATTTAAAGAATTAAGGGCATCAAAATCTTAAAAATCAAATTTATAGATTATTAATATTTTATTTTATTCTTTATTATATTTGTCGATTGTGTTAAGTTTAAATATAAAATAAAATCCGCATTCCGAGAAAAAATGCAATTTGAACTTAAGTTGCACAAGTAGAATTTGCTATGATTGAAATGAATCAGTTAACTATACAATAGCTAAATGACTTAAACATTAACACATTTACAAATACATTACACATGAGTGCGTATGGAAAATGATCAATTAATTTTCCGCACAATAGTGGATTGAGGTAATGCCCTAATCTGTTAAACAAACTCATATCAGTTTGGTTGCAAAAGTGTCGAGCACACATTCAGTCCATAATTTACTCATTTAGACGAAAAGCCGACGAGTACACGCTAGATTTATGACTGGGCTAAAAAAAGATGGCGACACTTTCGGTCCTTTTGCTACTTTTGCTCGCAAATCAAAGCGCCGTTTTATGTAAACTAGTTGGCAACTCGCATTTAACCAAATGATTTACGAATGTGCCTGGCATTAGATATGACAGAAAGGGCTGGCACTAAGGGGCGACATTCGCGACACATTCGATGGTGCTGTGTGTGGTTGCTCTGCTGTGGTGTTCTGTGGTGTGCTGCATGTGGTATATACTGCTCTTATCGCTCTAACAGCATCAGGCGCAAGCAATAAAAAAAAATAAAAAAAAAATAATAATAATGCCGCAGATTTATTGTTGAAAAGGCAAAAAATACCGAAATCATAATACAGCGCAGTTAACTCTGCCCCACCGGCTGCTGAGTTGGGTTCAGTTCGGTTCGGTTGGGTTTTCGGCTTGCGTTTTTTGAGCATGCGATACTGTTGACTCTCGTATATAAAGTAACCCAAAGAGTCATAAAAATAAAAAATAGCCCAAGTAAATGTCAAATAAACTTTAACGGTTTTTCTTATATTTTCTTCTCTTTTATTTTTATTTATTTTTTTTTATTTTGGTTTTTTTTTTTGGTTTGCTTTGTCGTAACCAACACATGACTGCAAAAGTGAGGGACGCTGCAAGGGAAGGGAAGGGAAAGGCGTGGAAGACACACGCAAGGTGGCCATAAACTTTTTTTGTGAAGCAACAAAAACCAAAAAAATAAGTAAAAAACAAAAACCGCCACATAAAATACAACAAACTGACCGAAACGAGCAGCAGCAGAAACAACATCAAACAGTTGTTGCCACAGTTGCAAAAACTGAAAAACTGAAACTGCAAATAAAAAAATAGTCCCCCAACGGTCAACAGCAACAACAACAACAACATCAACAACCCAAGCACCCTACACAAAAAGAAAGAGCGAGAGGTAGAGAGACTCCAAGAGACGAAGAGAGAGAGAGAGAGCGAGCCACAGAACCACATTTAAGCCACATACTATATATATTATGTGCACCGCCAAACGACAACCGTAAATCTGCGGTATTTTTCGAGGGGCCGGCCATGAGGCAAGTACCAACAACAACAACAACAGCAGTAATGGTCAGTGGCACCATCAGCCTTTGGGCCAGTTGGTAAGCTGGAAGCTGTAAACTGTAAGCTGGCTGAAAGGGCCAGCTTGAACTTTGGCATTGCCGTTGGGGGCTCTTTAATGTGGGCAGGACATGGCCTTAAACGCACACAGCAATAACAACAACAGCAACAACAACAATTATTGCGATTTCTTATCTGCAGACAGAGGAAGATGTGGCAGCAAATGCTTGCCAAGAAGCCAATCGGTTAGATCGGTTGCAACGCTGCACCTGGCAATTGCAGTTGCTCACACGCGTGATTGACCCTTTCGGCCAAGTAGGCGTAGGATGTGTTGCTGTTATTTTTTTATTTTTTTTATTCTTATTTATTTGTATTTGTTATACCTTCTTATTGACGGCAGAGGAGTGTATTGGTCTTATGCAAGAACACCCTCAAACCCAGAAACTTATCATTTGCATCTGCGTCAGACCAAGTCTTGCGCCTTGATACACATCCAAGTATAAGTCGCTGAAATATGGTCTATAACTTTGATGGATAGATTACTGATCATCTTTGCAAATGGTCAATCCACGCTCATCTTCGCCTCCTATTTTCAGCTGGTATTCAATTGGTATCAGAATATTTCGCAGTTTGTTCTGTATGAATATTTTTTTGTTGCATTTTGGTAATGCCGTCGATGTGATTGTATTAGAGACTCATCACAATTTTTAATGTGCTATCAAACAGATGTAATAGTCAATTGAAAAGCTTAAAAAACTAGTCCAAAGAAGATGTTGTATTTGTATACATTTACTTATGCTTTCAATCTATAAATCTAAACAAATTAACAGCTTGAAGTTCACGGTTAGACTTGACTTGAATTTTAAGCTATATTTGGATTTAACTTGGAGTTTCAACGTTTATTAAATAAATGCTATAAATTATGCAATCATACTTGTAAATATGTTTTTCTAGTAGAAAGTTCCTCATAACTATATTAAACAATTTAGTCTTAGTATTTGGAATTATCACTAACGTTCAGTGACATTGAAAATGTTTTGATTTCGACAGAGCTTGTTTATTTCTTACAGACAAACCAAAATTGTAGGCTTACGCTTGACATTGATAATGGCTTTTTGCATACTAGTGCTCATTAAATACTAATCTGTAGATTCAATCTTTATCTATAACACTATCAGTATCTCTATCGCTTACAGTTGTGCTCATTAAATTTCAATCCCTTAGATTCACTGTATGTCTGTCTCTGTATCTAAGTTCCTTTCCCTGTTTATTATATATATATATATTTATTTATATATATGTATTTAAATGTATATATATATATATGTATCAGTAACGATCCACCTAATACTGCAACTCAATTTATGTGCTCAATTTTGAGTACTGTTCGCTTTATTGTCGTTGCCTTCTTGTGTGTTTTATTGTCATTGTGGCTTATCACTTGCGGTCTCACTCTCTTCCTTCAGCTCACTCTCAGTATCTCCCATCTCTCTCTCTCTCTCTCTCTCTCTCTCCCTCGCTCTCGCTATTTCTCTTTCGCTCTCATTTATTTCAGCGCTGCCTTATGCTCTTCGCCTAGGTCTCCGAATCTACCTGCCACAAAATTGTTGCCATATTTATTGATATTGATACTGTTGCTGCCTGTTTATTGATTATCAACCAGCAAACAGTTTAATTTATATGACAAGTCATAAATTCTCTCGCTGAACTGCGTAAACTGTTCATTTCAATATATGCTTTTTCTTGGCTGTTTTTTGATTTTATTTATTGTTGTATCTCGTTGTAGGCATCGTTAACGTCACTTGCCGATGGTACAATGCGGCGTATACGCAATTTTGCAATGCTTAACATTATTTGTCTGTTTGCTTGCACATTTTCCGACGGCGTTTTGCGTTTCGCGCACGTTACATTTAAGGCGATTTGTTAAGTGAAAAATCCGTTGCACGTAATTAACGCAATTAAAATCAAAACATTAATGACCTGCGCTCGGCTCCACGACGTCGGCAGCGACATCAGCGCCGCAGCCAGAGCCGGCGTAGGCGTTGACGTCAACGGGAACGGTGACGGTGACGGCTACGTCGACGCCAAGCCGCTGCTCACACATACACACCACACACACACACACATACACACACACACACACATGCCAACAAATTTGGGCAACTGCGAAAGAAAAAATTCAAAACAAAATCAAGTCAAAATATTCTTCCACAGCTGCTTAATGTTGTTTAACTGTGCTGCATATGTGTATGTGTGTGTGTGTGTGTATGTGTGTGTCTGCAAAAAGCAGCTTGCCTACGTTTATGGGCAACAGCTCTTAAAAAAGTTAAGAACAAATAAGTAAAAGCCATGCCATTTTGTGGCTCAGCACAAGCCAAATGTTTTTGTGCTGCCAACGTTGACGGCGACGTCGCTGCGCAGACGCGTATGCATGGATGTGTGTGTGTGTGTGTATATATGAGATAGCGCCAAGTGCGCAGCTGCCTGGAGAAAGCTCTTACGCTCTCCGCTATAACATGTCTCCATGTCTCCATTTTTCTCTGGCCTTTAAAGTATCTCTCTCTCTCTCTTATTTGCTGCTGGTTTCCTCTCGCGACGGGCTGCCAGCGCCAACAAAAATGGCAGCGTTGAAATATTTAACGTCGCTAAGTATACCACAAAAATATTTGCCAAAAGCCTGTGCCACCAGCAACAACAATTGATGTAAAATTTAAAGTTATTGCAGCAACACAAAAAAATAAAGCTGTTGAAAATGAAAATATTCTGCGACAGCGAAGATAATGCGAGGCGTTGCTGCGTGTGGCAGCAGTCACCGTACACGTCATTGTGTGTGTGCATATAAAAGAGAGCGGGTGTGTGTGTCTGTGTCTGTGTGTGGACTGAGCACTTAAAGCTTTAATTAGCCTCCCTAAATAATTATGTCGCTCTTTTGCAGTAACAATAACAATAACATGAACAGGCAAACTTTAAAGAAAAGTATTTCAACTAGTCGGAAACAGCTTTAGTTTGAGCTAGGCTGGTTAGGCTGGCTACCAACTTTTATCTGGGTATAAGGTCTGCCTGCAAGGCGTTAAGTACATATAAGATGCAGTTTAAAGAGACTGAACAAGAACGGACTAAGCAGCTGCAAAAAAAAAGAGATATTAGTAAGGAAAATAATATTTTGTGGAGAAGATTGGACTTAACATATAACAAAATAAATAAATGAATTTAATTGGAAAATAATAATCAATGGCTTTAAAAAATATCCTTATTTGTACGTGTCGAAAGTCAACTAAAAAGCAGAGCAGCACTAGCACTCAAATTTAAAGTTGGTCATAAAGTTTAAGGATTTTCAAATAACAAAACTACACAAAAAACACTTACAGACATTTATTGAAAGTTGGCCAAGAAAGGCAACCAAATTGCATATACATACATTTGCTTAGGTATATAAATATAAATGAAGAGGGCTGTATTTGCAAGTTTTTCAAATGTATTCTAATCTGAAGCAAAATCATCAGAAATAAAGCGAAATTTATGACTACAGAAAATGGACGCCTTCAGGTGTGCTTTGAACCCGAGTGCTCTGTGGCAAGTGTGTATTTTTGTGGGGTGTTGTGCGGGGTGCAAGGTTGTCAGTGTGAGTGTGAGTGTGAGTGTACTTGTGTTTGTGAGTGTGCGTGTGAGTGTGAGTGTGAGTGTGAGTAGATGTGTTATCTTATGCATGCGCTTTGCGTTTGTGTAAATATTTGCCAAGCGTTTAGCTCTGGAATTGTAAACGCTAAAGCGAGTTTGTTAAAAAAAAGTTAAATTGCTGCAGTCGGAAGTATCCGACTGTGTAATACCCTAATACACTTTCCTGGCGAAAATTGATAAATGGACTTATGAAATTTGGTGACTCTAGCTCTAAGTCTGTAAACTGTAAACTGGTGGATGGACTTTCTCGATATTAAGGGGTGATATGCCAGCCTAGAACTCTTAACGGCAACTTGGTGTAACGCATGCACGACATGCTTGATTTTCCACGATATTTCATAGGGAGCCACCATAAACGATGAAAGTACACAGATAATACAAAGTCAACAGAGCGCATTAACAGCAGCAACAAACAACAGCACTGGTTGAGCGCTAATATCAAGAATTATAATAACAACGCAAAAGTTATCCGCACGATAATTTGAATGGCAAATATTTCTATATTCAACTATAAACAATTAGTGCAAACGAAAATATAACGCGCAGGGTGGCCAAAAATTGAAATATTTGCGCAAAGCATCAACAACAAAAACAGCCAAAACAATGCAGCAGCAACAGCAACAGGATTTGGGTATCAAAATGCGCCTAAATACACCCAAAGCTTCAACGGAAGCCGAGTCCCCAAAACCCACCCAGTTACCTACTCCCCTGACCACATCCCGCTGTCAAAGGAATGCATGTGCAGCGTATTGTGTGAGGATTTTTGTATTGCTTTTATAGATAGAGCGAGGAGCACCGATAGAAAAAACAATAGAGAAGCTCGCTTTGGTTGTGTGTTGCCCAAAACGTTGCAATTACCATAGATGAGTCCCCAGCGAGTGAGAGAATGAGAGAGCTAGAAAAAGAGATTTATGATTTTGGGCAGACTTTCCACTTACCGCTCAGCGAATTGTGGCCGCAGGATGGCGCCTTGCCCAGCAGATAGTCGTCCTTGCAGATAAACTTATTGTCATCCAGCACGTAGAGCTGTTCGCCGGTGCTCAGCTGCTTGCGACAAATGCAGCATGTGAAACAGTTCAAATGGAACACCTTATCCCTGGGCTTTCGCACCAGATCCGATGGGGCGATGCCTTGGCCACAGCCGCTGCATTTGGTGCCGTAACGTCTAGAAGGAAATTGAAAAGAATGTCAGAGATTGTTGCAGATGCTCATTAATGCTAATGATTTGACAAAAGCTTTGGTAAGTCGGCTGAGCAGTTACAAATTTGAGACTTGTCCAATTTGGAATTAATACATTTATTTGATTGGCAGTAATAATAATATAGAATAATAGTCCAATTACTGTGTAACATTTTTTCAAAAGGTGTCTGTAAGCTTGTCTAAGAGTTTCTTAATGTAAAATAAAACACGTGCGAAACTTGAAGACGGTCGTAACCGACTGACAAATACGGAAGTTCCTGCTCATCTAGCCGCCAAGTTTGGCTTTAAAATGCATATAGGCTTTTGTGAATTTTGAGGCATGGCTGATTATTGGAGCAGTTTCCTATTAATTCCCCGTCCAAGTTTCGTAGCTATTGCTTTAAATTGCAAGAGATACATCTGAAGATTTATGTGGCGATCTCTGATGGAGTTTACCAGCAAGCTTCTTCCAAGTTTGGTGACTCTATCGTTAAATGTGTGCCATCGCTACTTAAAGGCGGTAATATACCATACAAATCTGACTCAAAACCTTTGAAAGCGGGGAGGCTGAAGGCATTGAAAATGGGCGTGGCATATGCAGATATTTGAAGAGCATCGCCAATAACCTACCAAGCAAATTTGATGACTGTATCTTTAAGATTATGCGCGATGTGTGGCTTTATCGATGTGTAATTATCGAATTTAGTCGATTTCCTTGATTCCTAGTGGATTGCAATTTTACACTTTGGCTGACAAGGTTAGATTATTTGGACATTGCAGAATACCAATATTCTCTGAATACCTTTCAGACGATAATAGCTGCAGTCCGCTTGTGAGTGCGATTGTCCAAGGCTTACATAGAATCCTGCAGCCGGTAGGGCAGAGGAGGGAGGCGACACTTGAGTTGGCTTGGCCAACTGGCGGACAGTCTTAACTATTGTTGTTATTGATTGGCTGTCCCAAAGCCGAGAGTTGGCAATTGCCCGATGCGCTTTGTAATTTAGCAGTTGGCAGTTGAATTTGATTTCATTTCATTTGTGCAGGTGTTTTGCATGTTAATTGATTTCGCTGCTCGTTGCCTTTTTTATACCATAGTTTTTTCTTTGTTTTTTATGGATTTTTTTTTTCAATTAAAAAAATGTTTTATGCAAAGCGAAATCAGATGGAAGCGTACAAGGGACGTAGGACACACAGACAAGGGACAATGGATAATGGACAATGGCTGGCACAAGTAAGCCAAAGAACTGAGTTAACATTCAACACTTGACTTTTATTCATCGGGTTAATTGCTCTGCATTTGCTTAGCTGAGTGATTGGCTCGAGCTTTGATTTGGCGGGTCCATTCCATTACCAATGGCAGACCTATTACCTTAACTTCTTACTATTCGCCATGCCTTTGTACTCACCTGAAGAAATCGTTGCGACAATAAAGCTTAGACTCGCGGCTGAAACATTTGTCCGTCAGAGGCTGGAGGCATTCGCAGCATCTCACGCAGGACGCGTGCCAGGCTCTCTCCAGGACATTCAGCAGAAATTTGTCCAAAATTGGCTTGTTGCAGCCGGCACAAGGATCGCCAACGCCGACCGGCGGCTCGCTGCGACCTACAGATGAAGAAACATTTTACTTATGAAATATTGCTGCTAAGTTTTATTTTCTTATTTATACACTCAGAAAAAAATCGCGCTGAATTTAAGAAAATAAATACAAGAATACAAATTTCTATAAACTAATAATGGAAATATTTTCTATTAAGAAATTCATTTATGAAAAGAAGAAATGCAAACACCCATTTTTAGAAAAAATTCTTTCTAAAATTTAGAAACTTGACTTTTATATTAAAGTTTGGCGAACCAAGGATTGGGTGTTCGAATCACCGCAAAGTCCTAAGTTTTTAGCCGAAGTCACTATATAGCATTCGGTAGGTTTTATTTTTTACATATATAATGCAACTTTAATGTGAGCAGGGGACTTCGGTAAGTGTTCTCTTATTTTACAAATGATTTAAGTAAAACAAAATTTATTGAAGCATTCCAGGCGATTATGGTGCTGGTTAGGGGTACTTTCATTGCTCCAGCCACACCTTCAAATGTCGTTAACGAACTTGGCTTGAAGTGAAAAACAGAACTCAAATGCTTTTGTTGACCTTTGCTATTATGTGCTCTCAACTGTTGTGCGCCAAAATCCTTTGAGGCGTAAATTAGCACCTCGCTGGTGCCTCCAGTACCTGTCGTGTGGAGGAGGAGAGAGGCGAGGCTGCTCATTAAGCTTGCACATGTGAACGCGTATTTGTGTGTGCGTGTGTGTGTGTGTGTGTGTGTGTGTGTCTTCGAGTAAAAGAGCAATTCCTGTCTGGACGCAAACATTTGACGTACACTGTGCACGCAATACACCATTTTCAAATGCACAAATTTACAAATGCACAAAGTCAAGTTGGACACACAATGAGGGATGGGTTACGAGTGATGGGTGAGAAGGGAAGGGAAGGGATATTATATTACACCTGCAGACTTAGATAAATTTGGTAAACGCATACAGTGGCGCAGCAACACCCGAAGGGCTGCCCACTCATTTGCACCTTTTTGCAAATTAAGTGTCCGACTGAGTGGCATATTTGCGCACAAGTGAATAACTTTGAATTGTGAATGGGGAAGGCCGAGGCCGACGCCGAAGTTGAAGCCGAAGCCGACGCCGACGCCGATGCCAAAGCTAAAGCCAAAGTTGATGCTGAAAACTGCAAACTAAAATGCTGTAGCTCGATTCCACCCTGCGGCTAGATGGGGCTGCCTCAGAGCTGAGCTGGGGCGTGGCGCACACCCCGATAACTGCAACCGTATAATGATAGACGCCAAGCACGGCCCGAGGGCTGCTTCCACTTGCCAAGTGGAGAGACCATAGTTCACAGTCTCCATCTTCTTCTGCTCCTGCTGCTGCTTCTGCTCCTGCATCTTCTTCTTCTTCATCTGATTCTGCTTTATACTCTTCCTTAATTCCCCCCAAAGCTGAACCTCTTCTTCAGCTGCTGTTGCTGCTGCTGCTGCTGCTGGTTTAGTCAATCAGTCAATGGGCAAAGGCAAAGGCAAAGGCAAAGCTTTGCTCTAAACGTTTTCCAAAAAATGCGAGGTAAAAAGTGTTGTGCCCACGGGGCATATTTAAGACGGGACCACAGTAAATAAATGTATAGGGCGGGGCTTGGATCAGCTCCAACTCCAGCCTCACAGTCAGGTATAAAGTCGTTTGCTTGTCTGTCTGTCTGTCTGTCTGACTGTCTGTCTGTCTATCTGTCTGACTGTGAGTGCGTGTGTATGTGAAATTTATTTTCATTCAAAAAGTTTTGCACTTTATATGCTCAAGCAGCCAGAATGAGTTGAGTCCAGTCAAGTGGAGTGCAAAGGGTTGCCAAAAGCGGTCGGGGGAAAGAAGAAGGGGCAGAGAATGGGGTTGGGGCGTTGTCCATAGCCATGCCCCCACATCCGGGCTAAGCTTGGGCAGTAAAATCAGCAGCAGCAGCAGCAGCAGCAGCAGCGGCTTCAAGCGAACGCATTAATAATGCTATTAAAGCCAAGTTTCGCGTTGCTCATACGCCTCGAGTGACAGTAGCCGAAAATGAATGCATGAATGAATGAATGGGTGAGTGTGTGAGTGAATATTTGGACAAATGATGAAATGAACAAGCTGACAAACTGACAGCCTCTGCTCTCCATTATAAATGAGCGACTGACACACTGATTGATTGACGAATTGACTCATTTTGCAACAAGCAAAGAGCGACAGACCCAAGCCCAGCGACAGCAATTCAAATATAATGTTGCAAAGCGGAGTTGAGGTGAAGACACGAGGACCACAAGGAGTACGAGGAGCACGAGGGCCACGAGGAGCACGAGGAGCACGAGGAGCACGGGGAGCACGAGGGCTGGGACTGGGACTGGGGCTGGGGCTGGTTGGTACCAGAGCTCGCATATGTCAAAATTGACGGATGTTATCAATCATTTTGTGCCGCTGCAGACAATTTTTAATGAAGGTTATAGACGTTTATAGACAGACAGACAGACAGACGGGCAGGCGGGCGAACAGCAACAGAAACAGCAGCAGGAACAGGAACAGCAGTTGCTGCAGTGCAAAAGGCATTTTGCTCAGGTTAAACGGTTGCCTCACTACGTCATCATCTTCATCACCATTTGCTGCTGCTTCTTCTTATTATTATTCTCTTTGCAGCGATATTTATTGTGGTTGTTGTTGTTGTTATTCTCCCGATTCTGGCTGTTGTTGTTGTTGCGCCAATTTGGGCGTATTCGCTGACTAGCAAAGTTTGCAGAATCGAAGTGAAACAGCAGCTGTTCGAGCATTGCCTCTCAAGGAGCTTAAATAGTTTCAGTTGTTCGATGAAAACAATTCTTGGTATTATCTTTTTGGGGCTCAACAGTTTTGGATTGTTTCTCTTTTCTTTTTGCCGTAATCAACTTTTCTATGCGATTCTCCATTGCACTCAAGTTTGTTACTTTGCGCACTTTTTGAAATGCCCCCGATATTTGTTAGAGGATTCCGGGGATTCAAATGGATTGTGTACACATTCCTTACATGGCCTTAACAACTAAAAGCAATCCAAAATTGAGATCAATTAGCGCTTAAGTTGTCAATGTGACCGATTTGTCAGAGCATTGTTTGTTCGTTGTACTCATCGCTACTTTCTTCCCTCTCCGTTGGATGTTGTAGTTGTTGCTGTTTCTTGTTTGTTGTGTTGCCCGCTGGCAGCTATTGCTTGTTGCTGGCTGCTGGCTGCTGGTTATTTGTTGTTGGTTGTCGCTTGTCGTTTGTCGCCTTTGTCGCTGCATTCGTTGCTTCTGGCGCGTTTTTAAAACGACACAAACTGTTGTTTGCAGACGCCGCCGTCACTCAAGTTGCCGTTGTTGTTAAGTGTCGCAATTTAAATATTGTTGAGTGAACTTTTGGCTACCGTTGGCCATTTATTTTGCGCTGAAATTTATGTAACGATGTGGAAAAATTGCCAATATTGCGGGAACGGGAACGGGAACGGGGCACTGCTCTAGGCAACAGAGCAAGCGTCCAACTTAACTGTATATACATATATATATATATATATATATATATACGTGTGTCAATCACAATCGCAGGTTGAAGAATCTATTTTGGCCACTGTGCGGCAGCCATTGACCGCTGGTAACGAGAATGAGGCACGTACAAAGCATTTTGCCCAACATTTTCCGCGCTCAGCTCAACAAAGGCCAATAATTGTGTGTCCCAGCAGCAGATTCGACTCCCAGACTCCCAGACCCACATTGACCTAACTGCATTTATAATGCAACAGCAACAGCAACAGCAACAGCAGCTTCTTCATGGCTCGCTGGGATGGGCCGGGCAACACCCAAAAGGCCAGCCCAAAAACACAGCGAGAGGCAGCCATGGATGGACTTTAGCAGCAGCTGCCTGGCCGAAACAATATAAATATACAATAGCAGCAGTTGCAGCAGCAGCAGCAGCAGCAGCAGCAGCAACAACAACAGCAGAAACAAGCAACAACAAGCGGCAGGAACAACTTTTTGCTCAGCTTCTCTGCGGACTGTGAAAAATTCATTCCACATCAGAGCAAAAAAATCTGCTTCATCTTTTGTTGCAACTCTCTGGCCAAAAAGCTCTTATGCTGCCAGCCAGCTGCATGCTTCCTGCGCCATGTTGTTTACGCCTATAGTATAAATTCCCTCCCAACCAACCCACCAGTCCTCCCCCTCACTGCCCCTCCCCACCCCACCAGCCCCCTTATAAGACGTGACTAAAATGCTAAAACCACAAGAAAGAAAATCCAAACCAGCAGCAAGCAACAGCAGCAGCCGTCGCTCAATCGCAATCATTTTTACTTCTCCTCGCTTCTCTCTTTTTGTTTGCTTCTTTCTTTTTTCGACAACAAATCTTATGCAAAAATCCAAATAGAAATGCAGGCAGCACACAGAAAAATAAAAAAGGAGAGGAAAAAATCAAATCAGAAAATCGAAAAGTGGACGTGAATAGGAGGCAAGCTGAGTCTGAGGCTGAGGCTGAGGCTGAAGCTGAGCATTTGAATATATGCGGCGAATGCGTAATGCCCTTTGTCAGGCAGCTGGAAAATGACATTTCTATCTTTCTTTTTTTTTTTTAATACTCTAAACCCATTGAAGAGTATAATGGAGTTGTGCAAAAGTATATATAACAGGCGGAAGGAAGCAAACCTGACCCCATAGAGTAAATATATTCTAAGCCGTTTAACCAGTACCCACTGTCAGTCCGTCTATCTGTCAACAAGAGCTAGAAACTACAAATTTAAATTTAAATTATTTTATATCGTAATCGCAGATACCTGCATCCTTTGCACGATTAAAACAATTAACAATCTAACAAACCAGAAAGTATTTTCATATTGGGCGAACTACCATCAGCAGGCGCAAGCATTTTCCGCTTACATGCACAAATGCGTGCATGTGGGTGGAGTGAGCAGCATGATAAGCGAAGCGAGCAGAGATCTATAAATATGTACGAGTATGTGCAAAAATGTTCTAGTCACGCCTGTCTTCAGATTCGGATCTGCCATAGATTTTTAGTTGACTCTTCAGTACCTGAGCCAACAAAAATAATGAAGAAATTGAAAAAAAAAAGGAAAAAAGGCTTCCATTTAAAGAAGCGCCAGTGTTGCAATGGACTTAAAATGTTTATCAGCTGGGTTCGATAGCAACGAACAAAGTACTCGGTTGAAATGTTTCATTTTTATACTTCATTAAGTTCAGCTTTAAAAGTAATTTAATAGTATTTTGGAATGATTTGTGCTAGACATGTCGATAGATATACGAGCGAAAGCTGGTGGATTCGAAAACATGTTGTCAGCTAAACGGCGTCAACAGCCACTTTCTTATCTTTATCAGCATCATCATCTTGTGGTTGATCACCAGCCCTTGCCCTGTTTTAGGTAACTTTGATGCTGGGCCGACAGCTGTGCGCCTTGGCTACTTGTGCTGCTAATTTTAATACGATTCGTTGCGCCTGATTTGACATTTTGATTGCATTCGCCAGCTCTCTGGGTGTGGACGGGTCTTGGTCTGTTAAATTAGTAACTCACACACACACACATATATATATATATGTACATTTACACACAGATTGGGGCGCACTCAAGAGCAGACAGTCTAGCGTTCCAGGCCAATATGTAAATGTGTACATAAATGTAGAAAAATCCATAAAGAATATTAAATGTTGCGTTTCGTACGGTTGGGGCAAAAGTTAGTCATCGTTGTTGTTGTTGTTGTTTGTTTTTGTTGTTGTGGTCGTTAATACGCTTGAAATATTTATTCGAACTTAACACCTATTTTTGTGGCCTTCTCCCTCTCTCTATATATATACATATATTTTTCCTTTTTTTTCGTTTTGCTTTTGCTGCACGCATTAAACTTGTTAACATTTTAATTACACAATTAGTTGCGTTTTTTTTTTTTTTGTGCCAAATATATAGAATGTTAACAAGTTGATTTGGCCAACAACTTGAAATACCAAGGGTAGGCATAAGAGTAACCACATTTTTTTCATGAATCTCGGTAAGTATACTTTTTTTATTTGCAGTCAGATATCGGTTGAAAGCTCTGTTATTTTTTGCTTACTGAGAACAGTGTCTTTTCCTATAATGCTTGACTAAAAATGATCAACATTTGATTATTATATTGTATTGCAATAGTATGTAAAAAGCTGGTCTTCGGGTTGCAAGGGGATGTTTTTCTCGGTATGACTAAGTTCGCTGGAATTATTGTTTGTTAGTTGTATTCATTACATCAATTGAAACAAGAGAGAAGGTTGCAGTCGCGCATAAACGACTGCGAAATACTCTGATACCAATAAGTCATAACATCTGATTACAGGTGCCACAGAATACGCTGGGATTTACCGATTTTCCTAGTTATATATCCACCAAGTTTGCCATTAAAATTGTGCTTGATTTAGACTTTTGTAAATTATGGGCGTACGAATGGGCGTGACTGAAATAGAAATGTTGTAGGAGTTTTCTAGTAATCTACCTTCCAAGTTTGGTCAATTACGGGAGATATAAACCTTAAATTACAGAAGATATAGGCTTTTGAAGAATTTTTGGGGCGTAAATGGGCGTGGCTAAGAAGCTGCTTAGTAATCGTCATTCCAAGTTTGGTAACTGCAGTTCTTAAATTGCGAGATATATGTGGCTTTATCGATTCGCGATTATCGATCTTTTCGATTTTATCGATTTCGTAGGCTCCTAGTGGATGCAGGCACTTGCTCGGTAAGTTTGTTGCAAGTTTCAAGTCTCTAGCATGACAAAACCAATATGCTATGATAACATCGGTATCAGAGTATAAAAACTTGTTTGTTGATAATTACTTGGCATGTCATTAATGGTTGTACTCGTAGATGTTGTGGAATGCTTAGAAGCGATAACAAGATCTCAGAGAATAAATACCACACATATTGCATAATAAATTGATAGCTGATAAAGGCCTCCTGTGAAAACGGTGAAAACCAACAATCCATGTACTTTTTTGGGCTGGTGGCATCCGAAGAATAAGAAACATATTAAGAGTTCTGTAGTAAAGTTATATATTACTATTCCTACATTACATGCTGCAAATAAGTAGTTGGCAAGTTGACAAGGCAACACAAATATTTTGCAAGTTTTGTATTGTTAATATTATTATTATTTGCTTTTGCGTAGTTTCCCCTTTGTTCGGTTGATCTTACATATATATATACATATATATATATCTCTTCTCTAGCCACTTGCTCCTTGTTGCTTTTTTTATTTTTTTATATTTATTTTTTTGTTTTTTTTTTTTAGCTTTGAGTGCGCTGCAACCATATTAGCCATGTACATTTTATATTTTGCTACACACAATGAATTTGTTGTTGTTGTTGCTGTTGTTTTTGTTACTGCTGCTGCTGCTTTTCTTTTATGCGCACATAAGATACAAAATACGCCTCTTTTTCTGTAACTCATGCATATAAAGTATCTGCTAGATACACAAGCGCACAGTGCTACACGAAAGTGGCTTCGCTTTGTTGTTCTCTGTCTGTGTGTCTTTGTGTTTGTCTCTGTGTGTGTGTGTGTGTGTGTATGTGAGGTTGGGGGTTAGTGCAGGGGGGCACTTTAGCAAAGGAGCTGCTGTGCAGCCGACTGGTTGGATACAGAGCGCTGAGAAGGCGGCGGCAGCCAGAAGCCATTGCCATCGTCGCCATCGTCGCCACCGTCGCCATCGTCATCGTCCCCATCGCGAAACTGTTTACTTTGCCATTATATTTCCAAAACCAAAACCAGAGGCGGCTACCAGTCAGAAACCAAATCCCCCTCCTCCATCACCACCCCAATATTGCTGCCTCGTTGAATACTGTGCCAAAGAACAGTCAAACAAAAAAAAAAAGAAAAAAAAAGAAAAAGAAAAAGAAAAAAGGAAAATAAAATAAAAGTAAAGTATCTGCAGCTATCGCTTTTTGCCTATCAGTTGCCTTACATCAGGGCATGGCCAACAGACCTTCGTTGCACACCCCCCACCCGTGGCAAACCAACACACGAACAAGTTTGTTTTCGTGTTGTTGTTGTTGTTGTTGTTGTTATTGCTGCTTTGTATTAAAATTCATGTTACGTTGAACAACAACACAGTCACAAAGACAGAGATGAGAAACTAGCGACAGAGATACACACAGTGTCTCAGTGCAAAAGTCTTTGCTTGGCATTGAAGACCTTTTTCTTATACACACACACACACATATATTTCTGCTTCTTCTTCCTTTTTTTTGCATTTGACGCTGTTGGACATCATTTTCTCGATGTGGTCTGTGGAGAGTTGAGGCTCAGCAGGTTGTATTTTCTTATTCAGTTTTTTTGTCTAAAGCGGCGAATTGTTGTAGACGTTGTTCTTGATGACGACGATGATGATGATGATGATGATGATGATGATTATTTTTACTTGATCAGGCAGTCAACATGGTCATTAGCATTTCCATTTCCATTTGCACTCACATTACCATACACACAACCCAAAGCCAATCTTACACTCATTCGCATTCGCATTCGCATTTTCATTTCATTTTTATTTTGGCCGGTTTGCCTCGCTTTGCGCTCGTTCTCATCTTCATAGCCATCAGTCTGGCTGCCATCGCCATCGCCATCGCCATCGCCATCGCCAGCGCCAGCGCCAGCGCCAGCGCCATCAACATTGTCGTCAGGACTCACAGATTTTTATAGGCTGGAGATTCTGCTCCATATCAACGGCAAAGCACTCTCTATATGCATGCATGGGTGTGTGAGAGACTGTGCGAGAGTCCGACCTCCAATTCGCTTTTGGGTGGTTTTGTTCGTTGCGCCCACTCGTTTCACGATTCTCTCTCTCTCTGCTCTTCGCTTCGCTTCTCCTCTCTTCTCGTTGTCTCGACTCGACTCGCCTTGCCTCGCCTCGCCCCAATGTGGTTCGCCTGAGCTCGTTTCGCATTCCTCGTCAACGTTCAGCTGTTGTTGCTGTTTGCGTGTGTCAGCAGACAGATAGCCAATGATAAGCCTTAGCGTATGAGTGATGTACCCCCACCTCCGACCCCATCCAATTCAGCCTTATTATGTCCTGTCCTGTCCTATCCTGTCCTATGCCACCCACCCTGTTGTATTTGTATACCACCCCAAGCAAATTTTTGTATTTTCGTATTTTTCCCTTCTGCGAAACGCCCAACCTAACAATCAAAAATAATACATCGCACATGTTTCCCAAACACGTTGTCAACATTGACTTCGTATTGTGATAGCAGTGATCTTTGAAAATTGTTATATTTAGCTGAGTAAATAGTTGACAAAACGTATTTTTATTGAAACTTAAAGTTTGGATGAGAATCTGACAACAATTGTACAATAGTCAAAATATAGCTGAAAATCAAAATCAATTGTGTATCAGCTTGTACGAGTATAAAAAGCTTATTTACATGATATTCGTACAGTTTAATTGTGTTAGATAGCACACAAATATATATGTACATTATAACAAAACATGTTTTAGAAATTTACAATATTTTCCAGCACTAAACTGCTTCATAACATATATATTATATGAAAATACAATAAAGATTTCAATATGATTTGGAGAGAGAAGAGAGAGAGAGAGAGAGCCAACATCATTTTTGATCACATTTTATTTATTATAATCAAAGTAAATCAATAAGAAATATTTGTCTAATGCTGTCAGAGATGCTTTTATCGTCCTGTTGCATTCATTTGCACAACTTAATGATACAGTTTTTGCCAACATTTCTGATATAAAGCAAAAATGCAGCCATCGTTCGAACAATTGAATTATTTGTGCAATGTCTGTTGCCAAAAATGTGAATAAGCTCAACAATAAGCCACAGCCGCCAACAGCGTCGGTTAGCAGAGCAGACCTGCCCCTCCCTTCCCTGATGTCGCTGACATTACTTGTTTATTTTGTTAATATCAATGGGGTTGTGACAACGCAGCCAATACCCTTTACACACATTTACAACTTACACACACACGCGCGAGCACACACAGCATTTTGTGTAGTCGGTTTGGCATTGCCTATCGCCTCAATGCATGCATTTGTACATGTATATATATATAAATATATATATATATGTATACGATATATGAGTATAGCTCTGGCTGGGTTATGTATTATGTTGTTGCAGCTATTGTTGTTGTGGCAGTAGCTTGCAGCAGCCACACTGATTGATTTTAAATGCTTTTGGTGTTGGCGATTCATTTAAAATTTATGTATTTGTAAATTTGCATTTTTCAATATTTAATGTGGCAGGCACTGCACTACACACACACACACACACACACAAACACACAGACACTCAAGCTTCGGCTTGGATCCCCTTTCACTTCCCCTTTTGCAGCCTTTGCGCGCTCCTCGTTTAGCTGACTGACTTTGGCAGCGTTTAATGCGATTAAAGGTTTAAAGTTTTGCGCCCAATAAAGCGCTTGGCCCAAACTCTCAGCCAAATAGCTTGTGCAACAGAGAAATTTTGAAAATTTGGTAAATTTGCAATTTGCAATTGCGTTTTGCATTTTGACAATGGTCATGAAGAACTCAAAGCACTTTGCCACATTGCCAGATTCGATTGCAAAACGCTTTAATTTACAACTGGGCTAACAACAATAACAACAAATATTATGTATATTCTAATTATGAACCTGTCTCTGTTTCTCTGTGTTTTATGATTTGCCTATCAAATGTCTTTTAATTGGTTTTCACATTAATTTTGCAAATTGATGGCTTTCAGCTGTGTTTTCACCCGCACTTTCGCCCCTCCGCTCCCCTCCCTTTTGGAATGCAATTAATAATAAACCACATGTGAAACTTTGTAGTGAGATTTTGACAGCCGAATGTTATTTGAAAATCAACTCACAAACCGTTCAGTTGCAGCTGACCGCAATAATTTGGCCAAACTCATCCCATCCCCAATCCCCCACCTACCCTCTTTTCAGCGCGGCTTCTTCAACTTGCAACCACATTTGCCATTAGCTTCATAAGCTGCCGCATAGTCAGCGATAAGCGCAATTTATGCTCAGCTCCGATTTTGGAATTTGCTTTGTTGACTTTCGCCCAAAGTCAACCATTAAAAAAAAGAAAGGGAAAATACGAAAATAGGAAATTACTCCGAAAATACTGAAACTGCTTATCGGCAAATCTCGAGTTCAGTCGACCGATTTTTGTGACAAAAGCATTAACCTTGAATGCGACTGCACGTACTCTAAACATCCCCCGGCCAGGCCGGTGCGGGTTGGGGGACGCTTTCCCTGTTTGGGGTGGCAAAGTAAACGGCGAACATTACTTATCGCCACCAGCATCAGGAGCAGGAGCAAGAGCATGAGCAGGAGCAGGCTGTAAATCTCGATCTGCCGGCGATAAAGCCGCCAAATGTGCAGCACCAGTTAACTGGTCATGTGGCATGCGAGAAGTTTCTGAATTCGGTTCTCTATGACTATGCAGATAAACAATATATAAATAAAAACCATTATTCAGCTTGAACATTTCTATAAATCTGCCATCAGAGTTCATTGCGATATTTTCATAATATTTGCATTTAATTGTTTAGAACGGGATTCGTTTGCTTAAATTATTTTGTATTATTATACGTTCCATATAAGTACGGAATTAAACGATATTTTAGGGATTTTCAACAACTGGACAATTGTTATGTGAAAGATTTATATAAATTATATATTCATGTATTATATAGTTATAAATGGTTTCCAAAATAATATCCGAGTTTTTATGGTGAGAGATTTTTTATGTGTGGGATTTTCCTTATAATATATGTAAGTATTTCACTTATAGAACGCAATTTATGAACAAGTTCCATATGAGGACTGAAACAAGGAACATGTTAAGACTTTTCAATAACTGAACCATTTCTATATTAAGAGTGTAGTAAAATGAAAATACTTTTTATGTGTGAGAGATATTAATGTGTGTATACAGGCATATATCTATATAGCATCAAAATGGTTCGGAACGTGGTTCGGTGTAGTGTTGCGGTTCAGTTCAGCTTGGATCGGTTCGGTTTGATTCGTTTTAGTTCGGTTCTAAGGCCATTCGCTGCGGTGGAATTCGCTGCGGTTCGTTGCCAAACAAATTTCACATTTACACTCCTCTTAGGTAACAACGACAGCGACAGCGACAGCGTTGCCGCCCGCAGCTTCTTCTTTATATACACATAAACACATCCACATACATACACACACACACACACACATTATAACATTTATTTTTTGTGTGTTGTTCGCGCTGCGTTTTGAAGTTTTGCCGCAAATGGTTTGGCCAACAAAAGCAACAACAACAACCGCGACACGTGTATGCGCGAGATTTTGATTAATTAATTTGCATATGAGCATTTAAAAGAAGAAAACGCGTCTTAAGTCATTTTAGTTGTTGTTGTTGCAACTGCTGCTGCTGCTGATAGTAAGGCGCCTGCAACATGTTGCCTGCGTGTCAACAACGGGCAACATGTTGTCGGGCCGGGCAGTCAGGCAGGCCGGCAGGCAGGCCGCCAGGCAGCAATGCCTATAAATACCATTTGCTGCGAGTTTATAATGCAGCCATAATCAAATTAATAGATGCACAATAAAAACGCATAACAAATTGCCGCTCATTGAGATCGAAGCGGCGGACAAAGGGCGTCGAGCGGTGATCGCTGAGAGATCTCTTTACTCCAAATCGAGTGCCAGCAGAGACAGACAGACAGAGAGAGAGAGAGGGAGAGAGAGAGAAAGAGAAAGAGGGAGAAGAGCAAAGGAAGATGGAGACACACAGCGCTGGGAGAAGGTGTTGCAGTTGCCGTTGTTGCTGTTGCTGTTTTTATTGTTGTTACTGTTGCTGTTGCTGTTGAGATCGGCAACCAGCAAGCAGCGACAGCAGCAGCATTACACGCATCATTATGTTGAGCGTTTTTCGGTTATTGATGATATGGGCCCGGTTCGCAGGGACGCCCGCACCGTCCTCAACGTTTCACTTGCCACAAGGAAAGAGAAAGAGAAATACACACAAATACAACAGCAAACAGACTGAGCAAAGTGCACCCGACAAAAATGAAAAAACCAAATAATCACACAATTTAACAACGAGAATAAACGACAAGCGTAGAAGTTAAAACTGGCTTTCACTCAGCATAATCGAGTCTATATATCATAAATACACACAACAGCAGACAGACTTATACGGAAAATCGATCAAAACTATAAAAAACACAGTTTAGCTACGAGAATATCGACTATCAGTATCCGTATCAGTATCAGTATATCCTATGTTCTGGCAATGTTTCGCACAGAAAATGCTAAGAGTGCTTCTCAAATAGCAAATCAGACAAATTTCCATTCGGCTTATCAGATTTGAAATGGAATTCAATGTAATTTGCACATAAAATGCAAATTTTTCTGTAAATGTAGCATTTATAAATAGAAATTTGATTAAGTATCATAGGCGCTTGAGAAACAAGAGGGCAAACCACCTAGATTCATTTCAGACTAATCCTTTTTGATTATCATCATTCAAATTAAATGAAAATAGTTCATCATAGGTTTTGCCGGTGAGGTTATCGCAGTTGCAGTCACTGTTTCTCTAACAGCCAGCGACCTGTTTGTCGGGTGGCTGCTGATGTTGCTGATGTTGCTGATGTTTCTGTTGTTGCTGCTGCTGCCGATACTGTTATTGCTGCTGCGGCTGTGGCTGTGGCTGCGGCTGCTGTCAGAGCACTCGGAACTAATCGCATTTAGCTGCGGTCATCTACGGCGCGATCGTTTTTCTTGGGCGCGTTGGTTCCAGCCGAACGGGCAGTGCGAACAACAGTCGAAGACAACTTTGAGAAGGAGACGCAGACGAAGACGGCGATTGAGACGGGGACGGAGACGGAGACGGGGATCAAGACCCTGTCCCGAGGTGGACTTGCGACGCTTGGGTTAAAGGTCATTACCACTCCCCCCGTGAAGCGGCGACTGGGGCTGTGACTGGGGCTGTGGCTGCGGCTGCGGCTACGGCTACGGCTGAGGCTGACGCTGAGGCAGCGGCTGAGGCTGCGTGAGAGCGCGTCAAGTGACTCAATTGGAAACTGGCTACAAATTGTTGCTCGTTTTTATTGGTTGTTTATATTGTTTATGGGCTTTTGTTGTTGCTGTTGTTTTCTGTCTCTCTGCTTTGGCCAATCTTTTGGTTATAAATCAATTTCTGAGGCTTTAGCTACCGTTTCAGCTACAGCTACAGCTTCAGCCTCAGCCTCAGCTGACAAAGCAAATGAGTTGCGTAAAACAATCAAGAACAAAATTTCAATAAATCAAAAAAATATATGTATATATATATATATATTTATATATATATATATGTATATACATCAAATTATTTTTTTTACATAAAAAGCAATTTGTTAGCAAAGAAAACATTTTCCAGCTGTAAATTAAATTCTGGTTTTCCAATAACTCTCGCGATTTTTGTATTTTTCAATTATATGTTTTCTTATTTGTATTTTCAATTTTGTATGTGTCTTGTGGGCTTTCATTAAGGTTGTTCAGTTTATGGGTCTCAAATGCCTCGTGTCAAGTGTAAAACAACCTGTTGAGTGCATTTAATGTTGTTTTTGTTGTTGATGTTGTTATTGCCGGGGCAGTAAATCAAGCCAAAAAGGCGATAAGCTACACAAATGAATTGTCGGCCAACCGAAATGGTCACAGACAACAACAATAACTCAAAAAAGCGCAATAGAACCTGTTGATGATGTTGGCAGCCTCCGGCGCACCCGCACCCCGCATCCACCGGTGGCTAGTGTATTCATTCGTGGACTTTCCGCTTAAAACTGTCTGCGCTTTTTGTTATTGTTTTTTCCTTGGTTTTGGCTTTGTTCTTTTTTTGTTTTGTTTTTTTTTTGTATTTGTAGTTTGGTTAAACTCGAAGCTGAGGTCTAGCTTGGAGCTCGAGTTGTGCTTGCACTAAAATTTATGGCATATAAATTATCTCACACGTTGACTATTGACAGCTTTAAAATAATCGTAAAAACGGCGAAATCATAAAAGAGCCACAGAGCCTCCACTGAAACCAGAACAGCCACAGTCGCAGTCGCAGCAGCAGCAGCAGCACCGAAGCCATTCAATGTGAATTACTATTTCAGCTTTAAGCTAAACTGCAAAAAAAAAAAATAAAAATAAAAAAAAAAAATAAAATAAAATTCTGTCAGACAGGCGACGACGTTGGCCTCAAAGCATCGTCCCATGTGGCCATGTCGTGGCATAGGCCAGCCTCCGCAGCCGAACCCTCCCCTCCCCTTTGGCAATAGCCATGCAGCCGCTTGCAAAATGGAAAAGTTCCCAACAGTTGGGGGCCCATAACTTGCATATCGGGAGAGAGGGAGACTGACTTTTGCCAGGGACAGCGGACGGAGAGATAAGTATTCAATTCCTGACAGCCGTCAAATAATTTTTGGCAAGGCTTCAGGCCTGCCACTTTTCGGGCAACGTTTGATTTTGACTCTCTATTAATATGAAAAAGATCGGTAGCCATTAGCTAACTTAGATCAGCCGATGAGCCAGCAACCCTGTTCAGCTGCAATGATTTAAAATGCCAGCGCTGATCACTTCCCGTTCAGCAAACTAGTTTTATCATCCATCCAAGCAAAAGTACACAAACAAGAAACCAAAAATCATTTCGCACTATATTAAGACATTGGCAATTGAAAATCAAATAAATAATTGCAAAGATACCTTTGCACATAAGTGGGAGTATACTAATGAGAATTCCGCTTACAAATGAATACTATTGGATTCATTCTGCAGAAAGCCTGCTAACAGTACCAGAACGGTTTTGTGGCAGCAACCAGGGAACGAAGAACGAAGAACAAAATGGGCGGCAATTGAGGTGGGCAGAGGCACCAGGTCTCAGACAAGCCAAATGCCTGCTAGGTGACTATAATCAAAAACGATGTAATCATGGGAGGATCAGAATACCGGTCTCTCAATAGGACACAGACTAGGAACCCATCAAACCAAACTAGGTATAGTCATTCTCAAAGCACTTCATAGCAGATTGTGTCGCCTTAGCCAGGAGAAGATGTTGTACTCGAAAAAAAAACATGTTTTGAGCTCGGAGTACATAGAAACTCTCAACCCGACAAAGAATCGTGCAGAAATTATGGTTGATGGAAGAGTAAAAGATCTAGCAGGGCACAGTACATGAAACAGCACAATAATAATAATAATAATAATGATAATAACAATAATAATAATAATAATAATAATAATAAACTTCGCCGCACTATTTAATAAATGGCTCAATCCATGTCCAATACAAATATGATATGTATTATCTCTGTAAGATGCGTTCTGCACCATGACTGGGTTAGAAATTTATGTGATTAGATGGATCCATCAATTCAATTTTAGATATTTCAAAGTATAGAGCCAAGTTGCTATGAGGTATTAGTTTAAGACATGTCATCGACCAGTTAGTAAGAATGCAGTTCTCTCACCCAACTCAATAGTTTAATGCATTTCTTTGGTTATCGATTTCAAAAGATCATTTCAACAAGCTTTGTGCATTCCCAGCGATCTCAGTGATAGATTTTTGTCGTGAATAGCACAGCCACAGAGCTTGTGGCAAAGGACCGTCAATTACAAATGTAATTTTTATATATTTTCAACTTACTGGTAACTGCTATATTGTGACCACCCACCCAGAGTTGTATGTGAGGCAGATGCTTTTCTTCCCTTTTCTTTTTTTTTCTTTTTTTTTTTGCATCTCAACGGCTCATTATGCTGTCTAATTTATGGTTGGAGCCACGCCCATTTGGTTATCTAACAGCCACTGCGCCCCACACACACACACACACACACATGCTGAAGCGAAATGTGTAATTCTTCAGGCTAAACGCGGCAGCTGCTGCCGGCTACGCTTTTTGCACAATAAATCAAGGCATCTGGACAAAAAAGCCAAAGAACTCAACTTTTGACTGCCAACTTTTGGGTTGTCTATTCTCTGTGCTGACTATAGTTGGCTGTTTTTGGCTCGTAAAGTGACTTGAGCAACTGTTGACCGTAAAAATGATGAAGAAAATGGCGCATAAAAATGTTGATGTACTTGGAACCGCATTGAAACTGACTTTGACCAAAAGATCGGGCGAAGGCGGCAGCAGCAACAGCAACAGCAGCAGCATCAACAACAGCAGCAGCAATTGCTGCCGCAAATATTGTTGCCTGGCATTTGGCATCTTGAAGCTTCCAGGCAGTTAGTTAGTCAGCAGACAGCAGACAGCAACCAGCAGCCAGCAGCTAGCTCCACCATTCTTCTGCGACTCTACTCATCATGATGTTGATCATCGTCATCATCATCATCCACATCATCATCACCATCGGTTGCAACTCAGGACAGTCATAAATGTTGATGAACAGCAGGCGAACTTTGTTAAAGGCGTTGCTGCGCTTTTGTTGCCGCTGCTGCTGTGCAACGGCAACAACAAAATTGAAAAGATGCAACCGAAGATACAACAGGAAAAGGAGAAAAAAAAATATTATAAAAAAAAGGCTTCAAATGTTTTATGACTTTTGGCTGCGCTTTATTCTATGTGTGCTGCTATTGCTGCTGCTTGGCTGTGGCCCGCTTGTGCCCCGTTGACAGCTTTGACTTTTGACTTGCGCTACCCCTTTGGAGGCACGCCCCTCTACCTGCTTGCAACGCCTGCCCGAGCGGGGCCACAATTTATGAGTTGTCATGAGTTGGCGATTGCCAGGTTGGCAAGTTGCAAGCTGTAAGCTGCATGCATTTAACTTGCAACATGCTGCATGCTGCATGCTGCAAGTCGGCAGTTTTATGGGCCGCTTGGAGTCCATTTGGCGAAGTGCATGCACAAATCAGCAGGCGTACAAATTTGTTGACGCAATTTGTTGGCCATTTGAGCGAAAGCAAAGCCAAAAGCAAAACCCGAAACAGAAACAGGAGCACTAGAAACAGACACATAAACAGAAACAGAAGCAGCAGAGGCAGAGGCAGCAGCAGCAGAAGCAGCAAATGCCGTCAACTGGGCAACAAAATCAAAAGTTTTTGGCTGACTTAAAAAGTCAGCAAAAGTGAAAATTTGACATGGCAGCAAATGAAATAAAACAATAGGAAAACGGAAAAGCAAACTACAACCAACAGCCAACAAACAACAACAACATCAACGACAAGAACAACAACAACAACAGCAACAACTTTTGCAGCAACAAGAAAACTTTTGACAAGTCGATGCAAACTTTTTGCCCCGGCGAACACAAAAACTTGCAAAGCGCACAAAATGGGCGCTAAAGAAAAAGAAGGCAACACTGAGAAACAGCAGAGCAGAGAGTCCCACCTACCATCGGGGTGGGGGGTTGTGGATTGGGGTTGGGGTTGGGTCTGGGTCTGGGGTTGATTTGCGGAGTGTGATACGACCCTGCAGCAAGTTCAAAAGTGCAAAACTTTGCTTCATGCTTAACCCAAAGCAGTGCGCCAAAATTGACGAGGCTAACTTTCCTGTCCGGCCAATTCACAATTTTTGGGCTTTTCACTTCACTCATGTGCGGCTCGCTATTTATTTGCATAGCCTCCTTAATGAGAATTGCTTAAGAAGCAACAATTTCAAAAATCAATGAAAATATTTCAGATTTAGGAAATGAATATTTTCAACAAAATTTCGATTGTAATTAATTATCTTCAATCGCCCTTTTTGATTTGTCAGTTGCATTATCCATATTCTGCAATTCAATCAAGTGCGATCTTCCTTTCCGTAAGGATCTGTCAGACTTACCCAGATGCATCCCATTATTATATACATTACGGGTAATATCCATATTCAGTTTATGTTTATGTTTTTAATTTTTTCAGCATGGCAGGTTTCGATTCAAATAACACCTAAACTTTCACATATTATGCAGTACAAGTGGAGAGGGAAACTAAGAATTGCGTCGATGGATCGATCATAAATATTGCGAACCAAGCGGAAACTCTTCAAATGCATCCAAAATGTATATTTTCCATCTAAATGGTAGTTGATGACTTCAAACATTTCTAGTCTAGTTGAGATTGTGTATCCCCCAAACAGTTGGACACTAAGAAGTCCAAAAGCCGTCGCTTCTTTTAAGCCAAGCGAACCGAACAATTATAACAACTGCCGATGATCTTCGTCCCATAAATCAATAGCCGCTGAACAGAAGAATTGAACCTGCCTCGGGCTGCGAAGAATTGAGACAATCTTGTGAATGTCGTCGTTGTTGGAAGTGGTTAAGACTCACCGATATTGTGCTGATTTGTGTGCAGGACCGCGCCGAATGCCATTAGATCCTTGACGGGTGGTGCTCGGCTACCGAGGGCGGCAAAACCGTCGCCCAGAAATGACGCCAGCGCGACAGCCCTGAGGGGCGCTTTGGATGCCTCGGTGAGAATTTTGTTATCGAATTTATCGAAGATGGGGGGCGAGATGATAATGGTCACGCTGATAATGACACACACGCACAAGCGCGACGAAGGCGCAAACACGCACGCACGCACGCACACACGCACACACGCACGCACACACACACACACACACACACACGCGCGCCCACCTACTCAAATAGAACGAGAGCGAGTGACTGGGTAAATGAGTGAAAGCGAGAGCGAGAGTGAGAGCGAGAGAGAGAGCGAGATTGGGTGTGAGAGAGTGAGAGAGAGATAGAGTGAGATAGACGGAGAGAGAAAGAGAGAGAGAGAGATAGATGTGGAGCACGTGTGTTGTTGTGTTTTATGCCGGCGGCGAAACACGCTGCAAATAGCAGCAGCTGATTTCTTGTTAATTTTATTAAGTAATTCGTATTTGTTGTTGTTGTTGTTTTTCCAGTTGTTGTTCCAGTTGTTGTTGTTGTTGTTGTTGTAGTTGTTGTCGTTGTTGTTGTTATTTAGCAATTTGTGTGTGCTGTTTAAATTTCATCTTCTCCGTTATTTTGTTAGTAATCCACTTGACACTTGCTTCCGCATGGAAGTGGGCTGTGTCGTTGGAGCTTTCGTTGTTGTTTCGTATTCCTTGGCAAGTAACTCACTTGAAAAAAACTTTGGCAACAAATTCTTGTGTGCTTTACAAAAAAAAAAAATATGTGACGAAATGACGAATAAAAAATATATCCCCAAAATGAGGACGCGCAACGCGACAGAGGCCAACAGCAATTACGGGGAGCAGGAGAACAGCTGTTCACAAATCGTTTGTTTTGTTTGTTGCTCCGTTACGGCTTTTGTTTTTGGCAATCTCCGCCGCGAATGAGCGGCGACGTAAACGGCAAACGGTAACGGTAACGGCAAACGGTAACGGTAGCGTATCGTTGTCGATTGCGATAGCGATTGCGATTGCGATGTCAGTGTCGATAACGATAACGGGCCGCAACATGCGAGCGCACCACGCGAACGTCAAACAAAAACTGAAAACGGCGACGGCTGTAACAGGCAGCAATAGCAGCGACGAGCCAAATCACACCAAACACGCTGACGTCGACGCAACGGCAACAGCAACGGCAACGACAACGGCGACAGCGGCAGAGCGAGCGCGAGCGAATGGCAATGCGAAGGCGAAACACAGCCAAACACAAACTGAACCGGTGCACGAGCCCGATACCTGATGCTGCCAGTTGCCAGTTGCCAGTTGCCAGTTGCTGCCAGTTGCGAGTTGCTGCCAGTTGCGAGTTGCTGCCCTACCCCTTAATTTTGCTTCTGTACGAATCGCATGCGCGCTCACTCACACACGCACGCAGAGAGACGACACACACGCGCGCACACACACACACACACACATAGATGCGCGCGCTCTGCTCAACGGCAAACAATTTCCCCTGCGCATGCAGCCTGCATGGGCGAGAGGGAGACAACTAGCTGCTACGCGCTCGCTGCTGCAAAAATAGCAATGGAGTCTGTTGCTGACATTTGTCGCATTCATCGGCTGCGGCGACAGTTGCCGTTGTTGTTGCTGTTGCTGTTGCTGCTGTTGCTGTTGCTGCTGTTGCTGTTGCTGCTGCTGCTACTGCCGCTGCTGCTGCAGCCGTCGTCGACGTCGTCGTTTGCGGTTAGAAGGGGGCGTTGCTAAGCAACTGGTTTCGGTTTCGGTTTCGGTTTCATGGCAGAGGCGTTCGCATATCACTGCCGTCGCTGCCGCTGCCGCTGGTGCTGCTGCTGCTGCGCATCCTCTCTGCTGGCAGCGGCAGTCGTCGATTGTTGTTGTTTTGGTTGGGGCAAAAAGTTTGTCGAACCAATGGCATTTTTCAAAGTGACATTTGGCGCTTTTGCTCTTGTTGTTACAGTCACGTTCACCACGTTCGCAGCCCTGTCATCCTGTCTGTCTGTCTGTCTGTGTGTCTATCTCTGTGTGCATGTGTGCGTGTGTGTGTGTGTGTGTGTGTGTGCGTGTATCTCTTTCTGTGCGTTTGTGTGTAAGCTGTTTCCTTGCCAAGGTAAAATGTCAAATGCTCTTGGACTGTCAACTGTTGGCCGCAACTTTTCGTTCCTTTATATTTGTGCTTCATTTCATTTGTTTTATTTTCTTTTATTTTCTTTTTTATTCAGTAGACTTTCGAAAATGTTTAGTATTTTATGTTGGATCTAATCAACTTCAGCGAATTCCTAAACCTTTGAAAATTATATTGCTTTAGTTACAAATATAAAACCCTGCATCTGCTGACATCCAAATGTTTTCGTCACTTATTATTTATACCTATATAAATATATATATATATATTCATTTTTAAGCCACTCAATAATATAAATTTGTTTTTAATTTGGAGTTGAGAGCCTTAACGACTTCATGATAGGGACAAACAAGCATAGAGACGAAGTCGAACAAATAGTTGAAAAGCGAAACAGAGGAAATGACTGTAAAAGTTAAGAGAAGACTTAACTTTTTTTCAAGTAGCGTGTGGTGCAAAGAATCGACTTAACTTATCCGCGCTTTTCAATCTTAACTTTTCCGAGAGTCTACTGTACGTACTACTCCTGTACGTGTGTAGTTGTTATTTATTTATTTATTTGTTTTTTGTTTTTTGTTTTTGGTTTTTGTTCGTTTTGTTCTTTCTTTTTCTTGTGTTTTGTGCAAACTTTGCATTGGCAAGGCGGCGGCGCAAAAACAAAAGCGTTTGCTTAAGCAAAAGTGTAGCAAGAACCAAGAACAAAAACACTTGCTGCCTGCCTACGTCTTGTTGTTAGCGTTGTCAAAGGCAGCAACAACAGCAGCAACAGCAGCAGCAGCAGCAGCAGATAAAATTCAACGCCCCTTTGTCGCTTTAACGCATTGGAGCAAAAACAAAAACAAAATCAGCAATGTATCTATGTGTGTGTGTGTGTGTGTGTGTGCACATTTCGTATTCCGGCAGCGTTCGCATTTCGAATTCAACGTGACATGGTAATAAGCCAAAGATCAAGCACAATAAAAAATGAGCAAAAACAACAAAACGAAAAGCTACAAAAAATGACAAACTTCAAATAGAAAAAGAATCAGAAGAAGAAGAACAAGACGGCGAAGGCGAAGAAGAGCACGAAGAAGAAAGAGCAGCTGCTTTGACACTCCCGAGGCAAGCTGAGCGAGCGAGTGAGCGAAATAGCATGCAAAAGATAGCGAGACTGAGAATGAATGAGCGAATGTATGTGTTTGTTGTTGTTGTTGTTGTTATTGCTGCTGTTGCTGTTGGCCAGTGGGTGGCGCCCGCAGCCGAACGTTATCTTTTGAATGTGTGTGTGTGTGAGCGCCATTGTCGATTGCTGCTGCTGCAGCAGCCGTCTGCTGCTGGCGGCTGCGACTGCGGATGCTGCTGCTGCTGCTGGCAACGCTGTCGCGCCTTCGACATCGACAGCTGTGGCATGACGAGTTGGTGGGGTGCAGGGTAGGCGGCGACCGACATTGCCAGCCTTCTGTATTTCCTTTTTATACGTTTGCTTTGTGTGCTTTTGTGTGTGCTTGTGTGTGTGTGCTTCTGTGTGTGTGTGTGTGTGGGAGTCAAAAATATTGCACATTAGGGTGTTAAGCTGTGAAGTGCTTGGCTGCCTCTGCCTCTGCCACTGCCTGTCCTGGTCCTGCGTCACAGTGAGAGCTCGTCTGTCTGCCTCACTGTGTGCGTGTGTGTGTGTGCGTGTGTGCGTGTGTGTGTGTGTGTGTTTTGTTGCGTTGTTTCGGTGCTTCTGTGTTTTGGACCTTTGCGCGCCCATTTGTATGATGTTTCACTTGTCAATGTCCTTGCCCGTTGCTGTTGGCCGACTCACGGATCCCTAAACCCGTAACCGCTCCACTCCACTCCCCTCCCCTGCCCTGCCCTACCCTGTCCTACTCACGACTCCTCCTGTGTCTGTGGCTTGTTCAGGCTAAATTGTTGCTGTTGTGTTGTTAGCGAAAGCAATGCCGCAATGTGCGATCACTGAGCAAATAATGCGGAGCACAACTTTGAACTTTATGTACTCTGTTCACACTGAAATTTGAATTTTAAAATTCATATAAATAAATAAGCACCCGCAAGCATTTGCATATTGGTACAATCAGAGGTGCTATCATTTGAGCTTTATATTAAATATGTTTTGAGTGGATTGCACTTCGCAACACCAGTTTCAGTTGTTGTGGTAAACTTCAGAATAATAAGAACAAGAATAAAAATTATAATTGAATTTGAAATTAAAGCATAGTTTTACAAGCATATTTGCCACACCCACTAAGGGACTAGCGAATCGATAACACTTTCACGTCCAAATCAATGCAGGCAATCTTTTATGGACAATCTTAGATAACATTAAATGTTATTTATTGACACCCATTTTCACTGTTTATTCTCAGTTGTACTTATCCTACTTTACTACGTTTAAGCTTGAACAGTTTTTGCAGTAGAAATACTTAAATAAGTGATATATATTCTTGTGAATATATGTGAGTGTGTATATATATCGTTGATCTGGCTAATGTGTCTACGAGATGTGTTCAAAAAGTATCGCGAATTTTGAATTTTCGCGGGTTACGTATAATCGAATTTCGATTTTTTTGTAGCGTTATGTTGGTACTCATGTCTCTCACTTATGCCGACAAGCTCGGCCATTTTGAATGTTCACTTAATTGTTGACAGCTGCTTTGCTTGCATGTGAAATCTATTTATATTTTAAAAAAATCATTATGAATACATTTCGTGTGAATAATGTGAATAGCAATCGTCTATCTCTCATTTGAATTAATCCTTTTTATGCTCCAATGCCAAAGATACGAGTATATCCTTCGAATTAGAAACTTGAAATATATTCTCGGTTGTGCCAGCGTCAGATAAAGTCATAGAATTTTGGTGATACTCGGCTGGGGGTTAAAACTTCGACAAAATCGATAAATGCAAATCGCTAAAAACCACAAATGAATTTAAAATCGTTGATTAGATTCTTTAAAGATCGTCACCCATAAGAAGACCTCTGATAAGCTGCATCAACTTGGATCAAAGTGATCCGCCGTCGGGTATGCTCGACTGCAAGTTTCTCACTTGTTCATTTGTAGAACCCACTTGAGCCATGCCTAACTCATTGTGACACCGCCTTCTGCTTTCTACGAGTATATATCACTAAACTTGAGGCATCCTATATTCCAGTCAGTAGTCAGTTGTCTTGGTTGGATATCGAAGTGCTCCGATATGCCTGCAAGGAAGGGAGGCCCCCAAAAAACATGTGTCTTCTCCCAGTGAGGGGCGCACAGAGTGACAAATGGAGAAGTGTTGAATCGGCTTTGTTTTACCCTTCTGCAAAAGTCTGAAAAGTCTGGTTTTGTGAATACCCAAAGTTGGGATAATTTTGGCTGGATGTCTCTTAGGTAGCTTTGATATCAGAAGAGAAGGAATATCACGCAAGTCTTTTAGCCGCAAATAGTTCCTTATGGTAACTGAAAATGGTCCATTTCTGGCTTCTGGCTTGATTATGCATTTTTCGGGCATCTATTCCAAGATTTCTTCATTTCTGAAATGAATGCGGATTTGAGGTTGAGAGAAGACTATATCTGTGTAGACAAAAGACTCAATACTATTCTGTAAGCATCAGGTCAAGCACTTCGTTGCGCTTATTAAACGTATGCCGGATCATATAATTAGAGGAAGTAATGAAAAATAGACTCACCTCAAAAATGGTGGTCCTAAATATCTGCAAATTCGAATAGCCCTTAGTGAAGTGTCCCCAACATAGATATCTAGGTGATGGATCGTCAAGTGAAGTTTATTCACCAGTAGCCACTCTCCTCGACACCCCCATTTAGGTGTTTGCCTTCGCCGAGCTGGAGCCACAGATGGCAGTTACTGAAGACGGGTCAATGAGCCGATCCGGCATGTTTTTTTAGAAGTTGATCTTAAATTTCCATGAGTAGGCAAGGAGGAGGGCGGAAACTGAAGGTCAGCAGGTATCCAGAGTCCGGGGACTTGAGATCGGGCACCTCCTGATCACGCAGCAATCGGCATACGAAGATCCATTTGGGATTGAGCGGATTTTTGGGAAGGAGTTTTCTTTTATGATTAGCGACAACAATGATCAACGGGTTTGCTTGTTGTTGTTGTTGCTGTTGCTGTTCTTTCTTCGAGCAGAACAAACAAAAGATGCGAAAGACGCTGCCAAATTGTTGGGCCCAAAGCTCTTATCTGTTGAAATTTGGGAGCAGTTGCTCCAATTGCTCATATCGTTGCCAGCAATCTGCGAATTGCACATTCATATCATATGGCCAGAGGAAAATTGGTCTTTGGCCTCGAAGTGACTGCTGCCGCTGCTGCTTCTGCTGCTGTTGATTTTGGTTTTGCTTTTACCGTTACTGCCTCACCTTTTACAGCGGCGGCGGTGGCTCACGTTCAGGAGCATTTATTATAGCTGAGGCGAGCGCCAACAAATGTCAGTTATCAAAAATCGCAGCAGCAAACAAACAAGTAGCAAGAAAATGTTGGCCAAATGTGGCTTCGGCCCGCTTAGCGGCGCAAACTCGATGGCAGCAGCAACAGCAACAACAAGAAGAGCAGCAGAAGTTCAGGAACAAAAGGCACGACGTGCCATAAACTTTTGGCTTTGGCGACGTGAACACGAGGTAAAAACACAAAGGATGTGGCAGCCACGTCAAGTGCCTGGTGCCGCCCCCCATCACGAATCGAGCAAACACAGCACGGCAAACGGACGACGAGGACCACGACCAAAACCAGGACGAGGACCAAGACCAGGACCAGAACCAGGACTAGGACCAAAACACAAGCCAGGGTGACAACAACCACGGCGACGACACTTGGCGATCGCAGTGTTCAGATATGCAAACACACTCTTGCTGTGTGTGGACCCCCACCGCCCCCAATACACACACACACACAAACTCTCTCTGTCTATCTGTCTCTTTCTTTATCTCTCTGTCCCTCTCTCTCTCTCTCTCTCGTTCTGTCTTGCTGCAATGGCAAAGCAGCAACAACAATCGCTGCAACTACCACAACGAAAAGAAAACTACGAATTAACTGTCAAAAGTGACTGACTTCAACATACTCTACACATAAGCATGAACAATAAGTCGACCTTAAATTAAATTCACCATAAAAAATAAAAAGTTTGTCTTGTTTTAGAAGTAATTTCTAAATGTAAGAAAGCATTTTTGTAAAACTCTGATGTTTTTCCTTATTTGTTGAGACTATTAAGAAATATTAAGAAATGCATTTATAATATAAAAAAACGCATTCTAAAAAGTAGAAATGCAAACCCTAATTAAATCTGCTCTCTCGATTCTCAAATTGGAGGTCAACTGCTATCTATGTCAGGGTGCGCGCTACTCAGTGGGAAGTCACTCGAACGAAGGGTTTCTGGTCCGAGAACCCCAATATAAAACTCAAATTTAATGATAATAAAGCTAGCAAAGCAAAGCTAGCAATACAAAAACCACAATTTTTGTTCAAATTCTAGAAAAATTCAACCTGAAGTGGTGCAGTGCCAGCCCTGGTTTTAAGAGTGTCAGTGTCAGCAATCTTTGAATTTGTTAAAGTGAGGAGCCCTTGCCAGGGTGATTTCCTTTCCGAGTGTAGGCATGTGCAGATATACCCGCTTGGTAATCTTTGCATCGAGACCAAATCAGAGCCAAGCTAACATTTGAAGTTGTGTGGGCGGTGTGCAACTGGCACGCCTTGTGCAGCGTTGAATGCTTGGCGTTGCAAGCGTTGCAACAACAACAACAACAACATCAACAGCAACAACGATAACAAAAACAACGGCAACAATAAGCTGCTGTTGCATGTCACTTTTGCTTGTTTGTTGCGGAAAAATACTTTTTCCTGAGAGTTGAGTTCAGTTCTGGGCTTCGTGTACGACCTGCTGGCTGCACACCGACTGTGTGACCATGTGTGTGTGGCTGTGTGTGTGCAAGTGTGTGTGTGTTTTGGCATTGCATTGCTAAGGCTGCAACAGCTGCACATATCTTGTCTCTGTTTGCGTCTCGCTCGCACCAGCCACGGTCTTTATTCTAATATTTGCGATTTCTAATTTAGCCAGTGGATCCGCTTCCCCTCATATTTCATAAATATGATACAGCCCACACACACACATACACACACACACACACACACACTCTCACTCACCCTTTGGCTTTCCGCAAAGCTTTGTTATTTGTTTTGGCAACATAAAAGTCACTTGTTTGGAAGTTGCTCTTCGTAGCCGTAGGTAAGATTTCCTTTTCCACCTCCCGCCGACCAATGCCCAGCATCGCACATCTCCTTTAGCACGCCCAACCAGCCCATCAGCCCACCACAGCTCCCTCCCCCCCGGCCACCTGCCCTCCTTTTCTTGTTCATACCGCCAGTCCATTTACGGTATCTTTTCTCCATTTTGACATGTTGTCAGCTTCACGTAACGTCATTCATTCCAAGTTTTCTGACATGCATGGGCCCCACTACTACCCCCACTACCACCACCAAACAACCCCTAACCCTACCATCACCCTCCATCAGGCCATGCGACATACATATGTATGACTCCACTCCAATAATCCCCCCCCCCCCCCCCCCCCTCATCCGAGAGCTCTCAGAACCAAATTTTACTGAGATATTCACGCAATTCGTTCGCTAGGCTTATTTCCAGTTTAGATTTTGGTAGTTCTTATCACGAATTTTAGATTTCGTTACGTTTCGTAGCTCCCCGAAAATTACCATTGTTTGACAGACAGCCAGCGGGTGCAAGAGAGAGAGAGAGAGAGAGATATGGAGCTGGAGGGGGAAGAGGAGAGAAGGGGCTGTGGCTAGGATTGCGAGTGTCTCTGAATCATGGCGACTTCGCATTTATTTAGTTGCGTCAACAACTCAAATTTAAATTTTCTAGTGTGCAATGCGTTCGTCCCCTCTGCTTGCCACTCTGATGTGTGTTCAGATAAATATTTTTGACATAGCTGCACACACACACAGACAGCACACACACACACACACAGTAGTTATTTATGGTCTAGTTTTTGGCCTTGGTTGGTGAGTCTGTGTATCTGTGTGTGTCCACAGCTACAGCTGTAGCTTAAGCTCAAGGTTTAGCAGCAAAACTAACTGAGAGTGTATCTGTGCATTTCGTATCCGATGTAAGTGTAATTTGCATCTGTGGCTGTGTATCTACGCTGACTCAAGCAGGCAAAATGAGTTGTTAAATTAAACTGTGAACACATTGCTCACAAGTTGTAGCCATGAATGCCACATTCCCACCCATGTCACACTGCGGCCGACCGTTTCGACCTTCTCAAGTGCGACTCTATTTATGTAAAACTATATCAAATTAAAGCATCAGTTATATTGATTGTTCCTCACAAGGCAAGTATTAGCCAGCAAGTAATAGACTCACAATACTTACCGGTCTCTTGAGGAAAGATTGTGCCTTAGCCAGGAGAAGATGTAGTATCCTAGAGAAACATGTTTGAAACTCGGACGAAATAGAAAACCTTAACCCGATAAAGATTCTATCATTCCCAATTAGGACTGGTGGAACAGCTATAGGCTTAATGGAGGCCACAATAGATCTAAGAGATGGCAGAGAAATCAAGAGAATAAGACAAGAATATTATTTTATTGAATTGAACTCACTTTGAGATAAAACCTTTTTTTAATTGATGCATTGTAAGTACAATATTGTAAATGAATAATAATTATTAAAACTTATTAGTCAGAACTAAGTTAGGCTGCAACTTTTCTACATTAACTAGGTGGTAAAATAAATATGTATTTTTTAAAAATTTCTTGTAACCATTTTTTTTTTTTTTTGGTTTTGTTTTGGCAACTAATGCTGTTTTTTATACACTTTTCGTAATTGCAACTTTTCGTTGGCGGCCACAAAGAATAATGTAAAAAGTTGAATATGCATAAAGTTTCATTTGTTTTTTGGCAGAGCCGTAAGCCTGTACGGACCCAGCGGGTCGCTCCTCATGTTTTTCACTTTTGTCGAAAACTCTCAGCAACAACAACAACAACTGAAACTGTAGCGAATAAAAAAACGAAAAAATAACCAAGGAATAGTGCTTCAGACAAGAGAGCTCGACTTAAAGATACTCTCAAGCCTAGTCCTTGCCTATATTAAATCGGACACATCTCAGTTGTATTGAATTGTTTTGAATGGTTATCGATAATCGAAGGAAGGTTATCGGTCACAGTAAATAAGTTTTATCTGCGCATCTGGTATAAAACACTATATCTCTCTCTATTGAAGTAGTGAAGGCGGAAATGCTTGCTTGTGCCTGATGCATACATTTGCACAACTTCATCATACCCTTTTTAGCCAATTTGAATAGGTTCAGAGTACAAAAAAAAAAGAAGGCTGTTGGAAATAGGTACTAGAGCCACATAAATGTGACAAGATTTATGTTTGGTTTTCCGGCTGTCTGCTTGTTAGCCTAAAAGTTGGCTGCCGTTATGTTGAACAAAAGTAAATAACTGAAATATTTTGTCAAATACATTTTCCCTGTATTGCATTGGCTAGCAGCACAGCCAACCGGAAAGTGACTGGGAAAAGAGAGCTGAGCTGTGGCTGTGGCTGGGGCTGGGGCTGGGACTGGGGCTGGGTAAGGGGATGGGGGCAAACTGTGAACTATGCACGTCCTTGCTTGTTTCATGAGTTTTGGTGTGCAAATAAAATGGAAATCCCTCTTGGACCTGACAACGTTGCCAGTTAAAAACAGAGCTTACCTCTGCCAGCAAACAATTCAGCAACAAAACCAAACCATGCCTGAAACCGCAAACTAACCAATTGCTTGGGTCGCAATGAGAGTTACAAATTATAACTGTACACATTTGTTTATAGAGACGACTGTTTATTGAACTAGGCATACTCAATAAATTGATCTAAACAGTTTTCGGACTTACTTGAAGTATTTCCGTATGTTAATTTTATGTTTGTTATTTACCATATTCTGTTATACAAATTTATCAAGTTGCCCCCGCAAATCAGTAACAAAATTGCCAGGCGCTATCTGGTATCTTGTATCCAAGCCCCCCAAACCACCGCATCCTCAACACACGATGCCAACAATGTACATGGTTAAGTTTTGTTCTATGGATTTTGTGATTATTCCTTATTCCTTTTATTTGTATTTTTTCATTGTTTAACAAGAAAAAATGCTGCAAATTTATGCTTGCATAAAAAAATGCTGAAAGTGGATACATTAACACAGAGATGAGAACGGAAATGTTGCTGCGAATTGAGTTGGGTGAGGAGAGGAGAGGAGAGGAGATGCAGATGGAGATGGAGATGGAAACGTAGCTAAAGTTGGCTACATGAGAATTATTGTGGCAGTCGGAATGGCCAAAATGAATGTGAGGCGGACACACGTAGCAGTGGCAGTGGGCACAAGATCCAGGAGAGCAGAGACCAGAGACCAGAGGACCAAAGGACCAGAGGACCGGAGACAGGCGACAGGAGACACACGGGCGTAGAATAGCTGCATTCCATAAATAAAAACGGCAAAATGGCGCTCAAATGCCAGCCACAGATACAGTTACAGCTACAGCTACAGCTACAGATACAGATACAGATACATATAAACTTACAGCCATAGATACAGTTACGAAGCCAGAGTGAGAAAGCGACCAGTGTGGAGAACGCGAGCGCGAAAAGGAGATGGAGATGGAGATGTCGATGGAGAGGTAGCGAGAGAAAGGGAGAATAGCACGAACGAAATCATCATGAATGGGGAACGTGACACAAATGACAAAATATTAGCTGCCCAGCTCTGGCACTGCCTGTGCCCGTGCCCTGCGTTCTGTGTCCTGTGTCCTGTTCTGTCCCATGTCCTGTGCTGTCCATAGCTATGACTGTGGCTATGGCTATGGCTGTGGCTATGGCTATGGCTGTAGCTGTAGCTGTAGCTGCGGCAACTGTTCTGCTCTGCTTGGATGCCGACCCCGGGGCAGATTTGCGACCCAAAAACACACACACACACACCCAAACCACAGGCGATCCAACTTTCGGCCCGTCTGTGTGTATGTGTCTGTGTTTGTGTTGGTGTGTTGGTTTCGGTTTTATGTGGCAACTGTGTGCAGTGTCAGCTCGTTGTCCACTCAAGCTCAACCTCTGCACCATCCCCAGCACCCGCACCCCCCCCCCCCCCCTCTCCTCTCCTGCTGCCACAATCTTGCCCTGGGCCGTAGCCATTTACTCAGTGATTCGGACCACGCTGCTAAAGACAACATTTCAGATTTACAAGCATTGGCGTTGTGCAAGTCATTGCGAAAGTCGTTGCAAGGCTACAGCAGCCACCAACTGATCCCGGACTCCTTCGACTTTCTGATACTGCATAGATACTCCCACTACTTTGACAATATGGTAAATGTGCTCAACATCCCTGCATCTTGCTCTTGAGAGCCACAAAGCCACAATGAATACTTCTTCAGTTACTTTCGTCCCTGGCGATTAAGATGAAGGCACGGCATTAAATGTTAAGCAAAACTCACCATTTGCACCTAATTGATGTTCAAACTTACAAATATTCAAATAGGCAAACAGAAAGCATAGCAACGAGTTGCTTAGCTGAATCATGTAAATATTTTGTTCTTGGCATTGAAATAAGAAACTATTGCAATACTAAATTCACTATAATATTATATTTTTACTACTTTATTTGTTGCTGGACTGCACATTCAACAACGAATAAACTAACCCAAATAAATGGGTTTTAAGAAGATTTCAGGAAAACATGTTGGATATATACATTTTTGGGTTTATTTAATTTAAACTACAAAGAGTTTAAGTCTTAGTATATAAAAAATGAATGGGAAAGAAATTAAAATTAAAAATGAAAAAGAAAAAATTAAATTAAATTAAATTATAAATCGATGAGTTTTGGAAAGTAAAGTGGCCCAACATATACTGCATGGATTGCAGGAATATAGAAAAGAGCGTTAAGCTTAGCACAGAAAAAGACTGACGCAAAAAATAAAGAAAAAATTAGGAAATCTCTGAACCTGTGGAGTAAGATAAGTTTGCCACAGTTCAACACACTCAGAGGCGATATGTTAATATTTAAAATGTAACTAAAGGTAGAGGGAGCGGACAGGTTTATCAAGAATACGTGAAATATGGCATTGTGCAAAGCGTAACCAGTTGTGCTTAATGGCAATCAAAAGCGCACAAAGTTCCCAGTAGGTCTATGAGTAGTCATTGGAGGAGGTGTTTCGTTCAGTTAATATACTTACAACTGACGCCAATACATAGAATCTCAACACACCCATTCTGCTTTTGTTGCACATATTATTAAAATACTGGTCGGTCTCTTAGAGCATCGAGAAACTTCAAAACAAAATATCCACAATATAGGTTGGATATGCTAGATTTGTCTTTGGAACTCTTGAACATAATAGAGACTTGAAAATAATTGCCTACTTCTGTGCGATGCAGAGCGTTGTGTGTGTGTGTGTGTGTGTGTGTGTGTTTGTGCAAGGACACTTCGATTCGGTTTGCTGGATATTTTCAGAAGCCTTTGGACAAACTGTTCACCTGCAACGTCGACCAGAAATCTAAAAAGCAACCGCAGAAGCCAGAAATATAATCAGAAATGTACATACATTGTGTGTGTGTGTGTGTGGGTGTGTGTGTGTGTGTGTGTCCGTGCTTGTTAGATATAACTGACTATACGACTGACAGACAAAGAGACCAGTCGGCTGACTAAGTGACTGACTGACTGACTATATTTGTGTTTTTGAAGCGCCAACTTTTTCACAGCGCCTGCCCTTTGCAAATTCGTTGGGGTTGAGGGCTGATGGCGGAGTCAGTTTTAGTTGGGTTAGTTTTTCAATGCCATTAAACGTTCCATGGGCGCTGCTGTTGGTCTGCTCCAGGGCTCAGTGTGCCTTTTATGGGATTTGATTTCCAATAAGCGGCAAGCAAGGCACGTTCAGCGTTGCCAGATAGTCATTTGAACGGTATTCGCTGCTCGATTCTGGCTGCCTGTTTCTCGCTGCTCAGCATTTTTGGTTATTTTAGCCACGTTGACAGACATTTAGTAGCTGTTGTCATACATGTATGTCCGAGTGTATATACCACCACATATATATATATACATACATATGAATATATATGTGCATACGCATATATACGAGTGTGTGTGAGTGTTAGTGTATTGCCAAGTGGATTTTCGTTGAGCACAGCAACTCAGACAACTGACACGAGAAAAGACGAGGGAAAAAAGTCATTTTTCGCAAACATTTTTTCTTCTTCTGCCTCTCTATCGTTATTCGTTTCTCTCAACGTTTTCTTTCTTTCTTTTTTTTTTTGTTTTTCCTTCTTCTTTCTTTCTTTTTATTTATTTTATTTTTTTTTTTGGTAAGGTTGCAAAAAGCTAAATTGAGTTTTTCCAACAACAACGATCTCAGTTGGGAGTACACACATGTGATGTGTGTGCGTTTGCTCGGGCTTGTGCTGGCGGCGGAGGGAAGAGATAAAAGCAGCTGCCCGTACTCGCTGGTAACGCGTACGTGTTTATGGCCACGAAAAGTTGCCGAACAAAACGATGTAAGCAAAAAACAAAAAATATATAGATATTGTGGAAAAAAATAAGAAAAATGCATGGAAACAAAAACAGAAAAAAAAGTATACTGAAATCAAAAGAAAAATGTGCGCTCCGCACAAAACGAGCCAAATGGAATGCGAACGAAAGCAACAACAAAAATATGAATACGAATACTCGTACGAGTGTGAATACAGCCACTCAAATGGCAGACATTCACACAGCGGGCGTGGAGCGGGGATGCGGTGGCAGCAAAGGGGGATGCGGATGCAGCAATCTGCAGGTCGAAAGCGTCCAAAAGAAACAATGACAGCTCGAAGCAAAAATGCTCTGCAATTGCAATTGTCAGAAATTGTCATGGACTTGGTTGGCTGACGTTTAAAAAGATGCCGGAACCAATGAAAAACAATGTAAAACCCAAGAGCCAAGTAGCAGCATGACTTTCGAGTTCTGAGTTCTGAAACACTTTCTTTATTCTCCAGCAAAGTGTAAATTATCTGTACACTTCTATGACAAATCTGAAAGTGCCATACAATCAATATTATACAGTTAGTCAGTGTTAATAATAATTGGCAAATATCCCTCCAGGAATAGAGCATCGTCTAATATTGTATGCGTTACAAGAAATATTTAAATATTATTTTCAAATTCAATTTAATAGTTAGCTAGTTGTTCACTTAACTGCTATGCAATCTGATGCTGCATCTATGAAGATAAACACGTGTATAGAGAAGGAATTTGGCAAAAGCTAGGTGTGTCCTTATTTATGGAAACCATTTCAGATGGCCTATAATGATAAATATCCACCGATATGCCGTACGTTGTGATTGTAGCTCATTGCGATGAAGATGCTGAAAAATTGTGCTCACTTTGTGCTTCGGGGCGTATGGATGGTCCATGGACGCATTGCCACATGTAGCTGCAACATGCAACATGCAACGTACGAGCGCATTGTGAGGGAGCTTAAATGTTTGTTTTGTTTTTGCCCTGTTTCAGTTGATTTTTTTTAATGTTATTTATTTACTCGTACTTGTCTTGAACTTAAACAAGTTTTATGAAAATTATTTATGGAAATATACATATGTTCGAGTCGAGCACTTAACTGGGAAACTAAACTGACCAACTGTGACACCAACTGTTTCGTCTAGCTAACGCTATCTATCTCTGTCTAACTGTTCAGCTGTGCTTCAATGAGTTTAGATAATTTGCAATTTATCTTGGCATATTTAACGTATTCAAGCGCAAGAAATAGGATGCAATTCAGATAAGAGGAGCAGCAGTAGTAGTCATCAAAGCTTGCCACATCATTCGCCGTCGGCCAGTTGTAAGCTGTCCAATCGCAAATCTTGGACATGCCCAACGTTGCAATTATGCCTTATTTGTTCAACTGACGTTGTGTGTGCTACTGTCACTAAGAGCGCAAAAGTGTAAGTACTTAAGGCAGCTAAATATAATTAAATATTAAAAACACATCACACACACACAGAGACAGACACACACACACACATAAGCACAGACACAGGCACAGACACGAACAAACAGTTGCTCTTGGGCAGCGTTTAATAACGTTGTAATGCATTTGACAAAATTCAGCTGCATACTTGCAGGCGCAACAGCAACGCTCATTAAATGCAGCAAATCAACGCAACGTCTACGTGAACAACAACAAAAAACAACAACAACTAATTCGGCAACAACAACAATAACAATGAAACAGACTAGGATATCCTCTACGGTTGCCGGGTTACTTAAAACAATACCAAACAGATCCCAATCGAACTTGATATACACTTTCAACTTGCAGCTTCTAATTAAATGTGATAAGTGAACATTTTTACAGTCGCTTAGCGTTTTCTAGTTAGTTACTATTATTATTGAGCAGAGCTTCAATTAACACAGATTTGTTTAATTTGACATTGCTTTCTTTTATTCATATTTTTCTCATCAATTATGGAATATATACTTATTTTTTTATTAGGCTCCGCTCCTCGTGCAATTGCTTATATTATACATTTCTCAATTACAAACAATCCTCAAAATGAGTGGAGATTTCTTAAATATATTTATTGGTGCGAAATTGTGTTTTATGACTCAAAATGGCCTATCAATTTGAAACATGACTAAATTAAGAATGCGGTTACACAATCATTCTCGAATTAATATCAGCTCTATTGTGTCTTATGAATGCCAAAAAAAAAGAAAACAAATTTTATTTAGGAATTCCAGAGTATTAAAAAGGTTAAGTTGTGCGCTTTTTATTATATTTATCGATCTGTGTTTCTACGGGAACATATTTTTTAAATATGCTATCTTATAACCTTCAAGACATGAGCAAACAAAGTGTTATACGAAATCCAGCATTCATGGATATCTCTAGTTTTATAGTTTCTGATCGACAGACACAGACATGGCTGCATTAACTCGACCACAGAGTAATCGAGTTTGCATATATATATATATATATGTATATATTCAGAGAGTTGCAGATGCAGCATACACCATATTCATATCCATACCATATTAAAGGATAAAATGTGTCTAGTTTTCAATTACGCTGCATGACAATTCGACTATGCTGCAAGTGTTGTGAGTGCATAGCTTTTAAGTGGCCAAAAGTGCAACACGGTCTGGGGAGAGGCAGGCGAAGCAGGACGGGAGGACACAATATCCTGCTGTTATGCGTGCCCGGCATCAGGTCCAGTGCCACAACATAACAATACAGATGCACACACTGAAACACAGAAAACCGCACGCTGAAACTACCTGAAGGAAATTTTATGAGTATCGTCGAGCAGCACTTGAAAGTTAAATAGACGCTTCCTGACGTTGCCACAACCGCAACCTCAGAGATCCATAGCAAGCAAGGACGAGCAGGCTAACAGAGGGCGATGGGGCAGGAGAACTCAATCCGTTGCTCAGTGCATGCGTGTGTGTGTGTGTGTGTGTGTGTGTGTGTGCTAATTGTGTACGCAACTTGTTGCATCATCCTTCTGCCACTGTTTCTGATGCACACACACACACTAGCGCAGTGTAGCCCACTTGACATGCAAAGTGCTTCCAACTGGTTCTTTGTTTGCATACACACTTACACACACACACACACACACACACTTTCACACACACACACTCACTTTCACACACATAGTCGAGGCTTATTGCTGTTGCTGTGCTTGTCTCTAAGTTACATTGTAAATGTTAGTTTTGTAATTAGAAAATTTTCTAACCAGCTAACGATTGTGATGAGGAGCTGTCAGCAATTACGGCGAAGGAGGGGGTGGTATGGTTTAGGGGTTAATAGGTTACACACACTTATAGGACATTTACTAGTTGCAACTTTTTTCATAAATCAATTTAAGTACGCTCATGCAAAAAGTTTCGAAACTTTCCTAACAGAAAACAAATAATATACCCTCGTCATAAGTCCGATAAGTTCGATTATTTCAATGCGAGTTAGTTAGTCCGATGCTGATCATTTTGTTCGTAAGTGTTAAGAGCACAATAAATCTTGTAACTAGTACTTTTAGTCTGGATATATTTGTGCAACAAAAATGCTTTTCATACAAGAAATCGCCTTTCAACCGATTGTTTCTTGGGCAGCTACAGTTATCCGAAACGACCGACTCTGGCATATATATTGTAATTGAAGCTTCTTCAAGTAGTAGTTCGCATAATAACAGGCAGGCATACAGACTGACCGACTAACGGTTAGTACCCATAATTTTTTATTTGATCGGCGAAGTCTGATGCAATGCGTTACGCACTTCACGACAAAAGTGGCAGCGCATGTAAGCTGCAAGGGTATAAAAAGGCAGTAAAATAACCAATGAAATAAACTAGCAAACATGGCATTTAAAAAGTAACGTGCCATTTAAAAACTCTCTGCGAGCAAATGCCGACACATAAATCAATTTGGAGACCCAAACTTCAAGCGATTAGCTTACTCAGCCGCAGCCGCAGCCGCAGCCACAGCCACAGTTTTTGTTTTGGCATTGGCTATGGTTTCAGTTACAGCTCATTTGTCCGAAACGCATATGGATCTGCGAAGCTGAGCCTCATAATTCATCGGCGTGTTAAAACTGACGAGTCAGGCAGCCAGTTCGTCAGTTCGTCAGTTCGTCAGTTAGTCAGTTAGCCAGTTAGCCAGACGAGCAGCTAGGAGCTGAGTGCTACGTGTGATTGACTGCCAGCACCCAGTGTGGCTCAGTCAACCCAGTTAGCCAATGCCAAAGGTTGAAGATGCAGCAGGCATCGATATCCACATCCACAGCCACATCTACATCGATATCGCAACCGCAATCACATTTGCCATCGACGCCAACATTGACATGGACAACGCCATCGCCGGCAGAGAGTTGCATTGAGTTGATTGCCCATGGGGTGGCAGCTACTCGTCATGTGAATAGATTGATGACTTGCTGCCTTTCTTCCTCCTGCTAGCAGCTGCATCAATTTAACGGAAGTTGCAATTTGCATTTCAACTTGACCAGATCTGGCCCCAACGCGACGCGACGCGACTCGACGCGACTTGACGCGACTTGACGGTCACGTGCGCTGCCCCTCGACTTTACTGGCGCCATTTCTGATTTGATGCCGTCGACGCAGATAGCGTGGCGTATGCGTGATAATCAGACTGTGGCAACAACTATAACAACAACAACAACAGCAGCAACAACAACTGAACCGAAAACACAGCAATGAACAAAGTTGTCGCTTTGTTGCCTTGAAGTACATCATCTTTGTGGTTAACGAAGAAGCTCGAGCTATTTAAATTAAAGCTGATTTGTAATGAACATGAATCGATTTCTTTAAAAGCTTATATGCCATCTTGATGGACTCTCAACATTGTTTAATTAAAGGAGCTTTTTGACATTATACTTGTTGAAATGGATTAAGAGAAAATTGGTATCTGGAAGTGAACACTATTCGGATATTTAAATAATAATACGAGTAATTAAATAGTTTCAAATATCAGTAGCGGATATATGATTAAGTACGGTGCTCAACATATTATGAGTTTTCTTTGAACTTGGATTGGTTTTATGGGGCTGGCGATCGGCCGGAGGCATTCAATTTTCCGCTTATGTTCCGTGTTCTGTGTGTGGCTTTTGATATTGCATGTCGCATTTGTGGCAACGTTTTGCGCAATGCGCCCGACTCGCCGCCGTTTTTTATGGGGCAATTTCGATCGTTGTGGCCATTTGTGATTTGAAATTAGATTTGTAGTCGACATTAACAGCAAACAGAAGCAGCTCAAAAGCATTCGCGTCTGATGTTTGGTTGCGCAACAAAGTGCGCTGCGGGACACCTCGTAAAACAGCACTAACAATCGAAAATTCATTTGAGACGACGGCGACAGCGGCGACAAATGGCAAACGGCAAATGGCAACCGGCAACTGGCAACTGGCAAATGACAAACTGAAAAGCAAAAACAATGCAAACATAACCATCTCAAGCGGGGCATGCACAAAAAGACCAAAAGCTAATTAACCAAAACGTTAACGGCTGACGAGAGCCAGAACCAAGCTATGAAAAAAGGTTCTTTTAATGACCTGCTCCAAGCTAAACACTGCAAAGCCACATCAACTTTAATAACACTCAACACATTGTAGACAAGCTGAACATGCAACGCTCGAGGAGACTGACGAGATTTCTTAGACCCAATACATTGTTGGCCATTTACCGTCTACCTCTGAGCAAGGTGCATTTCTATATTTACTTGTATGATTGAGATTGAGTCTTGAATTTCATCTATCACCGTTTACCGTATCTTAAGTTTAAATGTAATATTTTCAAATTGTCTATACTCTGATCTAAAACAATCGAGCTCTCAAGTACAGGGTATCGATCGGTCAACCATGACGACGCACTACTATCACTTTTACTATCTTATATTGATTATTAATGTCTGCTTAAGTTCATTACTATCCTGGCAAATTTCCATTATTGATTTTCTTACTTCAGTTTTCAGTTATTTGTGAATTTTTAGCATTTGCAAAGAACAATCGCCCGACAGGCCGTAAAGCCCAAGCTGGAGCTAAACTAAAACTATATGTATGGATTAGCATCGAACTGCGAATTATGCATGGCTAGCAGAAGTGGGGAGTTCGGAGATTCGCAGATCAGATTCGCTAAGCTCGAAAAACTTTGCAGTCTGCCGAAATGGCTGTACACACACACACAGCAAACTTGTACATATCTACGAGTATGTAAAATTAAAAAAAAAGAAAAGAAAAAAATAATAATAACAAGTAGGAATGGTTTGTCGGGAATGTCCGACTAGATGGCATCATGTGCTCAGATGTAAAATTACTTGAATTGATGAAAACAGCTTACAGTTTTCGCTCAAATGTGATGAGGTGGTTTTTAAAGGATCGCCAATAAATGGTAGATAACAAATGTTGCAGTCGAACTTAATGGATTCGCTTATATTCTGATACAAGTGTAATATCAGTTCCATTTCTCGATTTATCGCAATGGAGCAAAATACATTTTTGACAAGGTTTTACTAGTAGGACATGATTTCTTCTGCGTGCTATACACATTTTCAATATACCCTTCTCATCCATGTTTGGTGGATACTGGGTATTATAAGAGTTCGAGAAGAAAAGACGTCAAGCAGCCAGCCAGAATGAAAAGAAGGCGCTCACAGGAAATAATTTTGAAGAGCAGCGAGCCAAGCAGCCAAAGAAAAAAGAAAGCAGGTGAAGCAGTAGTCGAAAGCAAACCAAACGAAAACTAAACCAAAACCAAAACTAAAGCCAAAGAAACATTAAAGGAACTTTACGTTTTGGTGGCACGTTTCAATTGCAAAACTACAAAATGCGGCAGCTTGCTGAGTTGTGGTGAGACGGAGTGGGCAGCAGGCAAGCGGATGCTGGATGCTGGATGCTGAATCGGTTATCGTCAATGCAAGGGCCAACCAGGTTCAGGTTCAGGTTGAGGTCCAACCAGCCAGCCAGCCAGCCAGCCAGCCAGCCAGCCATCCAGCAGCACCCAAGCGTAGAAAACAAACTTCCAGAAGTTATTCAGTTCGCATAACGCTAAACGCCCATCGTTTTATTTTGATTTCGCGCCACCTCCCGCCACCCCACAAAGCACGCCTCCTCGCAGAACCGCACCACCACCAGAAAGAGAATAGTGCGCTTATAAATATATACATACATATATATATTATGTATGTATGTGTATTTGTGTGTAATATACATAGTTTATATACTGCTACGTTTCAGATATGAAATTATGTTTATGGATGCCGTGGCTGCTGCTTTGCTCTCTGGCTGAGTTGCCGTTTGAATTACACTTTTACAATCCACAAGTTGCAGTTGCCGCTTCTGATGCTGTTCCCATAGCGTTTGTTACGCCCTGCATTGTAGCCCAAATGGGGTATATAAGGCTAGGGCTACAATAAACTCTTCAAAGTCTCCAAAGGTCTAAAATTGAACTATAGTCACATCATTTTGCCAAGTTTTTTCTTATGAGTGGCGTTAAGTAATATTGTGTACATATTAAGGTATATTCTTACTGCATTTATTGCTAACAGAACAGATTTAGAATTACATAAATATGTTGATATTCAAATTCAAATTGTTTTCTTATTACAAACAACGATAATAGATTTCTTTATTAGCTTATATTTTTGTCTTAAGCAAACATAAAATACTTGACTCGACTTGAAAGAGACGTCTTCGACCCCATAAAATACATATATATATTTTTCACTAGTCGAAATAGAAATATTGAAATGTTAGTTTGTCTCCCTCTGCTTGTTTGTTTAAATACCCAAAACTCTCTCAGCAAGAAAGCTGGCAAACTTTGCAAATATCGGCTTGTTTGCTGTGAATAATTATGACGAGGGAGCGACAAGGTCGGGCAAATATTTTTTACAGCTGCATTGGGAACCATCCGTCGAAAAACTTCTTCTCGTATTGAAATTTTATTTATCCCAGATATCCAAACCAAGCTATCAAAATACGCGTTTTATTATGCTCCCCATCAGCTATATGAAATAGCTGCGACGAAAACACTGTCATAGAATGAGTTTTAAGTTGTGGGATCGAGACATTCGTAGACAAAAATGTTGCCCTTTTTGATACACTAAAACTACACGAAACATAAGAAGAAAATTTCCTAAAGATACAAAAATACCGATCTTTGACGGAGGTTCCTAGTAATCTGTCCACCAAGTTTGGCTTTAAAATAGATATAGAATTTGGTGAAATTTAGCGGCGGCAATGGTCATGGTCGAAAAATATGCTGGGAAAGTTTCGTAATCATCTTCCTTCCAAGTTTGGTAACTGTGGCTCTTAAATTACGGAACATACGGGTTTTTGGGGAATTTCGGCGGGAGTGGCGTGGTTGAAAAAAATCTTTGAGAAAGTTGCTAGTAATCATCCTTCGAAGTTTGGTAACAGTAGCTCCTAAATATTTTACCTTTATTGAACCGGATGTGGGCATGATCCAAATTTTGTTTCCGGATGTTTTGAAAGATGCTCCTAGCAATATACCTTTCACATTTGGTGACTCTAGCTTGCAGAGTAAAATTGCAAACTGTTATTTTCAAGAAAATTCCTTTCGGGAATGCAGAAAATAGTTTTAGAGTTGAGTTGCTGTATGCTTTAAAGGCCAAGTAGCCCAGTGCGCAATATTCTTAAACGAAGTGCTTTGAATCCCCATTAAATCTTCAGTTCTTTCAGATTAAGTTATATGATGCTTATGTGAGGAAAATTTTGTGCCAGAGTATGGCGAATTTGTAAAATTCGCGGCAATTATTTTTCTGCATATGGCAGTGGTCCGCAGGTGTATTGGTAAGCATTGTGCGGGATGATAGCATGTCGATTGTGGAAGGAACACTAACCAAAACATTAAATGTCTCTGGACATAATGCTGACAGGCAGATAGACAGGCTGACGGGCATGGCGATGTCGTCTCGGGTGTTGATAATGATCAAATATGGGAATATAACTTTAATGAAGACGTTGATTAAACCAGGCACTTTATAGGCCTCTAGATACTGCGCCCATAAATATCGAAAATCGCTATAAATTCAACAGTAAAGAAAAATTATGGTCATGCGCAATCGCATCCCCAAAACCGATATGCCTGATGGTGTACCGATACAAGTATATATCTCACACAATTTCAAAGCTAGAGTCACAAAATTTAAATATATATTACCAGAAAAACTCTTCAGAGATCGACCTGTACATTTGTGGGTTACTTTGCTAGTTAATACGCCCCAACAAATCGCAATAGTTTTTATCTCCGTCAGTTTAAAGCTGTAGCTACCAATATGAAATAGCCTATGTCTTCCGCAATTTTTTAGATCGGATTGCCAAATTTTGATGGCACATTAATGGTTATTCAATAGTTGAGACACCGGCACGCATTACGCCACTCCACTCCCAGAACAAGATTCTTTGCCACCTGTGGTCAGCTGGTGTAGGTATCAGAGTATACCGCAGTCGGCTAGGCCCGACTGCAACGTTCTCACTTGTTTTTTTTATGGAGGCCGTCGCTTTAGTTGGTATATTGAAAATTGCTTGTGTTACTCCTCGATGCGAGGAGGCCAACGCAGCCGCAGCCGCAGCTCCAACACAAACTCAAACCGCAACCGCCCGTAATCACTCCGCGTGCTGCTCACGTAGCAGTGCGGTCGAGAGCAGATCGAGTGGCTGCCAAGAACACCAGTCGCCAGTCGCCAGTCGCCAGTCGTCAGTCGCCAATACCCGATCCAATACCCAATGGTCCAAACTGCAAGTTTGCCAGCTGCAAGTTTGCCATAGTCGATACGGCGGGGCACGTAGCAACTGCGGCGGCTGCCGTTGCCATTTTTACCTTCACTGCAATGAGGACATTCAGCGCACGTTAGCTTTTCGCTCAGCTTGGCAGCACTGGCTCTGCACTCTGTTTCTGCTGTTGCTGTTGCTGCTGCTGCTGCTGTTGCTGTTGCTGTTGCTGTTGTTGTTGTTGTTGTTGTTGTGATTATCATTATATCTGCAAGATTACCAATTATTTGTTGTTGCTGGTGCTTGCACTATGCGCACTCCTGTTTTGCTGTTTTGCAATCCAGCCTCTGTTTCTCCATATCTCTCTCTCTCTCTATCGCACTCTCTCTCTCCTATCTTCATGTGACTGTCGCACTATCTCTTTTCAGCTTGCTGGTTCTTTTTTTTATAATTCGCGTTAATTTTTCTTTTAAAACGAAATTGCAATGGTGCGGCAGCAGCAGCAGCAGCAGCAGCAACAGCAACAGCAGAAGCAGCTCGAATTTACAACAACTCGAACTCGAACTGAAAGCACTCCTGTCCAGCATCGTTGTTGTCTCGATTATGGCAGTCGTGTGTTGCCTCCTCTTTGATGTTGCTTGATGCTCTCCAGCAACATCCACCGGCCACCGACAACATTGCTGCCAATCTCAACGTTTAACTTGGCTCATTCATTCAGCTCGTACTAATATGCATTATACTTACTCGTACTCCTTCCTACCTGTACCTGTACCCGTACCCGTACCTGTACCTGTACCTGTATCTGTACCTGTAATAGTCTCAGCTTCGCTTCGCATCGGTTTCGTTCCGTTTTCGTCCATTGAACTACGCGACGAGCGTGTCGAACATTTTGGCCACTGGTCTTCAAATTTTGTTCCTCAACACACCATTTTCGTCCGGCCGGAAAGAGGCAAGGCGTGATTGCTCCCATTACTACTTTCAAAGCTCAACCGCATAACAATGCGGCTTACTTTTCTGGTCTGCTCCTGAAATAATTGTTCATCAAAATTGTCTGAGCTAATAATTGCATATGACCTTTAAAATCTTTGAATTACTTTTATGTTTCCTTAAATCCAAATTGGGCATGGTTTGACCTCTGAATTAAATGTGCATTAAAAATGTACTTATTTTCAGCTAAAAACCTTACTTGACATTTTAAAACACTAAAATTAATGGAATAAATATTTATTTTAATATGTTGTCTAAGTTCAACGCGCAGCTGTCAGTAACTTTTATTTATCAATATGTCAAATTCGTTGAAATCTATCTTTTAGGACTGCCAATTCCACAACTTAGTCGACTCCAAGCCTTTTCCTTTCCATAGTCTGTTTTCTATCCCATATAATTGGGATGCGGAGTATGTTTTAGTCATGCCTTTTCCGCAAAAGTCCTGCAATGCGTGTTTTTATTACATCGTGCTGATGGGCAAAATGTATTTTGTCATTATTGCCATAAATAAATATTTGAATTAACGAGGACTGGCGACAATGCCAACTCGCTGATGGTGATGACAACAACATGCATAATATTACATATATATTTGTAATAACAATAGCAATAACAATAACTGTGGGAATACATACGATATGCACACATATGTATACAAGTAAAAATACATATATAATATATATATATCTATATATCTGTACATATATTTATGTATCTCATACATGTTTCATTTGTTTACTGTTTCTTTTTCCTTGATACTATTTATGTTTCTGTCCTTTTTCATTGATATATTTATTTGTGGCAATTATTTTTGTTCTTGTTTTGCAGTTCTTGTTTTTTCCTTGCTGCTGCTGCTGCTGCTGCTGCTGCATTTACAATAATAATAATTTTACGCCTCTGCTGTTTCGGTAAATATTTGAATTTTTAAGCATATGCACATCAACTTTTTTTAATATATATTTTCGCAATTCAGCCCCGCTGTTTGTGTTTGCAATGTAAACACGCAGTCAATATTATTTAATTTTATATTGCTTAAATATTCATGATAGGGCGCAACTCCAGGATCAATCGATTTTGTTCATTTCATATATTATTATTAATTTTTTTATTAACTTCCATCACACCCGTTCACTCAATGCACTAATAGTATTACGATCATCAAAAAGGTGCGAAAGCTATATCTTAGTTCAGTTGCTTTAATTACAATTAAAGGATATTTATTAGGAATCTTAGGATATCTTAGCTAGGAACTTTATAATGGTCAAGAGGTTTAATTCACATGCTTAATAACATACATAATAATAATAATAATAGATCTGATCGTATACCTGTTCAGCTAAAGTATATTTGCCAAGGGTTATACACATACGAGTATAACATCAATCACAAGTATGCGCCCAATGGCATATGGTTCTGTTGTGGCATGTGGCATGTGGCAGGCAAATGTGTCGTGCTTTGTTAAAATACACATATACAATTGATTATGTGTACACATACATATATGTCAGGCATATTATATACCTATACATACATATAGAAATATATGAAAAGTGTGTGTTGGCTTGCAGAGGATTAAATTGTAATTACTTTATTACTTAATAACAAAACCATTCATGCTGCTGAAGTTATCAAGAGTTTAATTTTTTTTATTTATCTTTTTTATATTACTTTAATTCCCAATTGATTTTTACTTTAAATGATGAATTACTTAAATTGTATTATTGAACTGCATGTTCGTTTCACAATATATTTTAGAAAGCAGACACGGACATCCATGAAGAGTTTAACAATTTTTTAAAATAGTTTCTCTGGCAAATTGGACTACCAAAAAAGAAAGAGAGAGAGAGAGAGAGCATTATTAAATAATATAGTATTAAAATGCAATAATCTATGAGATTTGTTAGCTATGCATTCTAGTTAACCCGATAGACTCCTCCTTCTACCTTATTTCTTTAAATTTCTAAACTACTTCTTCCCACATTCTCTTGAGTATTGTATTATTGTGTTGCACTTAAATGTATCTTTAACTTTAACTTTATGTTATCAATTCAGAGACCTCTATATCTAACATTCATTTCTGCATGCATTTCTGGTTGATCATCTTAACTAATTCATAGTAACCATTTTTTGTTTTTTCATTTTTGGCTTTCTCTCCCATAATTACGCCTAGAAATCATCAAATTGTTTTTTATTTTTGAAGTTGAATTGAAATATTGCAGTTAATTTATTTTTTTAGTTTTTGTATATTTTCTGTGTTGACTGATATTAGTCGCCATTAAATAAATAAACAAAAGTAATTTGTAGACTGATTTTAGTGGTTGACCAAAGGCACGGACAATGCTCGATTGCATGCTTTTTTCATGCATGCTTGTGCACACACACACACACACACACATGCCTGCATCTACACACACAACACACAACATACACCATACACCATACACGCATTCGCAATCAGTTAATGGAATCTAATAAACGTGCGCGTATCTTACGGCCACATCTAATCGCAGGCGTACGACGATGACGAAGACGACGTCGTCAGGGGGAACTGCAGGCAGGAATGCAGGCAGCGGTTGCAAACGGAGGTGGCTACAATTACAACGGCTACCGGGTCCCTACACCGATATTGTTGTCGATTCCGATGCTGATGCCGATGCCGATGCCGATGTCGGTGCCGAAGTCGCCAGTTTAGGCAGAGCCATGTGCAGTCAACACCAGCGCAGCAAATGTTGGTACGGGCTGCTTGGCGACTGCCACTGGCACCACCACCAGTGTCACTAGCACTGGTACCACCACCAAGTGGTGGAAACTCTATAATTAAGTCACATGGTCAGCAAACAAAGCGAACTGTGAAATAAGGCAGAAAGCAGCAAACGACTCAAATTACGCAAAGCCAATCGCTGAGATCAGCTCGAAGCAGGAAGCAAACTTTTCAGCTACTCAAAATATCAACTTTGGAAATTCCAGTGTATAAATTGCGCGTTTTTGATACAGTTAAATAAAAAAAAATATAATTTGTTGCTGTAGCTGTTAATTTGAAAGGGGAAGCGTTCAAATCACAGATCCCCGAAGTATTGGCATCTATTTTTTTTTCAAACAAAATGGCAATTTAGAAGTAAACAATTTTTAGAAAAGCTTCCCTCAATAAAAAAAATTGTCTATTTTCAACATCCAAAACTGGTCTCCTTTCTTATTGCAATGGCTTGGTAATCGTTTAGCTACTACAACTAGCCATGTATCAGCAAAGATGTAATAAGAAAAACGTTAAGCTCCTGAAAAAATAAATCTCATTATCTACAATATAGTAGTATAATAATAATATAGTAATAATAATAATAATAGTAAAAATAATAATAACAACACTAACAAGTGTCACAGAACCGGGTGGGTGTAGCCAAGAAAATCCCTTCCAAGTCCAGTGGCTCTATCTTAAAGATTGTTGGAGATATGCGTACTACTGAATAAAGATATTTCCTGAAGGAATTAGTTTCCCTGCATATGGATTGCATTTTAAATTCTGAATCTTTTCTTATTCGGAATCAAGCGAGTTAATGAAAACCTAACTATGATTTAACTGAAACTAACTTTCTGAGTTGACTTTTCTTTAGTATTTGATAATAACATAAATGCAATAGATCGGATTGTGGTACATTTGTATTAATTACTCCGCTTTGAAATCGCAAAACTGGAGAACTATGGATTGGAAGCAAATTCTAATGTCATAGGACAAGGGATTGCGTGTTAAGAACTGTTCATATGAGTTTCCAAGAATTTGGTTTCTAATTAAATGTAGTGTGGTAAATAAATGTAGTTTTTATAGTTTCTGAGAAAATTGCTTTGCCTGCTGTTAATTAGGCACCCACCTAATAGGAAATTCAATTTCAAATTTCAATAAAGAAAATATGTTGGAAACTGCTCAGGAATTTGGTGTAGCTGTTTATTTGTTCAACGCCTTTGACAATTTTGTGTGACTTGTGACGCGATTTTCCGTTTCTTTTGAGTCGTTTCTCAACACGTTTCTCTGCTCGTTAAACATACACAAACACACACACACCCAAATAGATACTCTACGATCGATGGGTATATTGATTTTGTGTACGGTCCGATGCAACTGTGTTTCAGATTTAGGTTCCCCACTAAAAAAACATCGGGATGGCCACACTTACCCCCATCCCGGGCCACATCTAGCTGAATATATTCTTCATAGATCGTCGGAAAATATGTGCCACAAAATACCGGTTGTCAGCAACCTGTTTCATTACGAACCCCTTCCCAGCCCGGCAAGTAGAGTAATTTGCACATGCATATTATCAGCTGGTGTAACACCAGTAGTAGAGTATTACGCTGTCGGTTAGTGCGACTGCAGCGTTCTCACTTGTTTATTTTTATTCTCATTTTTTATTTTTATTTTTTGTACTTTCTCGTTGCTGTCTATTCTGTGTGTTGCCCCGTTGGCAGTCGCTGCGTCGCTTGAAGTGTCAGTTTTGTTTCGTGTTCGCGTCAGTCAAGTCGCCAACAGTTTTGGCTGCCACTGTGGAGCTGGGAATGGGATTTAGAGCTAGCAGGCGGGACAGGCTAACAAACAAATTATGCACGATTGGGGGAGGCTCCCAGTGCCCTATGTACGCTACATGGCCTATGTAACTAGCTTTCTGTCGCATGTCGCCCAACTCACGCAGCAACCATCCCCCACTTGCCATCCCCATCCCCTCCCAATATCTGGATAGCTGTCTGTCTATCAGGCTGCCTGCCATTTGTCTACTGGGGCTGTCCATCTTTTTGTCACGAGTGATGTCTGCCACGCCCACACTGAAAATAAATTAGTTATGCAGCCAGGCCACAGGTCGCACAGTGGGCCCAGAATCAAACGCTATTCTCAAACAAATACATACACATACAAATACTTTCGTTTATACTTAGAGTCAATACAGGTTTCAATTTGCAAGACTTCCAAAAATGTAATAATTTTCGTTTAACAGCTGCTCTGCAAAACATGCCCTGCCAGAAATGAATGCTGATTAAGAACGTTTGTCATTAAAAAAATAATTGATTCTTGATTTAATTTGATAACATTTCGATTTTCTTCTTACACACAAACGTCGGATGTCATCTTTTATGAAAACATCTCGTCTAAAGAACATATTTTAAAAATTAGAGAAACATCTTAAAGATGTGGCAAATTTCAGCTTAGCTGCACAACATTGATCCCATGTGAGCAATGGAAAACAATAATTTGTAGAACAAAATCTGCGTCGTCTTTGCTCAAAAAATATCTTTAATGAATGCAAAGTAAAATACTGAATGAAAATTTCTTCTTCTCTGATGTCGGTTCAATGAATTTCCTGGTGACGTTCTTCAAAGATCATTTTAAGATCTTTTTAAGATTTAACATGCAAATGCGATAAAAGCCAAGGGCATCATAAAGCGCAACAACAACAACAACAACAATTAACGAGAGCAACAACAAGAACACAAGCTGAACTATGAGGTCGTGTGGGTCGAATGCTGAGTCTGGGTTCGGGTCAGGGTCTGGGTCTGGGTCGGCCTCTGCTGGGATGGGTTGGCTTATCGGCACCAAGACCATCTCAATGACTTACTTAATCACATAGAGCAAATCTGGTTACAGGATATCCGCCATGAACGGAGGCCATCAACATCAACAGGCGTTGACGACAGAACAGAACAGAACAGAACAGGACAACAACAGCAACAGCAACAGCAACGGCAATAACACCTACACACACACACACACACACACACACACACACACATAGCTACTCATGAACGAAAGGTCGAAACACTAAGGACGGAAGGACCGACAGACCGAGAAGGAGGCACACAAATTGAAGCTCATCTACTTAACACGGCTCGCTCGCGGCTGACATCGTCGCGACGTCAACGACGCTATGCCGTTGTGTCCTGCGCTCATCGTGTTGCCATATCCTGCGGCACAGCCGTCGCCCTCACTCCATCATCTCGCTCTCTCTCTCTCTCTCTCGCTCTCTGTCAGTCTCTGTCTCTGCTCCTGTCTCTGTCTGCGGCGTATGCGTGTGCGAGTCTAAGGATAATCTTTGGCATAATTATTACAATGTCACCATGTTTCGCCTGCCGCCCTGTCCGAATGTCCTGCCGTTGGCTGTCCTGTCTGCTCAGTGCCCGCTGCCACTGCCCGCTGCCCGCTGTCCGCTTCCCGCTGCCTGCCTGCTGACGCTTCTCGCAATTATTCTGCTCATCGCCATCATCTCATTTATTGCTTGCGGTGTTTGGCACGTTCCCTTGTGGTTTACAGCGTGAAATAAGATTTTCCTATGGCCGCAAGGACCTTTCTCTTTTTGTTCTGCTTCTGCTGCTTCTTCTTCATCTTCTTCTCCTCCTTCTCATTCTCTGTCTCCTTCTCCGCCTACTTCTTTATTATTATGATTATTTGCGCTCGTGTGCGTGCTGCTTTGCCACTTGCGACTTTCCACTTGCCACTTGCCACTTGCCACTTGCGACTTGCCACTTCACGATGTTGCCATGGTCAGGCAATACTAGCCCAGGTCCGTCTCTGTGTCCCAGTGCCCGTCCCGATTCGAAATAGGATAACAATCCCCGGCCTCCGCCCACGCCCCCGTCCAATTTGACTGTCTCTCCCTATAGTGAGAAGGCTCTCTCTCTCTTTCTCTCTCTCTCTCTCTCTCTCTCGCTCGTCTCACGACCTGCAACGTCAGCGCCTGGACGAGATTTGGCTCTAGGTTCCAGTCTCTGGTCCAAATGCTTGACACTTGCGTCTTCGTCCACACTTGACACATGGCATTCAGTGTATCTCCCCCCCTCTCTCTCTCTCTCTCTCTCTTTTCCTCTCTCTCTTGCTCTCGCCTCAACATCATCTGCAACGACTGTGTCCTGCTCTCAAGAGCGCATCAGCGTTTCACACATCCACGGTTAGTTATTATTTTATACAGAATAAAGTAAACAAAAATAGTTCTCGTTTTTTTTAAGTATTTACTACTGAATTTATATAAATCTTTTAAATCAATCACGAGCATTGTTTTGAAAGACGAATTTCTTACTGCAATTTGTTGGGCAGACCAAAGTTTTCGAGTGAAACTCAAATCTAGTTAGATATTCTATATTCGCTTGTTGCTTCATTTGAACTTTGCACTTTTATAGTTTAGATTTGCTTTAAAAAAGAGTTGAAAATGAAGCGGACTGGGTTAAGGCCGTGACAATCAAATTGCCAAAATTGAGCAACAAACGGCGCAGGTAAAAACACAAAGACCGAAAGAGCTAAAGAGCCTGCCTAAGATGAGAGCGGCTTAAAGCCGTTTGCACATTTTGTGAGGTGGCAGCGGCTATTACGATTTAAGATAGCAGCAAAGCACCCGGAACCCATCAGCCATCAAGCGGCACCCGCACTTGGTACTTAGCCTCAGAGCCTCAGAGCCTCTGCCTCTGTCACTGTCTCTGCAACAACTCTCTGTGCCTCTGTCCACGTCCCTTCTCTATACGGGCACTGGGTTGACAAATGATGATGAGCCGCACGCGCAGCAGTTGCCAGCAGTAATAGCAACAACAACAACAACAACAACAATGTGAGAACCATGCCACTGGCTTTGTATGCAAATCACCGTTGTCACTTGTCGCTGCCACATCCCAGCCCGGTTGCAATCGCAATCTCACTTACAGGCCCGAGCCGGGGCCGGCGACGAAACCGAGGCCGATGCACAGGTACAGAGTGCAACCAGGCAGCTGTGTGTCTCACACTAAGCTGTCGGCTTTAGCGACAAATCCACTTGGTATTGCATCCTCCGCATCTCTCTTTGTCAGCCTCGTGCTACTTCATACGCACACAGACAAATACATACATGCACATATATATATACATACATATATATGCATACGTGTGTCTTCCCATCTGTTCGCTTAATGTTTAATGCGATTTTCACATATCACACAAAATGCAACAAGAGCAAAACAACTTTAACAACATTTTTCACACCTGTCCGCCAGGTCAATGAAATGCTTTTGAATTTTCAGCAAAATAAGTTGAGTTTTCTTCTATTTTTAAATACTTTAGCCGCCTCGGCGGATGAGTTGCGCAATTAAATTATTAATTGGATACATATTTATGCAACAAGTTAACTAGAAACGCTCTTCAAATGTGGAGTATTTTCAATCCCGTTTACTATTTTTTTGAATAATTTGAACACCATAATTTGCCCATATTGGAACTTCATTCAAGATGTACGCTTAATTCTGCCTGTTACATACTTTCGCCGAACCTCATTATACCCCTTTTGCGCCTTTTCCATGAGATCTGAGCATATGCAGAACGAAAACCACATAAAAAAAACGCATTCATCTCATTTTTAGATGATAGAAGAAGATGATAGAAGGCATTATATGCTTTTGATCAATATTATTAGCCGAATTTGTGGCGCTTAACTGCACGAAAACTTAACGAAAACCTTCATCAAGGAATCGTATTTAGATATTTATTTATTTTTGTTCCAACCCGTTTAATTGCTCCACACATATTTAGAGAAGTGCTCAGTGCTGCTTGGCTTGAGCGGTTTTTACTATTTGACATACAATATGTCTGGCTGTGATGAGTATTTGAATAATTTACGCTTTTCCATATTTCAACTCCAATTTATTTTTTATGCAGTGCTTTTTTCGCTTTTTGAAGCTGAATTGGAGCAACGAAATTTTTATGACGCGTTGGAACCCAGCGTGATTTTGTGTCCGCCTGGTGACAAGAGCTGTGAAGCTATTCATGACAACCCATTTGCCTGAAAATACCTAAAATTGGCGCATGAGCAATTCACGCAAACACACGAACAATAAAATTGGACTACGCACAATGCACCGATCACAGTTGAAAATAATTAATAAAATACTTTAGTATAATCGGAAATTCAATATACAATAATAGTTGGATTTATGCGTGTTGTCTTCTATTGAATGTTGTCTCTTATTAAGTTGTTCAGCTCGTCAGATGCTGATCAAGATAAGTGCAAGTTTAAATGTGACTCAAAGCTAACCAGCTATGTGGTTTTAGTTGTCCAATTCGGATAATCTCCAACTAAATTCTGCACGTGAAAGACCAAATAATGATAGCGACTCGCCTAGTGATGCTGATCAGGAAGAAGACGGCTCCTTCAATAAGTGGCAAATTTGAAAGCAAAATTAAAATACGCTCTACAAGAGTAGAAAAATATGCGTGAAATGCAGATAGTCTGTCAAAAATTGTAAATTCATTCGATGAAGGATGTGACTTTCAATAAACGGTGCACATGGCCATTATCATAATTTTGCCGCACGTTTTTCAAAACATAAGCGTGTGCGAGTGTGTGTAAATATGCTTATATGTGTGTGTGTGTGTGTGTGTGTGTGTGCCTTATTTTTCTTTTCACAATTTCTATTTTAATATAAATAAATTGGGTTTTCGTGTGCGTGTGTTTTGTTAACTGTGTCTGAGCGCGTTGCACAAAAAATTATTTTAATTTTCAATAAAAATGCAAATATTTTATTTATAATTATGTGCATATATGTACATATTTATATGCATTTCTTTTTTGTTGTTTTGCACTCAATATGTGTGGCATACCACACTATATAAATACATAAATGCATGCATGCACTTCATTTGATGCCTTTCAGCATATTTTGATTTTGCAAAAAATACAAGCACTGACAACAACACAAGCTAATAATAGATAAATATATATATATATATATAGAATATAGATATTGCGGCACATTTGTCATTTAGCCCAGTTCACATTCCATATGTACATTTGTATGTGCTGGCTCTTATGCAGCATAGCTATCGACATCTGCCACATACTGGCCGAAGCCATTCACGTGGCAGCTGAGGCATCAGGAGCAGCAGATGCGCAACGACGCGATGCGTTGGCGACAGTTGACGTAACAAAGCGTCAATCTGTCAACCATCGACTAAACTGCGGCATTGACTGCATATCCTATTAAAACATTTGCATCCACACACATTCATATTGGGTGTGTGGGTGGGTGTGTGCGTGTATACAATATATATAAATAATATACATGCAGACAGATAATTTTATGGGAGGCAGGACTGAACCGGAGTGATTATAAATACATATATGCATATCTACATTCAATTATCTACCATGCATATGTCTACATACACATATACTAATGTCGTATTATGTTCTTATTCTTAAACTCGGCTACAGTTGAGTAAACATAATTTGTGCAACGTTTGCAGCGTGTTGCACGTATGAACTCAACTTTTATCAACACCCTTCAAGCTACAGAAATGGTGTTCAAGTTAAGGTGCTACCTGCCACTGGCAGCTTCGTTTATCTATCAAATCGATAATTGCAAATCGATGAAACCACAATTTGAAATCTAGAGTCAACAAATTGAAGACCTATATATACTACTAGTTGTACCCTCCCTCTATCCAGCCAGAAATCGAGAATTCGAGAACTCGGATAACCACCACAATTTGAAAGCTAAGGTTACCAAACTTGGAAAGTAGACCCAAACTAAGATCTTCCCGCAACTCTGCAGCTTTAGCCACCAAATTTATAACTATTCAATGGTCGGGGCACAAACACCCACTGCCTTTGATATGAATTCCTATCATATAAAACTTTTAACAGAGGCCACAAGTGGATCAAAAAACATGCTAAATATATAAAAACTGATTAATTTCTCAAATAGATTAAAACCCCCCTTCTTAATTGAATGTATACCAATAACTTAAGCTAATTTCTTGAAACAGTTGTACATCATATTAGAAAGCGTCTCTTAAGTAGTTTGGTATTGAATGAGAACCTAACGAAAACAAACTAAGTAAACATATATTCAGCTAGTTGAACTATAAATATTTATGTAATAAAAATAAAAATATGTGGAACGGAAATAGCCGCGAAATTTGCCGACTGCTTTGCATACTTACTTAAAGCTACATACACCTTTAGGCATTTTTATGGGTAGAGTATTTATTTATTTAAGTATTTATTTTGGGGCAGCTACGCTTAAATTAGCACAACTGATAACTGTTGCCCGCTAATAACTTGGCCAGCAGCAGCAGCATCTATGCAAAACTCACGAAACGGAAACGGAAAGCGTTATGAGACATGGACAGATTGGGAGATAGATTATATTTACATACGTATATATATATATATTTATATAAATACATGCATATAAGGTAAATGAATCAGGTGTGCGCCTCTCTGTGTGTGTGTTTGTGTTTGTGTGGGTGTTTACCATATCCGATCTGCGAGGCGACCAGTCCATTAATATTTTACTAATTTTTTTTTTATTTTTTTGGTTAGCATCTAAAAGTTAACTCGAGTCCGAGCCAATGGACAACTGGCTCGTGTTATGGTCACATTCATTTCGTTCGCGTTTATTTAAATGTATTTGTTTCCATAAATAAACAGAGAAAACGGCAAAAGGCAAAAACTACAAATGAATGGCAAAAGCAGAAGGTAAAATAAAAATAACAACAACAAAAAGTGGGATCTCAAAAACAAAACAGTGAAGAATGCTATATAATCGAGTGAGAGAGCTCGACTATGGATTACCCCTTACCTATCAGCAATATGCTTCGACTTTCCTGTTGAAATTTGAACGATGGTCAATGTTTTACTAAGGTGCATTCCCATCGAAGTGACTTTGATTGCCATCAGAAAACCCTTCTTTTCGAAAAAGAGAAAAATTGGTCGATCAAATCTCAAATCAAATTTTGTTTTAATTGTAGTCTCTAAGATCCACTTGCGTATAGAGAAGAACGAGGCTAATCAAGAAGCGAAATACACTTCATGGGGGGTTGGAGATGCTTTCTGCTGAATGTTATATAGTTTTGCACAACCTATATCAATTTGTAGCTGAGCCCAGGGTATAAAAACTAAACAAACGTCAAAACTTTTAAAATTTCAATTTCCGGTGCAGCGACGACGACGACGACGACGACGACAGGGAATCTGTTCAGATCTGCACACAGATGGGCAGACAGTCTGCAGGAAGAACTGCGGCGACCTGTTGCCCATTCATAAAACGAGATCAGGACTCTTTTCGTGCGGCTCGTGCAGCATGTGAGTGAGGCAAGTGCCTCGGACAGGGCCAGAGTTCTGTAAAAATCAACGAAATTAATTTTATTTTGATATTTGTGCAACAAATTCTCGAAATTATCACAACAAGTTACTTTTCAACGGGCAACGTAGCAGCAACAACAACAAGAACAGCAACAACAACTCACACAATTCGCAACGTTGCACGTCAAATTTATCAAAAGCGACAGCCGTAAGAATGGAGTCAGCGGCCAGCACTGAACTTCATGCTCCATGCTCCATGCTCCATGCTCAAGCAGAGAGTCCATGTCCATGTAGACGTCCATGCTTATGTCCAGCCCTGGACGGGGTCCCGAGTCCAACGCTTGTGCATCTGTCAGTCGGATAACCTTGGCGAAATGTGCGAATCTTGTGTATTTGCTATTTGCATTTATTCAAAATTAATCAAAAATGCTTTGATTTGTGATTTCCTGCTGTGGCAGCGAGCGAGTGGCAACGATTAACCCTTGTTCATATTTATTGCATGTACATATATGCAAACGTGCACATCTACACATATACATACACACATATGTATGTATGTATGTGCACAACCTGCACAGATCATTTCCATTTCGCATACAAGCAAATCTAAAAAGCCTATTTTTCATCTAACTACATTTGAAGCATGGCAAAGGTTGCTTTTTCGTACAAGTTCCAAATTATTATTATTTTACGAATTTTCAAAATATCTTTTCTCCTCTGAAGTTAAGTTGTATAGATGTAATGCCTCGGGTATATATATATATACATATTTATATATATATATATATATATAGATCTATATGCTCTTCTTTCTTTGGTATCAGAGTTAAATGATATAATAAATAAGAAAATAAGCAATATGAATTAGTAGTTCGTTTCTGATTCACCATGGGAATTATAGCTTGATAAACCAAGTAACTTTTCACAGAAAAACTCACATTTATCTGCCGATAGTTCCAATTGCAGTTTTACGACACAGTAATCCGGTTCCAGGCGACTTATTTGGATTTTACGCATACCGAGAATGTAACCGAAATAAAATAAATAAACTTGATGTTGATTGTATACACATTTGGAGTCCTTAGCTGTTAAAGTTGTTGAGATCGGCGTGTTCTTTCAGGGCAAACAGACTCGGCTTTTGATGCTAATCAGGAATAGTTTTCCTTTTTGGGGGTCGGTGATGATTTCACGTCTTTTGTACACACTTGCTGAAATTCATTGATCTTTCTTTCTACTCATTTTATTGGGTTCAGGCCACATTTCGACAAATTGGATGTGCTGCGTTTTATACGTAATTTAGTAGCCTGATTCCACATTTCATATCAGCATTTCTAACATTCTTGAATGTATTTCTGACTACAAATATTTCTATATCAGCCGATTCGTCAAGAAATAAAAAATATTTATTTTTTATTGCATCACATTTTTTTTTTATTTGTTTCTTATTTATTGGGTTGTTTGCAGAGAAGTAATTATAACCTGACTTATCTTTTAATTAATTGTTTTGTTATTCATTTCGCAAAGATACATTGAATAAGGCGATCAGCTGTTTTATTTATATTTTATAAGCAATTGCTTTAATTGCTATTATTTATTATTTCGAGCATTAAGTTTAAAGCACAAAGCATCATTTCAAGACTGCAACTGAGCTGTACTCATTACTTCAAGACAAGTGCATCAATGCAAGTAGTTCGCTCATATCTCAGATAACTTGATTAAACTGCATAAAGTTCGGAAAGGAACATTTGAATTGGCTGGTCAAAAAATATAGGAATATTTTAATTACAAATGGGAGTGCAATTGCTCAGAATAATGTTTTTTGGATTAAAACACACGACAAAAGGCATTAAACATGGATGGTCAAGCATAATCGAATGGGCTTGAATGGACTTGGTTCAATATATTGTATCAAAACTATAAGAAACCAGCAAGCCATTAATAATAATATTGTGGATTCTTTAAAGCTTCCCTGCTCAGATAATAACCCCAAGCAAGTTTGAGTGAATTGCGCAGTCACCAAATGAACCAAATGAGTGAAGTTGCTCTAAGGTCACTTTAGGACTTGGTTAACTCAATTCCAATTGTCAATACAGGGAACGCAACTAAATAGTAGATTTTCTAAATTTTTCATAGAGATAAAATAATTTTTTTTTATTTTTTTCCTATCTTCCACTTCTAGAAACGTATTGAAAAGTTCTTTAAGCCCATTTGAAAGCATTTCTTGTGAGAGTGGTGCTATTATTTTGTTCGCAACTGTATGTGCATTTGCAGACGCTGCTGCAATTTATCGATGGCTATCAACTGATTTGGCGCAGGGGCTTGGGTTGTGGTTAGGCGGGAGTAATAACTTTATATGGCTCACGCACCGAACTCAATGCTAGTGGTTAAGGCAACAATGGCAATTCATTGATGCCAAACAACAGCGAAAAAAAACCACAACAAAAACATTCGATGAGTTTTTGAATCATTGCCGCTTGCTGCTGCGACTCATTTGGGGCTTACATTTCGCATACATAAAGCTAATGTAGCATGATCATTTGAGGCACCCAGATCGAAATCACAACAAGAATATGGCAGCAGTCCGTGACGAGCAGCAGCAGCGGCAGCAGCAACAACAACAACTGCAACTCGCTGTGTGGAAGGCTTGGCTCTTGATAAGATAAAAAAAGCGCACAACAACAAAGCACTTCCAGCTAGAGTCCCCCTGTGTGTGTGTGTGTGTGTGTGTGCGTGTGTGTGCTAGGACTTGATGGCCTAACTTTCTGGACTGTTGCGAGTTTTTTGCACACGCTCTGCGACAAAGATAAACAAAATGGCGCCCAAGCTGGGAAGCAGCAACAACTCCCACTGGCCATTGGCTAAGTTATGGTGTCTGTGTCTCTGGTCAGGTCTGCGTCTGGGCATCTACGCACACACATACACATCTGTGTGTGTGTGTGTGTGTGTGTGTGTGTATGTGCACGGCCACTCCATGCAAATGCATTCACCTCTCACTCCCCACCACTTTTGTCTCGCTGTCGCTGTCCCTGCCTCTGTCTGTGTCTGGCCAGTGGTCAGTTCCCTCTGCATGTCTGCAGCTGACATGATATACGCTTTGATGTCTCGTTTTTTTGATAAAGTACTCAATCTATAAACGCCAAGAGCAAAAGCGAAGAGCCGCTTTTGCACTGCCTCCCGCCGTATCTTTGCTCTGCTCTCTCCTCTCCTCTCCTCTGCTCTGCTCTGTTCTGCGGCAGATCCGGGGTCAGTGCAAAAATATGATATGAATTGCCTCGCTGCCCAGCGACTGCTCAATGCTGACTGCCGACTGGTCACCAGCTCGCCAGCTCACCGCTCACTGCTCGATGCTCACTGCGAACTGCAGATTGGACCGAGAACTAAGAAAAAAACTAAAAAAAAAAAAAAAATTAGAGCTTACACAAAAAAATGGCGCGCTTGCAATGCTACAAAGGTAAACACGTCCGCGTAGGGCAAACCGGCAACAGCTTTTGGCTAATTCGCGCGGCACTAAAAAGTGGCAAACGTCAGGCAAGCGAATTGGCGAATTATGGATACCCTTACGCATCTCAACCAGAAATGGACAATTAACTTAATATGGAATTTTGAATTATTCAATCTCCTTGAAGAATCTCAGTCAGTTGTCTGAGTCTGCTTTAAAAGCCGCGGCAAGTCACTCAAAATGTGTGGTTTTTTTTTCAAATTAAACAACCAAAATCTTAAGTTACTAAAAAAAAAACCGTTCTATTTAGTAAAAGACAAATCCATCTTCCCAAATTCCATGAAGTAATCTCAAATATATCTTTGTAAGTTTCTATACATTTTGGAATCGTCTGTTTTATATGTGAAACTGATTTCAAACCGGATCTTCAACTTAACTTTACGTAGTATTCAAATATAAGCTAGAAAACGATAATGGTATTTGGTTGCCAAACAAGCTGGCAAAGTGCAAATAGTTCTCTTTGGGTAAGGCAACTGAAAGCTAAAATGTCATTCATAAATCATGCACAACGATGCTGGAAGGACTAAGATTCCATTGCATTGCTCTGGCAACGATTCTCTTGCCTGCCTGGTTGTACTCTGTGTCCATGAACACTGGACATATCGGGCATGATGACGCTGTGCACACGTAAGTAACAGGCGAAGAAGATTATAGGATTTAAAGTTAGTTACCTAGTTTGGAACATCACGACTAAATTCTACTTTTCATTTCCAGTTCCACTAACATCGATCAGATTATTTTATTGCCAGATTGCCTAAAATATCCCGATTTAGTTATAAGTCTCTTAATCAGTTAGCAGATCGACCGTTATTTTATCTTTGAGAAATGAATAATGAAATATTTAGTTATAATATAGAACAGGCTACAACCACTTTCCTAGAAAACAACCCAATGAATGAGAAGCAAATTTAAAATTTGGATTAAACTAATATTTTGCTTTCAGTATTTAATCATAATAAATTGAAACACATAAAAATAAAATCATAATTGTATTTTAAAAGAACCGCTCAACTTTATTTACTTATCAGTCAGTTGTGATATTGATTTTCCAATATCTTTCATAATTTTGATACGAAATTCAATAAATCATCGCAGAATTGAAGAAATCATTTTAATATCCTTACCAGCTGGTAACAGGGCATCTCCCAGTCGGCCACCTTCGACTAGACCATTCTTACTTGTTTTGTTTTGGTTTCTCTGCTGTTTTTTTTCCCCCATTTCAGAGTGTTTTTTTTTGCGTTCGCTTTAAATCGATTCTCAAGCAAATTAAAACATTTCAAGATTTATACGCACAACTGTCAAAAATTGTTCAAGTTCGTTTATCAGCAAATTCCAAACCCCCAAGTCACCCTAAGCACTACTCACACAATTGCATGCCAAGCCATGAAAAGAGCTCCACATACCCACCCCCTCACCCGCCACCCCCCTCCCCTCACCACCCTCTCCGAATCCCTACGCAAAAATGCAGTTGCAATTGCAAAGCACTTCCGGCATTCAATTTGAACTTTGCAAAAAGGGCCCAAAAAGGCATAAAAATTGTTCAATTCTATGTGCACATATATATATATATATATATATATATATATATATATACTTACAAATGCATACATATCTGCACACGTGCAAGTGTTCGTATGGATGTGTGTGTGTGTGTGTGTGTGGACACTATTTTAACTGTACAAAGCCGCGGGAATTGCGTCTGAGTCGAAACTTTTGTGCGTGCAGCGAAAACATAACCCAAAAATTGGCTTTAACTTTTATGATTTTCATAATAAAAGCTCGCAAAAAAACAAAGAAAATGTTTCAAAAAATTTGCTGGCAATTGCCGCGAAACATTGCACGGAACTTTATGATAATATTTTTGCGTAGAACACCAAAGTACAAATGGAATCATAATTTCATTAAAATTCGGCACTTTCGGCAAATTGTTAAACGCATTTTAATTTTAATTCTAGTTTAATTTCAATATATTTAATCCAAATACTATGTCTGATTCTGTCTGTTTTATCTTTATTTAATTGAGAATTTCATAATGTATACTCAGTTCAATTGATTTGCTTAACAACTTTTAATATTGATCAATACATATTTTCAGTAGCAATAAAATATTTAAAATTCAATTCATGTATACTTCGAGTGCCTTATGGAGTCCTTCGGTCTGGTGCCCATTTTAATAATACTCAGAAATCAAGTTCATCTAAATAGGCTGTGAATTTGTGTGGCGAACACAAAATTGTTTATCCATTTTCAAACACAACGTTTTTCCTCATACTGGCGCCATCTGTAGTGTTAAATGGCAATGCAGCGCTTAGAGCCGGTAGGCAACTTAACTTAACATCACTTTATTTTACGATTTTCGACAACATACAAATCTGCACCCTGGCGCCACCTGTTCTGCTAAATAGCAATACAGCGCTTAAGAGTGTGCTACATTTAGTCGGTACACATACTAGTTCAGTGACATTTCATTTTACGATATTCGACAACAGATCGATAAAATGTTAGCTAGCAGTTCAGCCACAGATACTGTTAGCTTTGATTAATGAACACTTTTCACTTTAGACATACATTTCACATATAACCAGTAAGAGTGCTGTAGTCGAGTGAGCGACTACGATATACCCTGATCTCACTTGTTGAATATATTCTACTTTTATTGGAAAATTTCATTCGCATATTTATGCATACAGAAAATGCTTGCGGCTGCTGATAGAAAGGAGATCAACATGAGAATATATTTTCGACTACAACTTGGGTGTTTCTTATCCGATCTTGATGAGATTCGGGTAGTTGATCAATAATATGCATATGCCTTTAAAATTTTAGCATTTATAGCTATCAGTAATTTAAATGTATCGATAATCGAGAAACGGAGGCAATTACCGATAAAATAAGCAATCTTGATCTGCGCTTGATATTCGAGAATAAATATTCTATATATATATACAGTCTCAGAAATCCGCGTGTTTATACAAATATACGGATATAGCGATTCGGCTGTTGACCCCGATCAAGAATATATATACTTTATGGGGCCGCAGATGCTTCAGGCAAAACTCATTACATACATTTGCACAAAACCATTATACCCTTTTCACCCATTTTTAATGGGTTCGGGGCATAAAAAGATTTGTAATTGTTGTCCAATTATATATACATATATATACAAACGCATTTCTCAATAGATTATTGTCTTCATTTTATTAATATTATGCAAATGTGGATAATTTTCAACATATTTAGTTTTGTATCGAAGACAATTTTATGCCTGTCATTTTTTCAAGATGTTCAGAAAATATCTAACCGATATTCTATGCCGTTTACGAAACCGAACCAAAACTTTACGCTTGTTGCGCTTGCATCTATTGCTTCTTCTTCTTCATCATATTTTTCTTCTGTTTTTCTTCTAATTCGCCCGAAGACCGAAAACCGCTTAAGAGAACCGGTTTTAACACGCTTCTGTTGTTGAGCAAAGTGCACTTTAGCATTTAGCTTGTCATATATAATCATATTTTTATATTTATTTACTGTTGAAAATAATTAAATATATTGCATATATATTATTTTTGTACTATTATATGTATAGACATGTAATTCTGGTTTATATAGAGCCCAGCGTGTAAACAGTTTAATGCTAAAATTTCTACATTTTTTCTTTCAATTTCGAATAAGCTGTTTGCATATATTATTTGATCGGATGCAGAGCAGTATCAGCTTCGGTGTGGCATTGGCAATCGGTTTGTAGTTACTCGATTTCTCCGAGAGCGATTCGCTGGCGTTGCGTCCGCTTGGCTTGTTGCCATTGTTTCAACGCTGCTCGTTGGCTGTTAGTTTGTGCGCGCTACTCGACAACGTTGGTTGTTGCACCAAACACCAAACACCAAACACCGAATACCGAATACCGAACAACAGCGAACAACGAACACCAAATCACCGAATCGTTCATAATTCTTCTGATTATTGTTGTTGTTGTTTTGTTCACTTTTTTTTAATGTTTGCATATACGTAGAATAATTTTTTTTTTGATTGTTTGTTTCGACACTTGTTGCATGCTGCAGTTGTCCTCCCCCTCTCAAAGCGAGAGCGCAACACTGCAGCAAAATAGAGAAAGACGTGAGTGCAACTTGAAAGTAAGACAAGTGGAGCGATCGGCAATTGAAGCGGTGGCAGCGAGGGACGGGCGCCGCGAGTGGGGTAAGCCAAAACTTCCACAACAGCCGTTAGATGCCATTAAAAACAAACTATTTAAGCCAATTTGCTATGTGTGCTGCTGATGTGTTCGCTTTTATGACAGAGCGCGATCTAAATTTGATAGGCATGTGAATGAGTGTGTGAATGTGTGAATGTGTGAGTGTGAGTGTGGACCACAGCAACAGTCATCATCATCAGCAACTAGTGGTTAATGTGGCTCATGCAACCGACAAGTGAAGATTCTGAGGAAATGTGCATCTGGGCACCTGGGAACAGTGCTGTGTGGCGTTGACAAGCTGACAATGACGGAAAACAATAAAAAAAAATACAAATACGCCCACTATCTAGCGACTCGATCGGAAAGCTCGAAATGCTCGGCTAATGAATGAAGTCGCTCGGCTCCGATGCGTCGAGTACTCAACGCAAGAGCATGAGAATCGCAGAGAAAGGCGCATGCTCGTTGTGCCTGAATGCCAATAGCAATTTGCTAGACACATATGAATGTATATGTATGCTAGAGTATATATGTATGTAAGTTAGAGTATGGTTTTTGCTAATCTCTGCTGTATATTTCTATCAGAATTGAAACCTTGTAATTTGGCACAAATGTAATTAAACTTAATTATATATCCATTGTAAGCTGAACAACTCACATTTTGCTATGGCTACCAATATTGGATGGTAAATTCCTGATACTTTTTTGTCAAAGGTCAAGGCATGCATCTAAAATCGACATTTATTATTCAAAAGTCGAACAGAGAATTACTTGGCAGGTAAAGATGCAATGCTAAATGAGAGTCTGACTGAATTGCACTAGTATCACTTATGCAAAATATGCTGGATTAGCAAGGGAATCACTCGAGTTAGAATAATGTCATAATATGTGAATTAAGCTCGAGAATAATGCGTTTAATCTGAATAAATGCAAATATTCAAGAATGTTAATTCATTTGGCACAAACCAAAAACAAGAGTTTCGAAGATATACTTTAAAGACTTACTGCAGACTACAAAATGTCTAGCAAGTTGCACATGTATATACTTAAAGCTAATACCACATGCATCGTCCGATATTGTATGTACTTACTGTACGCGAATAGCATCAGATAAAAAACAAAACACAGGTCCATGAATGTAATATGAAAGAGAGAGATCGACCAAGAGAGAGAGAGAGAGAGAAAGAGAGAGAGAGAGCGTAGAACCCCAGAGTACGAAGTGACTTCGACTTGAGGCAGTTGGCCTGAATTTTTGGGTTACTGTTCGTAGTTTGCAGGTTTTTCTTTTTAGTTTTATATACTATTTTTTCTCGTTTTTTTTTTAAATTTATTGTTGTTGCTTTTCACGCTTCTCGGCTTAGCTTGGCGAGCCAAGTGAACTGAACGAGTTGGCGAAGTGATGGAAGGGTTGACGGGGAAAGGTGGTAGGGTGCTTGTTGAAGTAAGGGGGGGCAGTAACAGCTACCGCAGCTGCAGAAGAAGAAACCAACTGTCGTCCGTCGCAATAAGGCAAGAAATCTTTTCTCTACTAAGGTCTTTTAAGCTGATGTCTATGTGTGCCTGTGTGTGCGTTATACGACAAGCTGTGACTCGTTGTGCTGGTATTCTTAAGCCCCACCACACGACTGTGTGTATGTGTATTACGCCCATGGAGGTGAGAATCTTCTGAAGATACAGATGAACCCGGCCAAATGCATGCTCGGTTCGTTGACAACATTGAGATAGCGGTCACCTCTCCAGTGTAACGGAGACTCCATCAAGTGCTGGACCAAAGTCTCTGGTGGGGCACTAAACTATTATCCCCCTGTACCTCGAGCAATGGTAAGGGCTCGATGGCGTTTGGGCAAGTCGGACACAGTGGGATGTCTTCGTACCTAAGTCTGTGCAGGTAGCCCTGCAGTCGCTGTGACCTGTAAGAAATTGTGAAAGATGATTAATTCCACTGGGGATTGGGGATTAGCCAATGTGTCCATCTTCCTTTTCTCGCCAAACTTCATCTAGCAGACGCTGATCTCGCCGACCTTCGGATAGCCTCCATTGGAATAGGGTCGCCTGCCCGAGTAGCTCCAACCTCCAGCTTAACTTGCACCTGTATGCACTCAATTACTTGGCAGCTTGTAATGAGAACAGCTTCGATTTGATGGCCTGCAAGTTGCAAGCTAGCATCCGGCATCCATTGAGCAACGTTTGCCGCCTCCTCTAACTCCTTAAGCTTCTTAGCCAGCACGACCAGTGCCAGGTCATCTCGTGCAAGCCAAATTTCTTCATCAGCTGATCGCGAATACCTTCCTTTGTCGTGACGTCGTCCAGATTCCTAGATTCGGTGCTGACGCTCTGCTTGCTTGCCTAGAATTTCACCCACGCGGGTGATCGCTGATCGCTTTCCCAAACTCGCCCAGCTTCTCATCCGTCTGTACCTTGTGGAGTATCTCCGCGTAGCTGACCTCTCCATTTGCCACAATAACTATGACATCTGGGCGATATCACCTCGCTTACTGAGATGCTGGAATAGTGCACCGTCAGCCCAGGTTTAATAACAGTCAAGAAAGGGGGTTCCAGTATTTATGTCCCAAGACATAACTGGGCTCCGTCTCAGACGCCTTCTCGAGTGCATGGCGATTAAACGGGGTATGCCTGGTTTACTGCCGAAGGTCACAAGTTGCGAACACTACCCAGGGCAAGCCGGCTGGCTTGGTCTTTGCCATGGTAATGACCAAGATCTCTTCGCCTACCGGAGGTACTTATCCGAGTAGTGTGTGTTGTGTGTGTTCGTGTCGTGTGTAAGTAATTAAATAGACATCTTCGGCAAATCAATTCACAGCCATTGCTGCTACGTCGCAAGATTTATTTATGACTCGACCATTTGCAAAGGGACAGAGTCATGTGGTCGGGTTGGATGGGGTTTGCGGCTGCATCAACATGGAGATACAACATGAGCAACATAGAAATCAAGTTTAGCAGCAGCTGCTCTAACGGCTGCTATTAGAATTAGTAGAATTTGTGTATGCGGATTACTGAAGAGTGGCAAAGCATCTCCAGCAATGCAGCTGTGGCAATCTCCTGTTGCTGGAAAATTCTTTGACACTCGCCTTACATTACAATCCTTGGACGTCGTCGACTCATCATAGAGTCTATCTTAGGGGACGACTCGCACGTCATTTATTTGCTATCAGCATTTCGCTTGAGCGCTGGGAAACTTGTTTCGTATTTCTATTTAAATTGCAGCTCGCTTCAATTCCTTTAATATACCGCCACCTCACCCCCCACTCTACCCCCACCCAATTATTGCAGTAATAAAACAATGCAAAGAGAAGGAATTGTTTATGTTTTTATTGTTTATAATTTATATGAACATTTGGGGAGCGATTAAGAAATGTATATGTAGTTCTGCAGACCACATAAGGGGACAAATTAATTAAATACTTATTAATTGAATTAAAAATGAATATATTAAGTAAGACCTCTCAATACCTTGAAATACAAATTGACTTGGAGAAATTGCCAAATGGTCCACACGCCCATAAATTTGGAGCACTAAGTGGATTTGACACATTTCACTAATCCATCATCACCCAGTTGACTCAAGACGAGATGCCGAATGAAACTTTCGCATAGCTTTTCAAATGGCGACCCTTCTCCGTATGTGTTTATTTTGTTATCTATTCGCGTTTATCTGTCAAAATCAAATCAAACAATCATTTAATTAGCAGTTACAACAAAACACCAGCAATTTAATACGTTAAGAGTTGAAGTCGATGCTGGCGATGACGATGATGACGATGATGATGAAGAAACGGGGCCGCCAATTTCCGCACGCCATAACATTAAAAATAAAAGCAAACAAAACAAAAACAAAGCTAAAAATTTAAATTGGTTACTTGGCAGGTTGGCCGGTTGGCTGGTTGGCTGGGGCATCTGTAAAGAGTCTGCGGCGACGCCTGGGCGTTACCTTATTGGTGTAAACTTTCTAAGCTTTTAAGAATTTTGAAGTGTGTGCAAATATTTCCATATAGAAAGTAAATGAAATTTCTGCGCAAAATAATTGGCATAGATGGCATGGCGGAGACCGTGGACTTGCTCGCTAATATATGTACGCGCGCACACACACACACACACACACACACACACACACACACAGACAGGCACACACACCCATACACCTGCCGCAGCAGCACTTGCAACAGCAACAATAATGCCAAAGGTCTGCGCTTGCGTCGACGTCGCCTCGTTGCATTGTCAACGGCCAATTAGTGAAAGTTAAATCGAACAATGCAGTCGTCTCTTCTCCTCTCAGCTCTGCCTTGCTGCCCTCTCTCTCCACACACACACACACGCAGATGAACACACACACACACATACACGCTCTCACCAGCTCTTTGGCGCTCTCGTTATTTTTCGAGTTTCTTCGTCCACCTGCTCTTGCACAGTCTGGCTGTCTGTCTGTCTGTCGCTCTGTCTGTCTGGCTGTCCCACGCAGCTGGGAGCTGTTGTAGATGTTGTAGGCGCACTCCAGTTCAGTTCCATTGTTGTTGTTGCTGTTGTTGTAATTTCACACTCTCAACAAGCAAAAGTGAAAAGAATACTCTAAAGCAACGAAATTTACGCACACGCTCAAAGACAGACCGAAAGCTGTAATAAGCAGACAGCCAAAGAGTCTGGCTAGGGAGGCAGACAGGAAGGCAGGCAATCAGGCAGGCAGGCTGGCAGAAAAGGAAGCAGAGCCGAATCGGTGACAGCGACTGCGACAGCGACTGCGACGGCGACAGCGAGGCAGCGACATCTAGCGTTCATCATTCATTAATTAAGGCACGTGTGAAGCGCAACAGCAACAATAACAATAGCAACAACAAATTTGACAGCGCTGTCAGCTTAACAGTTAGGCCAAAGTGTAAGAGAAAAAGACAACAGAGACAATGCTTAAGTAGTACAATAAAAATTAAGAAAATTAATTAAACCGTTTCGCATAATGAAGGAGACTATAAACAGAATACGCATAAAATTACTGAAAATAATAAAAAAAAAAACTCTTAGCAGTTTAACAGTTAGCTAGCAGCTGTGGACGGACATATACATACGAGTATGTATATAGACATATATGCTATACACCAACATTTATAGTATTGGGGGCTGAAGAGACTGCTGCGTATGTTTTGGCAACCGTTTAAAACGTACAGAAAAAGTCGGTGTCTCAAATGCACTTTACGATGTACTTCAATCAGTTCATTCTGATATATAGTTCAAAACCCTTTCAAATATTTCCTTTCTTGTAGTCTTAATGAAATAAGATGAATTGGCAGTCTGTAGCTAATTTTGTTAGTTTGCTTGTCTCAAATCGTTGATATAGCTTTCTGTAATTTTGAAGTATTGTTACTAGCGACAGAGAAGCATCAGCTTCTTCATCTAGAGGCGAACGTAATCCTATCCTCACCTAACTAAGTCCCTGTGGGTGATTTATATTCATCTATTAATAATCAAATGTCTGAATTAAAAATATCTCATTTATAACAAAAACTTTGTCCGAAAGATTATTGAGGTTTCCAGGTGTTTCGCCCTCATATGGAGCCCAGCGAGTAAATCACAGAAATTTCGGTGTTCCAGTGAATTTTTCTCGGGTTTGTGGTTATAAAATACATGCAAATACAGTTATTTGAAGGTGAACGGAAATCTTGGCTAATTTCCTAATGATTAATGCGTTTGCGGGTATTGCGCGCGAAAAGTGATTTACTTTAATTAATTAAAGTCAGATTAGATACTCACAACAAAAAAAAAAGCGAAATAACATATTGAAAACGAAGCCAGTGAAGCGCTTAAGAGTTTTTTGACCTTCACGGCACTTTTTGCGCAACAACAACAACAACAGCAACAGTAGCAAGAGCTGTAACAGCCACCGATTCATAAATCACGACTTTCGCGACAATTTTCACCTATAACTCATCTAAATGGTAACGAGAAAACCCGCCAAAAAGGCCAGCTGCCAACTGTGAAACCAGTTTGCAGCTAAATGACATTTTGTCATACTCTTTATCTCAAGTTGAATAAGTTTGTTAATAGGTTTACAGAGTATTAAAATGAAGTACGTCCAGCTATGTATAATGTTGGCCTTTGCGCTTAGCCTAACCTATGTTTAAAATAATAATCATTAAGGTAAAGTCTACAGTCAAATGTCACTAATCTCCTAGAACGTGAGCTACCTTTAAATATTCGATTTAATTTTTAAAATTAGTTTTTGTGACCCAACAGGAAACGTTCTGCCACTTAAGCTGTTAAAAGTATCAAACTTATTTTTGAATTAGTTATTCTCTTAACGTAATGATCTTCATAGTAAGTACATCTGGCTTATAATGGAATTTAATTTAACATACGTCATTTGTTGAAGCAGTCACGAACCAATTACAAATTAAAATGTAAACTTTTTAAACTTTTCTTTAATATTTGTAAAGCTTTTTCTGAATTCTTTTCTCGAAGCTAACAATTCGAAGACTATCTTAAAAATATTGGATTTTTATTGTTATCAAAGAGGAAACTTATCTTATAACTATATCTGATAACTTGTAACTTATCATCGATCAATTGAAATTAAAATATTTACCGCTCATCAATTGCCTGAGCTATTATTGTATAGATCAGGGTATAATTAGTGATTCATGAATCATGTTCTAATCGCTTAGAAGATAAGATAGTAAAAATGAATTGCCCATAATACTACACTTAATTCATGGGATAAGTTGAAAATCATGCTTTGTAGAGCATTGCAGCTTCGTCAAAGCAAATGGAAATTTACTCACTTGTTATTGATAATTATTGTTATAAATTTTTTAAATAATGGTTGCTGCTTTTTAAATACTCGTACATCCTATATATGGATTGATACATCAGTAAACATATGCATAAATTTCTGTATAATTATTTGTAAAAAAAAAATATTGGACGGAGTCATGGCTCACATAATTCAATATTTTTCAAGTTTCGAAATTAATTTGGCTGATAAATTTGACAATTTTATGACAGGACATTTTTTAAAGTTATCGTTGTCATATTTTGTTGCTTTAGCGGTGCATTTTTGCGGTCAGCGTAAAAGGCACAATGTCAATGAAAAGATATTTTTTGCGATTTTTTTTTTTGGTTTTGTTTTTATTTTTTATGTGCATCATTAGAAAGTGAATTGCGCGTGTGTTGTTGTTGTCATTTTATTTATAGTTGTTTTTGTTGCTGTTGCTGTTGCTGTTTACTGGTTTGCTGACTGATCAGCAGCACCTTTCTCTTAACGGCAGAGCGAACCGAAAAACAACAACAACAAAATCAAGACGAGCGAAAAAAATGAAAAACAAAAAAAAAAAACAAAAAATATAAAATAAATAGCAAAATCCAAAATCGATTTGCTTCGGTTGAAAATGGCCAGACGTGGGTCTGGTATCTCGAGGCTGGAGTTGGGCTCAGCTTGGGTCTTGGCAATGGAATTAAATGGAATGGTGCCGGGGGATACGGTAGCAATGGACAATTTATGAGCGCCACTGCCTGCATTTTATTGCAAAATAAATTAAATGTAAATTAGCAAACGTTGTTAAACGCCAAATTAAAATACAACATCAAATTTACAATGTACTGCGGTACGGGACCAGATCATTTAGCCCAAAAGGCCGCTCCCATCTGTCCCATCTGTCCATGTAATACGCATTGTCAACGGATTCGCTTTGGCTCCCTTAGACAAAACGCCAGCAATTTAATGCTCCTCAGTTTCATGTCCAACTAAGTCCAACAAATTTGAGTGGCCATTCAAATGGGTTATACAATTGTTAATGATGGCGATTATAACTATGCGGTGAAATTTGCCCGAAATTTTCTTCAAGTCTTATGCTGCACACAGTTGTCAAATGTATGATCTAGTTACCAGATCATATAGTTAATCATAACAATAAATTGCAACAGGATAGTAATTCCAATTGGTTTCTATCACTATCACTGGTTCTTTCACTATCTAAACTAAACTAAACACTAAACACAATCCAAACGCACAGATACACAAATCGTTGTCGCAATTCTCAGCTCGATTTCCACTGGTAACTAAACAGACCTGTGAGCCTTGTGCCTTAATTAAATGTTAATATAACCACTTTTGGTTTCGCAGGGCCCTACGGATCAGCGTCCAGTTGGCCAGTTGGCCATCAGCTGGGCACCGCCGCGTTGATCAAGCCGCGTTTCACTTTTGCTTTCATTAAAAAGCATACAATTTCGTTGTCCGCTCGCTTAGCAATGGTTTTTTTTATTATTATTATTATTATTATTTTTTTTTTGTTTGAGTTTTTAATTTGTCTGACCCGTTTGGTTGGGGGAGGGACTGGGTGAGCTAGGGGCGAATGGGGTATTTCTATGCTGCCCGGCCAACGCTGCCGACATGCGACAATTGAAAGTGTTGTCAATTTTATTTGTTTTTTTTTCAAGCTCAACGGCAACTTTTTCACTTTTTTCTTCGTCTGTCTGTTTTGTCCAGGCGTCGCACTGCGTCCAGTTGGCGGTCACTTCAGGCGGCTGCTTCAGATTTCCGTCATTACTGTCATGCGACATTAATCTTTGTGTTGTTGTTGCTGTTGTTGTTGCAGTTGTGTAGCTTGTTATTTTTATTATACCCTGATTTTTATTATATTTTTCTGTTTTCTGTTGTTGCTGCTGTTGTCTTTTGGGCAACGCTGCTGCTTATTATTTCATTTCGCATTGTCTTTTGACGGTCGAGCAGCGCCCAATGGTCAAACTTTGACAACCAGTCGACCCGGTGCCAGAGCCCAACCAACGCTTGTGAACAGGTCTCCCTTCCACGAATAGTCTTCACTTTAATTATTCGCTGTCGTTTACAACTTGCCTCTGTGAACCAAGTTTCAGTTACACCAGCAAGAAAAAACAATTAAGAGAGCTGTAGGCGAGTGAGCTCGACTACGACTCACCCTGAACCCAGCTGTTAAATGTATTCTGGTTGTATTGCAAAAAATGTGAGCTGGTCTGCAAGTGCGCTCAGCCGACAAACACGTGAATGTTCATATATATATATATATATATATATATAAGATATATAAGATGTATTCATACCCAATTGGAACACTTTACCTTCAAAATGTTGTCGACTATTGGTACCGTTAACAGATTTATGGATAGTTAAGTGCAAAACAAATCATATAACGAAGGAAGTCATATATTATACCAATACCATGTCTCAGAATGTTAAAAACGTTTTAGCGATATAATAAAATCGTATAGTCTCTAGCTTAATCTCCAACATTAGTCTTTTCTGTCAAATACTGACATATCATAGCTCATCGACCCAATTCCACACGAGTGGGAATTAGCTGGTCGCATTTACAATTATACCCTGATACCGAGGTGTATATTGATTTGGTTGGTCCTTTTATAACAGCTCCAGGTCTAAACTGAATATATACCACAATTATATATCACAATTTTAGATATGGAAGGCAGATCTGAGCGGCAATTCTGCAATCCTGCTCGACACCCACATACTTGGAGCTAATGTTTTAAAATCGGAAGGAAGGTCACTAGTAACTTCGCCCCTAGAGAAAATGAGCAACTTATTGAAGATCGAGCCACGTTCTCTAAGCGCACCGTTCTAAAAAGGTCTTTTCAAATTTTCAAGCTGGCATTACTCGGCTATCAGAGTATTAAGCAGTCGGCTATGTCCAACTGCTTAGTTTTCACTCGTTTGGCCTTTGTCGTTTTGAGTCAAGTGTGGTACTATCGGTTGCGGATCATATTGTGGCCTTTTCTGCGGATTAAACAAAACGAATTTTGTATTCAATAACTCAAACATAAAAGGCTAATCAAAAGAGAATCGTGCAGACATAGTTGTTGCTGCATGTTGATGTTGTTGTATCTCCAATGACCCACTAAGTTGCGGTATCGTGCACGGAAGGTAAAATAAAATTGATGTGAAATTATTATACGCTGACATCGAAGGTATCATAGTATATTGGTTTTGTGCAGTGTCCGTCATGCTGTCTGTCCGTCTCTATGAACGCAACTTGTTCGACTACCTTAGAGATAGAGACTTAAACTTGGAACATATGCCGATGTGTGCCCGGGTCAGACAAAATCGATAAAATCGATAGTCGCACATCGATAAAGCCAGAAATCTCCCACAATTGTAAGGCTACAAACACCTCGCCAAAGCCTATCTCCAACAATTTGTAAAAGAAAGGCATTGTGAACATGCCTCGACAATTAAATCATTAATTATTATTGCACATTTTGAGCTGTAAGTAATGGATCTTAAGACGGGGCAGGCGTGGCTAAGAAATTTTTCAATTAATATTTTTAACTGCGGAAGATAGTGGGAATATACCTTTAACAATTTATGGGGGGCATCATCAGCAATCTAACATCCAATTTTAATGGCTTTAGCTTTTGTTGGGGTATGGAAGATATATCGATCTGTAATTATTGATTTCTTAGTTCCCTAGTGAACGTAGCACCCCGATTTTAACCCTTTGTCTGGGTTTCAAAGTTAGAATCTCTAAATGTTAAATGTATAATACGGGTTAAAAGCGGAAATAATAGTCTTGGAACACGACCACTCCCATTATAATACTGGTATCAGAGTATTTCGCAGTAGGGTACGCCCGACACAACGCCGGTTAAGCCTCAATTATTTTAATTATCTATTGAAAAACGCAACAATTAAATTTAAAATTAAAAATTAGCCATTTACCCATTCGAGCTTCGACTGCGCATTTTCAGCAGAAAATATGATGCTTTATAGAACCAGTTAATGTTGCTGCTGCTGTAATTGTTGTTTCTGTTGTTGTTGTTGTTGTTGTTGTTATATATTACGCGAGTTGTTTTTACCTTGACCAGATACTCGAACATCGTAATTGAAAAGTTCCCACAGAAACCGAAAAAAAAAGAAAAAACATAAAAATCATTTCCCGCTTCGAATGCGATTTCAAGGCGAAACCTTTCAATGTCGGCGAAGGGTGCACGAGCTGGGGGCGTGCCGGGGGCGTTGCGTTGAACAAAATATGAAAGAGTGACAACAACAAGAAACAGCAACAAAATCACGAAGGCTACTATTGTTGAAGTTGAAGTGTGCCTCTCTTTACAATGGTAAACAAACAAACAAACAAAATCTATTTAAATGTAAAAAGAAATAAAAGCACTCTGCGACTCACCGAAGATTATATCCCAGTGGTGGTTTTTTAATGCTTACACGTAAATTCAATAATAGCTCAATTCCCATAGGAACTGTATTATATAGTTGATCCGGTGTTGAAACTTTTTCTTCCAACAAGTTTGAATAACACCACTTTTAACCAATACAACAATACAACAATACAACAACAACTCAAAACGTTGTAGTCTTTTGCCGTATTCCACTATGCCCAGCATTTCGTAAATTAACATTCTCAATCCAGTTCGCAATTCTATTTTGAGTATCCGTTGTCGAATAAGTGTGAGTGGCAAAACTAATTAACTTGATTTATAGCGCAATGAAAAATAACTACTTTTTGGCAAAGAGCCCAGTAAATAAAAACACAAACTTAGCCATTAAAGAGTATTTCATTCCTACTTTGCTTTCAGAATTGAATTATAAATAATTATAAAATAATCGCTTGACTTTTTTGAAATATCAGCTGCTTGTCACATTGATATATATTAAATCATTACAAAAACACCAAATAATCGGGGCAAATTTCTAAAATCTCCAAAGCCAACAACTTCACATTCCGTGGACATTCGAGAACATAAGAAATGTTTATAACAGACTCTGGCTATTAGTTGTGGCATTTATTATGGATTGAGACTAGATTTGTACAGAAAAATATGCCGAGCATATCATCAAACCTCTCAAACAGATGCCAAGCAGCTTAGGTCTTTGTCTTGTACCGAGTTTGCCAACATTTTAGTTGGCAAATTTTATGCATTACTAACGACAAGTTTAGATTCGAATCATCAGGAAGCGAATGAGCAAGAGTATGACATAATAACGAGTAACAAACAAGCGCCGAATGCTCGTCAGATGATTGGGGCTTTTAGCTTGGTGTGCGAATCAATGCGAAGAGCACATACATATGTACATTCAGCAATTCAGACATATGTATGTACATAATACATGAACATATGAAATCAACGGCGGTTGAATGGAGCTCCGAATGCTAAACAATTATTGTGATTACGTGGTTCATATTAGATACAAGACTCACTTCAATAACTGCCAAACACTGAGCACTGAGTACTGAGTACTGTGTACTGTATACCTGAGGTATCGATTACCGTGCAGGCAAACACTTCCCATTAAAAATATGCATGAAGCCAGGCTTAGGCCCACAGTCCACCCATTTCCCCTCTGCCAATCTCAGTCTCAGGCAGGGTTCAAGTCGACTGCACACAAAACGAACTTAAATCGAAACCGAAACCAATACGCAAAGTGTAAGCTAAAAAAAAAAAAAAGACACAACAAAAACAAAAACCTTAATTACAACAACAACGATATCAGCAAATGAAGTCAAGTAACACCTCAGAGCCAGCAGCAGTCAGCAGTCATCAGCTGTGAGTAGTACTCAGTGTAGTGATTAGTGAGTGAATCGGCTGTTCCAGTTTTGGGCAGGGCTATCATATGACCGCAAAACGCTCCATTGAAGCATTGCAATTTTTGTATAAGTATGTGTATACATATATATATCTATATATATAGATACCCATTAAGTGTATATATATACATATTTATACTCTATACCCTTTGAAAATGGGTAAAAGGGGCATTTTGAAGTTGCTCAAAGGTATATAACAGGAAGGAGGAAGCCATAAATGATGTGTGATATTCATTTAGTCATGTCCCTGTCTGTCTCTCCATCTATCTGTCTATGTGTATGATCCGATCGCCGATCTCAGAGACTGGTACAACTAGAGACACCAACTATAATATATATCAGATCTTGTATACCGCACAAAGATCAATTATAGCTTTTCCTTAAATAGATTAGCATCATTTTTTGCACGTATGGTGAAGGTTTAAAAAGCTATAACACCAAATTCTAGAAGTATGTTATCGTAAATCACAAACAATATAATTTGGAACACCATTCCCTTGGCATTTTGACACATTTGGATTCTACCCGTATGTTTTCAAAAAGAAGACCAACCATTGCCAAAGTCTGTATTTTTGCATGTTTTGCTTATTTTCCTTCTTTTCTTACATATTATATACAAAATGCGATTATATGGGTAACGGGTATTTGCCAGTCGGGCACTCTAGACTTGAGCACTCTTGTTTTTTTAAGTTTTGGTCGCACAGCCAGCATAAAGCATAAGAAAATGTGTCGAGGCGTCTGATACTTAAGCTCAGACTGAGACTAAAACACCGGCTGAGACTCAGACTGGGAGTGCAAACAGTGTTGGCAATAGCATGAGCACCATCCATTGTCTTTTTTGCGGCTCTTCGATTATAATGATGTGACGCCAATGGATGATGTAATGATCTCAGGGCCTGGCCACGTAATCACCACCCAAGCAACAACAGCCAAACACCTCAGCAACTAAGCAAGTTTGTTTAATTTGTTTACCGCCGATTCGGTTGATGCGACGCGTCTCTTCCTTTTTCGTTTCTTCTTCTTTTTTTTAGTTCGGTTTCAGTTTCTGCAGCCTCTCGGTTTGATACCATAAAAATCATATATATATATATATATACATATATGTATATGTGTATATGTATGATTTCTCTATATACGAGTATATTTCTATATGTTAGTGCATTAATTGATAAATTAATGCACTGCAAACAACTTTAATATACACTTGACTTTAAATTCAATTTGATTTTAACTTAATTTGACAAAATTTGGGAAAATTAGTGCCACAAAAAGCATACTCAAATGCACAGGGTATCCTGATTTTATGATGGAATATTAAAGCTGGCGATCCATTAAGAAATATCAAGGCTCCATCATATGTTTATTTATATCTGACTGCATCTATACCCTACTAAGAACTTTCTGTTGCCTTCATTTACAACTGAGGACGCTGCAGTTTGTCAGTTGGAAATCTTTCAACGAATTCCTGATAGAACTCCATCTTCCTTTAATTCAATTCCCAACTCTTGAAATGAATGTTGGACCATTTTACAGTTAAATATGCCCAGATTTATTATATCGTCTATTTTTTCATTTAAAATCTTTCAATTTAATTTCTCTCTTTTAATTTTACATCATTTAATTTGTAAATTTTAGTTTGAAGAATTTAAATTATAAGGCTAAGCCATTAAGTTGGACACACGGACACGGCTGAGTCGACTCGGCTGTTGATGCTGATCAAGAACAAGATATATATATCACTTACGGAGTCAGGGAAGCTTTCTTTTGACTGTTACATACTTTGGCACAACTTCATTAGAAAATTTGTAACTATTTCATTGGGTACAGGGCATCAGACGACCTAAAATTTTGCTTACGTGATCGTTGGGCAAAAACTTGACAAATTACAATTCGAAGGTAATTAACATATGCTATGTAATTTTCTGGTCTGTCGTTTTGTCGCCCGCTGTCATAATTACGAGTTCAGCAGGTGGTATGGGAAAAGTGGGCACAGCGCATTGATTGCATTGGTGGTTTCCAAGCATTTTACGATTGTCATCCTTGACAAATTGTCGTTTGATGTAATTAACACTTGAGTTTTAATTAGCGCAACTGTGTCAATGTTGTTGTTTTTCTTATGCTGTTTGCGATTTGTTGGTGGCTTATTGTTATACATTTAAAAGAAAGCGGCGCTTGTGCTTTTAGTGCACTCAAACAATAAAAGAAGTCTCTTGAAATCGAATAAGTTTCGCCCACAAATTGTATAATTGAATGTCGTAAGAGTTTTTCGGACAGCTTTGAGTTGCGCCGCTGACTGCAATAATATGTTAAATAACTGCGAGCCACTCCACCCCTCAATCCCCTCGCTTCCTCACACCCATACCCTCGCGAACTAAAAGAATTCTGTCAATTGGCTCACAACTGTGCTGTAGGCGTGGCATGGAGGCTAGGCGGCTAGGAGGGGCCGTCGCAGCCATCGAAATCAGCGCAAGGCGGTTATGTCTGCTGGTTTGCGTTTTCAGTTTGATTTGAATTTGCTTTTTGTTGGATATTGTTTGTATTTTTTTTACCAACGCTGTGCAAAACAAAAGACTTAGGAAACGAACTTGCCCCCAGACAGTAATGCAAAAAATGTGGGACAGCAACGAAATGCGAATAGGAACAAAGTGCTGCAGCGAATTAGTTGCACGTTTTCTCGACTTATTGTGTTTGTTGTCATAGCAGTTGTTTTTGTTGTTGTTGTTGTGGTTGTTGTTGTTTTTAACTCAGTCGCGTTGGCCGTTGTTGCAGAACAATCAGCTCATTAGGCGCATGAGCTGCAACTGTGCAATGCGTTTGCTGTTGTTTTTGCTGTTGCTATTGATGTTGATGTTGCTGTTGCTGTTGCTGTGTGCAACGTAATTACCCGAAAAGGCGCAACTTAAATGTTAACACAAATTCTCCACACACAATAAAACACCAACAGCACACACAGAATTTTCGTTGACTTGAAGTCAGCTATATCTAATTTTCAATCAAAATAAATGTGAATAGCTCCAGAACTATATTTTAAACAAATAGATTCGCAAGATATTAATGACCATCCCACTTCCAAGCGGGATCGACTAAATAGTTCCCTCACAATTCTCAAATATCTCTCTGCACCTTTCCATCGCATCCAAGGAATAGTGGACCGGATGGGTCCTTAAATATTTACACCCATCCAGGCTAACTAATTACTATACATTACATCTGTCCATGACCATTGCAACTTAAAGACTTCAGGTGCAATCACTTACTACCTGCACTAGTTCCAAAAAACACTTTGAACAGTTGCACAAGCTCAATAACGCCAATTGTAATGCGGAGAGCCATGAAATTACAGGATACAGGTTGGTGGGAAATCATTTAACTAGGTTGTCCCTCCCTCATAACGACTACTGTAGAAGTTTCTTTAATACAAGAAGTCCTCCACTGTTGATGTAGTAATGGCCATCCCTTATATTAACTGCTTTCTTTCTGACAACCGCCTTAACCTAACCTACCCCTACCCATTAAAATTGTGTTGACCATTTTCACTCCGCCCTAATGCACATATCATAAAATTTGCTTTTAGATTATAGCTCAAGTAAAAATTAATAGGTTTGTTTTTATTTTTAGTATACATTTTGCTTTAGCAACTGCCCTCTAATTAAGGAATCAACTAACAATGAATTACAATTATTTCTCTACTCTGTGAGCAGCGCTCGCATTTAGGGCTACAACAATTGCAGCCCAGCATTTAATTAAGCCAATCTGAAGTTTCCGTAGATGAATGTATTACGGGACTATGTCAAGTTGCTGTTGTTGTTGTGGTTGCACGTGGGCATGGGTGTGAGAAAAGCGCAATAAAAGTGCAGCATCTTCACCGCAGCACGTTAACTGACTCGACTTGGCATTGCCTGAGATCTAAAAACTATTTGCCACGACATGAGAATTAGGCGCAAAAGCGCAGTCAAGTCGGAAGAGAGCTTGTGCTAGATTTACCTTGTAATCGGTAGTTAGAGTCAAACATTGTTGTCATTGTCGTTGCCGTTGCCGTTGTTGGTGTTGGTGCTGTTGCCATTGTCTTTTTCTATTGGGGTAACGTTCATCACGTTTGTCGATGCAATTTCACAGATAACTGTTTCTTCATGTTTGCCACTCGTGCGGTTGCATAATCCAGCAACAGCAGCAGCAGCCACCACCACACCACCACCACTAGCAGCACAAAACCAACCGAAACAATGCAAGCGTTTTAAAATGCCGCTATTATCCAACAACAACAATTGCAACTTTGGGCCAACTGCTTCTTTGCCTTTAACTTTGGCAGCTTCCTCACTAGTAATTCCAACTCACCCCGCCCTCCCTCCCTCCATCGCTACCTTCCCACTTCTACACTTCCCGCCAATGTGGGTCACAGCAGTTGCTTGGTGTTGTTGTTTTTGTTATTGTTGCTGTTGCTGGGGCTGTGGCAGCAAGAATATAATTATTGTCGGTTTGTTTATTTTTGTAGACAACTTTATACGTCTGCATAATGTGGATTATTGTGTGGATCGGATAACAATAACAATATGGCTGTCGTAAAAACTAAAGACTTCAAAATTAATTATTGAATGCAAATCTTTTTATCAAGACTACTGAAACTCTCATCAACATCGGTTCACAATACCATATAGCTCCCATAGTAACAATAGCTCAATTTAATTTTAATTAGAATCAAAATTAAGATACGAATATCGGTCTGCGAGGGAATGTAGACTTCGGTGTGCCAAAAATTTATGTTCTGACTTGTTTTGTGTAGTTTTGCAGACATTTTTTTGTCTGTCTTTTAATTTGGTTCGAGTTGACATTTGCTATTGCATTTTTTGGGGCTTGTTATGACATTTTATAGTTTGTTTGTTTTCTGTATTTTGTGTCTGTGCGACATTTCAATGATTGTCTGGCATTTTGTCATTTCCAGATTGCAATGCAATATATTATTTTAAGAATGTCTGCATTTAATATAACAAATTTTTTATTTCTTACAGATATTTGAGCTAAAAGACCATTGCATTGCAGCATGTAAGTAAACGAAATTAAACTATTACACCAGTTAATAAAACTTATATCTTTTTGATATAAGCTGCTACATTTTTTATACATAGCTAATTGAAAGAAGAATTTGTTTACCACATAGAGTATAAACATTTGAAATGAGTAAACCCAAAACAGAAATTTAATTAATTTGATGAAAAAGCTATTTTGAGTGGAAAAGTGATTTAGCTTTTCAAATTTTATAAGCAATAGTATTTATTATTTTTTTTACCATTTGTATGTGAATTAGGAAAATGAGTAAGCAATCGGAAGTCAAGCAATTAATCTTTTCATCTATCATTCTTCAAATGAATATTGCATAATAATAACATTAACCTTTTCTCACTTTCGCAATAACAATATCGGAAAGTTCATTCGACAGCAACAAATGTCTGATATTTTTAAAATAACATGGAACAAAAAAGTTAATACTGGTATTGTGTGCATTTCGTTTTGAAATGCATTTTGCATAAATTGTGTCATTGTCATGTTTCCCTTTTCGTTGCTTTTGCATATTTTCACATGATTTTTAAAACGCATTTGACAAATGCAGGAACAGCAAACGACAACAATAACATACGTAGTATGACAACAAATCACAACAAAAAACAATAATGCAACACTTGAGCGCCACACAAAAGGGGCATTAAGATGACATACAAAATATTTTGGTGTTAATTCGTTGAAGCAGCAATAAACAACCACAACGCATAGAAAGCTGGTGTTAATGAACTATTTTTGTGAGCACAACAACAATAACAACAAATAGCTGCAAGTGTGCGCTAAATGATAATCAAAATGAGAGAAAAACAAAAAACACAAAAAAAATACCAACGAAAAATGCACGGTAAATTTTAAGAACAACAACAACTCAAAGCCATGCTGTGCATTTAAATTGAAATTCAATTTGGTAAGACACAGCTGTATGGGAATGCTGAAAAGTAGGGAGAGGTGATTTGGGTAAGGGCTCTCTTGCCGAGGCGTCAAGTGGGCACTTGACAACCACAACAGCAAGTAAAACAAATTGCACAATGCACAATTGAAGTTTATTTTCAAAAGCAGATATAGGACGACTTGGCATACCAACTATACCATGAAGTTAGCGACAATAAATTCATGTTTATTTCACGTAGTCTAGATGAAAATCTCTCTTCATGTAATTCAATTTTCAATAACAATAAATCTCCGGGAACTACACAGGCTCCGGATCAGAGATTTGCGTATCTTTTCTTTATTATATGTCTCACTCTCTCTCTCCCTCTCTCTCTCTCTCTCTTTCACTCTCTGCCTTCTTTTTCTTTCATTTTAAATGTTTATTTAATTTTATGGAACTTAATTCGTAACTTTAAATTTAAATTTATATTTATTAAAACGTTTTTTACAAATTGTGTTTTGAGTTCACATAAAATGCTTTCAAATAAATAAAAAAATATAAATATATTATAACAATAAATCAAAGCAATTTCATTAATTATGTTCAGCTATATCCCAAAATGTATGTTAATAGCGGTTTAATGATGTGATTTCTGATATATGGCTTAAAATCTGTTATAAATTATTTATTTATTTGTTGGTAATCAAAAAAATACCAAAACACCCATAAAAATCTATAAGCCACTCTCCACAAAATAACAAGTCATTACAATTGCTGCGCAATTAATAAGCTCTTGACTACAAACACTATTTTCAATATGTAAGAGCATTCCAATATCGAGTCACTCGAACTTAACTTTCCACTCATGTCTTAAATTGCATTTTAACCTTCAACATTTCTCAATGAAATTTCAATAAGAGCACTGACGACAAAGAAGCGGTGAAAAACCCAAATATCCAACTTTTCTGCATGTGGATGGCATTTCTGATTGACATTGTTGGCTGGCTGCCCGTTGCTTTTTATCGTCGCTTCTCTCATGCATATATGCCCCCTCTGCCCTGGTATTGGGGAGATCGCTGCGTTGAGCTACATCACATTGTGTGTGTTTTTTTTCTTTTCATTTCATTTCTTTTCTTTTCTTTTATTTTTGAGCCAATGGCAGGCGTTTGGTGAAAGTTGTTAGCCTGTCGTTTTAGGCCTTGTTGAATGTTTAATTGCTCATTTCGGTTGTCAAATCTGTTAAGTATTGACCTTTTAAGCCACGTCCTTCAGCGCAATGTGCCAGATCCCGCAACTCAGGTGCAAAGCTCAGCTACTTTACTTGCCTCTCAAACTCTTGCACTTGCTTACATACTTTTCTCTTCTCTAGTTACGTTTTTGTTGTTATCGCCTTTCTCCTGCCACTTTTGCATGGTACTTTGATCATTTTTTTTCGATAGGTTTCGCAGCAATTTTTGGCTTGATTATGCGAGCATTCGAAATTGCCTGCCTGGTTAACTGTCTGGCTAGCTAGCTGGAAGCCCACATGTTCATGCTCGCCTTAGCTGCATTTGGCGTCAACTTTCATTGATTTGCTGGCAGCTTGAAATATGTATGTGAAAAGCAACAAACGTGCCACGAAAAACAAAAAACTGCTGAAAACTGAAAACGTATCGAGACAATTTCACTTTTTATTGTCTTGGTTTTTCTTGTCAGCGACAGTTACCCTGCCACCAAAAACCACCACACCACACCCGACCCTTCCCACATTCAACTCCAGTATACAGATCGTGCAAGAGCAGTTCGGTCGGCCTGCCAGCGCAAGTTTGTCGCCTAAGTCTTTTGATTTACAAGCTGCAGAATGTCCTACAATTGACTAAAGTATACGAGTACATTTCATGTTTTGACCACTGTTGCCTACAAAATTTGTAAAACGCGCTTTTACTTGGCACTCAAAAAGAAAAAACAAATCAAATTCAGACTTAGGCGATATACAAATAATAATTAATTAACTGATATTTTTCTAAAGCTCTTCATGATTTGCCTTCTGCTAGTATAGAATTTATTTAATATATAGCCTATTACATATATATATATATATATATATTTAACATTTAAAGCCGAAAAGTTGAGTTCTAAATTTGAATTGGGGATATTTAACACCTGTGATATGTCAGAGCTGCCTAATTTACGCTACGATCGAAAATGTTGCATTCAATTATATTCAAAGTTATGCAAATGCATTTGAGCTCTGATCTTCTGACCATTCTTAATTCAACTTAGTGTCAGCAATAATTTGTAAATATTAGTTTGGCAAGCCTTGCGGCAAATGCATTCAAAAGAACTTTCCCAAATAACAAGACCAAAATCAAGTTTCACATGACTTGAGCTATAAATTTGAGGCGCAGTCGTTGGCGAAGCGACTTGTGTGTGTTTGAGTTGCATTTATGATTGTTAGCTGACTTAACAGTTACTTCTGGTCGGACTATAACGGGACAAGCAGTGACAATAAATGAGCCTGATTGATTTTATTGATACTGCTAAAAACCTCAGAGAAAATAGCTAAAAGATAAGCAAGAATTACTTAATTAACCACTAAAAGTAACAATTAATGGAAAAATTCCAAGAGCAATAGTTATATTGATGTCGCTAATAAGAATTTTGGCAATATACCTTACTCCACTATTAACATTTCTAACATTCTCGAATATGTACAAAATAAGGGACAACATTCTGTACATTCAACATTCGCAAAGATTGTTGCGAATTTTCGAAATTCACCTTGAGAATTTAGCTGCGATGATGTAAGGAATTTCGTATTTAAGGAATTTCCTGCACATTATAAGGATTATTGAATATTTACCAGGGAGAAGCCAAGGAGAGCAAAGTCCACGACTTCAAACAATTGTAGCACTACTATGAATAATTAACTGCCCTGCGGATGGGCAGACGATAGACAATTAACCTTGATTTGCAGAGCATGCGAAAGTCAGACAACAATTAATAAATCAAAACAAAACAACGCAAAGTAAAATGTAAAATAAAAGCCTAAAGGCAACAAAAGTTGTGCAAATGAAGTAATTTCAAGTTGAAACACTTCAATTGAGGACAAACATCATCGGCCAGCCACAAAAAGTGCTAAAGACAAAATTGCCAAAACTTTGAGACCATTCCAAATACTCTTTCGGATGGCGGGGGAATGTTATGTGGATGGAAGATAGGGCGGATGGAGGGAGAGAGGAAACATGGGCTTAGACCCGGCAGGTGTTGTTGTTAGAACTGAGCTTTGCCAAGCGGAAATTGCCGGCCAGACGCCAAAAGTAACTTTTCAATGGTATCCACAAGCACAAGCAAAAAGTTCAGATTAATACAAAAGCCACAAACCGGTTGCAAAATGAAACCGAACCAGAAGCCAATTAAATCATCTAATTGCCCTTAACTTAAAATAATTTACAATTTGTTATTTGCTTTTTCCATTCGGTTTTCGGCACAAGTAAGAAAAAATGCGTAAAATGTTAAGTCATCTTTATTTCTTAACCAATTTTTACCGTCGAATAATATTATTGGCTTTTATTGTAATCTGTAACTAATATAAAAAAAAAATTCAGAGATCCGCAAGAACTTATTTTCCAAATATTCTCTAGCTCGTAGTTGTTGACAGCTTTTAATGCTGACCAAGAAAACATTTGGTTTTTATTTGAATTCATTTGTATTTGACTTCAATATAAAACGGGAATATTTTCGGCTGACATTAGATTCAAATCTCAATGGCTTTTTGTGCTCGGCTGACAAATGCTGTATGATAGTCAAACAAAACATTATAATTATAAATGTGAAAACCCGGCTTCTCAATGCTGACATGACATCAGCCATGGTAAAGACATCAAAATACCGCAACACATCAGCAGTCAAGCAGCCAAACCAATAACCATCATTATCGCAATCAAGTTCTAAACAAAAGTCCACAAAAGCCAAATAAAAAATAAAAATACAACAAAAACAAAAAAATAAAAGAGAAAAACAACAAGTATAAATATTAAAAATAAAATACACGTTTTTAATTTGTGGCCGCCGCGGGAGGATTTACAGCTTAAAATTTTTTTCGATTCAAAGGCTAACAAGTCGTTTTGGTTTGCCTTACAGTTTTGCAATAGATAAGAATTACTAAAACATAATAGTTTATGAAGAGAAGAATATGATAGCATAGCGAGGGTTGCCAACTGAAAAAAATCGTCCAAGGGTCTCCAAATCAAAGTTTGATAAAACCATTGAAACTTTTTTAGTAGTAAAAATATTACAAAAGAAGAATCGTCGATGTCATGTTTTAATTAATAGCAACATAAACAAGCTTAGCAGATGAATAATGACAAAATGATAGAATTTTATCGTGATCTTACCAAAAACTGTGTGTTCAAGTTTATATTATTAATATAGAAGCCAAAGGAATGATATTCAAAATAGCAAATCTATCGACAAGAAACCAGCTCAATAGTTTCGACTGGGATGAAATCTGTTGATTGATTAAGATATCTGAATTCTTCATTTAATCGTTATTAATTATTAGTGACAAGTGGCATAGACACTAATCACTAATCACTAATCGTTGTGCTTAATTGCTGTATAATATAAATAGGCGGATTCCACTACGTCCAGCACTTGGTACATTCACATTCTTAATTTATTAATTAATTTCGCGATTTGATTATAAGCCTCCGTTACCATTAACCTGTGAGTTGCAAAATGACTTTTTGATAAAAAAAAGGGCTGATCGGCTTAATTTGTTTTTCTTTTTTGTCTTTTCAAAATGAATAATGAAACAAATAATTACCACTTTTCTGCAAACATTTCAAAAAATAGCAAACAAAGGATTTCATTTCTAAATTTCGAAAATTCGCAACATAAAATGCCCCGAATATTGTCCCTCTTGTGAAGATGTACTGGCAACAACTTTATATTCTGAAGTCATTTGAGAATAGCTAAGCTTCTACTATGGTTGGCAGACAGTGTTGTCCATATGGTACCATTTATATTGTTTGATACCACCTCAGGTTCTGACTTTGCCTCTACCTCTGTTTCTGTGTCTGACTCCGTCTTTATCCGATTTCAATTGTTGCTCGCTAAGCCTAGCAATGCTTCTATTCACAGTCGCCGTCTGACGATTTAGCTGTTGTCATTTGTCAACAAATCAGTGAACTTGTGAGCTCGCATCTGGTATGGTACATCGCCACGCTCAGAAGAGGCAAAAAGACGGCTAAAAGATAGCTGGAGACAGCAGACACAGTTGAGGCAGCCAACGGACCAAATGGGCAATCGGGGTACCGGAGTAGCATCGGGTATGCTGAGGCTCTTTCTTTTACAAATAATTAACATAAATTAATAGGAAATGAGTAGAAACAACGCATGGCGCACCAGCCAAGCAGCCAGCAGAGGTCGGTTACAGTTACAATAACATTAGCATGGCTCCGACGAAAATAAAGAGATATAAAAAAAGGTTCGTTACTTAAGTCTTTTGTTTTTTCATATGCATATATGTATATATATACATAGACAAATATGTATACATGCATATGTGCACATATTTTGGCTAGCATCTTGGGTTAGCCTGAGGCTGGACAGTTACATAAGCTGCGTGGAAATCTTGTCCAGTTACTTATGAGGCGCCACACGCCCAGAATGACGACGAACATAAAGACTCAAAAAAAAAAGGCAATTGTGGAAAGTCGCGAAATATTGTAGCAGCCGTTTGGATGCATTTATGGTCTTGGTGTTAGCCAACTAATCAGCACCTGTCATGCGTGGAAAGCAATCAGGAAGCAAATAAAAAAAAATTCGAATGAAATAAAAACCTAACCCACAGTACAACCATAAGCCGCAGACGCAGTCTACGTCTCTATTCCAGTCTTCATCCATGCCGCCATCTCCTTCTCCATCTAGGTGTCAGTACCAGTAACCGTAATGGTCTGTAGCGGGGCCTGAGACCCGAAACTGGAGACTGGCAGTTTGACTACTTCTATTGTACAGCCCACTGTGATGTGATTAGGTTCGGTTTATATGGGCTAACTTACATCGGGCTTGTCTTGACGCAATGCTTATATGGAATAGCAGGCAATGAGGCAGCTAAAACTCCATCAATAAATAACTAATGGATTGCCAGCGAAAACTAAATTCAGCTTTTAACAATTGTGTATAATGTGTACATATAGCTAAGTCTGAGCACCTAAAACTACAACCACAAATAAACGACTTCCATTTAAAGATCATTCTGATTATTCGACTAGTTTCTAAGAACATTTTGAGCATAACTCAAATACACAAAAGACAAATAAAATAAAATAAAGCATATAATAAATGTCAGGGTATTCAAATACAAAATAAGTCGAGTAAAATAAGTTTACCACATGAAAGAAACAAAAATTAGTAGGTGTAATTGGAATAGAAATTCTTAGACGATCCAATAGAGGCGAATTGATGGGCGTGGTCGGGAAACAAACATATGCTGATCCTTGAAGAAGTCGCCAGTAATCGATCTTTTGTTTATCAAGTTTTAAAAAAATGTGAAATTGGGTTTATTGACATATACTAACAGATATATCGGCAGATAGCTTGACATTGTTCAAAACCAATTAAGTCTTTTAACTTCACCACCAGCACTAAAACGATTTCTATTATATATCTCCATAAGTGGAGGCACTTCCCGCCACACACTCGTATTTATTTCTCGAAAATCGCGGAATTTACAAACAAATTTCTATTGATATACAAAATTATGAAGTGAAAGTGCAACGATCGTTCCGAACAAACAAATAAATTTCTGTGATTTCTGTTTGCTAACAATGAGCAAAAATTACTATACTAAGTATGAGAGTATATGTATAAGGGTGTGGTAAAAGTTGTTTATTTATTCATAATTCACAGTATTTATTTATACATGATTTGTGATTTGCGTTGTCGAATTTATTGATCATTATTATGGTTGTATAACGTAGAAAATTAAACTTAGGAATAGTCAATGATTAATGAAGTAACTGAACATAGATCCATAGGAAATATAAGAAATATTTAAATCAAACTGTATATACATATTTCTACGCAATATAAATTGAGAAATAAATAAAAGTTAGATTAAAATGTATTCAATTCTTCTGTTGAATATTAATATACGATTTTATTTGGCTGTTTCCTTATCGATCTTAATGATATTTTAACAGATATTGCCAATATTTTATCTGATTATATTTACCTAACTAAAAGCTTACAAATTTGACACTTGTTTGTAATAGCAATTGATTTTTACCTATAGTAGCGAAACGGGTAATGAAATCAACAAATGTGCGCATTGCATATGAAAACTTATATCCCAACATCAAAGTTTATAGCTCTTATACTTTCTGAGATCCGTGAGTTTATACAGATGGACGAACGGAGGGAGGCTAATCAAAAAAAAAATAACAACATAAATACTACAAAAAATAATAACAACAAAATAGTATAGAGTGTAAAAATGCCTTCAGATAAATGTGAAGTGCTTTCGAAGCCAAGCTGTACGGCCTTACTGTCTTGTACTGATCTTGTACAATGATGTGGCATACCTTTAGCCCACATGTGTGCAAAGCATTGATGATTATGCAGGCACATTATATGTTTATTTTGTATGACACGCTTTTGTTTAATACCCGGTGATTAACTCTCGAGTCTCAATCATTGACCAGAGATCTGAGGTGCCGCCTATTTTACACAGACTCAGTTCGCATCAATCGCATCGCATGCGATCGCTGAATATGCCTCGCTTCTCAACTCTGTAAAATTTGTTGTAAGGTTTTCATGCAAATTACCAGATGAAAGCCAAGTATGTATAAATACTTGGCGCTACTTACACAATCGATTCGATACAATAGACAAGGCCATCAGTGCGGCCACGCCCCTTTTCGTTGAGTGGAAATAGGCACGCATGCGCATCACCAGATAACTTGACTGACAAGCCACACACACTCACACACACACACAGAGAGAGACGCATCAATCAAGCGATCATTAATTGAGGCCCGGCTGGGATCCATCCCTTCCGCTAGATGACTTTTTTTTGGGTATCTCCCTCCGTCTAACGAGCAGCACAAAGGTTTCAGTTTCTTGAGACATTTGCGGCCACAATCAAGTTAGACAATCTTTACGCGATGTTAACGCTTCGTAAAGTTCACAATTACCAACAAAAAAAACGAAGACGAAGAAGAAGAAGAAGAAAAAGCAGCTGGATCAACATTTTGTTGGTTTTTTTTTTTGTATTTTCCGACTCAGGTACTTGCACATCTGTTGTATTTAATTGCTCTTTGCCCCACCAAAATTAAATGAAATAATTAAGGTTCCTCCCCGCCTCCTCCCAGCCCATAAACCTACATAAATATCTACGCAGTATTTAGTTGCTCTTCCGCTGTTGGGCTTCAAGAACTTTTCTTTCTCTCTGGGCTCGTGTCTCTCCGCAAGGGTCAAAATTCTAAAGAGGTTATAGCTTCTGCTTTATATTCTTTTGTCTTGAACTCTGTGCAATTTACAGGAAGCTTCACAATTGACAGCACATGCCAAATGCCACTTGACGGCCTCAGGTGTTCCCCAAAACCTATTAAGCTAAAACAAAAACAATCCACTCTGGAAAAGACCTCATTGAACATCATTTAAATGAAAGCCAGAAAATTAAAGTACGTAGATTTTGTTTAATGTTCTATTTTATAACTAACAACAGTTAAGATTATAAATGTAGAATTAAATTAGACATGCGATTTTTACGAGTATAGTTTGCGAGGACACTAATAAGTCAACCATATACGAGGTATGTTCAAAAAGTATCGCGAATTTTGAATTTTCGCGGGTTACGTATAATCGAATTTCGATTTTTTTGTAGCGTTATGTTGGTACTCATGTCTCTCACTTATGCCGACAAGCTCGGCCATTTTGAATGTTCACTTAATTGTTGACAGCTGCTTTGCTTAAACGTGTTTTGGATCGTCTTCGATTTTTACCTATTCAAAAAAATGGATCAAAGAACCTGTATCAAATTTTGTGTGAAAAACGAAATTAAGTGCGCGGATGCATTCCGAATGTTGATTGTGGCATACGGAGAAAGAAACGCCCGGATTTGTGGAAGAACAAAAATTGGCTTTTGCACCACGATAACGCCCCTGCTCACACATCGTTGCTTGTGCGCGACTTTTTGGCCAAAAACAACACACTATTGATGCCGCAGCCACCGTATTCCCCAGATCTGGCCCCTGTGAGTTTTTCTTGTTCCCTAAACTGAAGAGGCCCATGAAAGGACGACGTTACGCTACGCTTGACGAGATAAAGACGGGATCGAAGGAGGAGCTGAACAAGATAAAAAAAAATGATTTTTTGAAGTGCTTCGAAGATTGGAAAAACCGTTGGCACAAGTGTATAATATCTCATGGGGATTACTTTGAAGGGGACAAAATAGATATTCATGAATAAATAAATAATATCTGAAAAAACACAAAATTCGCGATACTTTTTGAACACACCTCGTAGTCCTATCTCTCTTGTTTTTAATACAGATGCCAATGTAGCTTCGACTGGTACAGAGTAAGAGGCACTTAAATAGATACAATTGAAAATATATTCTCGAATTTAAAAATAATATTTTGATATAGATTCAAATACTACGCAGTACTCAGATTTTAAGTGAGAGACCCGCACATCATCAAAGTAAGATGACTTAAGTCTGTAGATGTGTACCCAATTCATAATTACAGTGTATTGAAAAGAGGTGGGAGGCTTTGAGCGTGATAGTAGCTACTTTTGATCATTGACTCTCCCAAGCTATTCATGTAAGCCTTAACAACAGCTTTCAGTTGTATATTGTTGCCTTCACGCCCAAAAAAAAATGCGTTCCTGCTTCTGATTGTTGTTGTGATTTTGTGTGTGTAAATCTATATATATATATATGTGTGTATATATATATTGTAAATATGTATTTATGTTCTGTTCGTATTCGGTTTTGGCACACCCACATTTGTTTTCACCCAATCAGTCGCTCAGTGCTCAATCCATAATCTGACGCTCAAATGAAATAGATCAAATTTCTTTTTCGTCGAGGCAGCAGGGTAAGATCGCCTTGGTCATGTTGATAGGATCAGCGCATTAAGGCAATTTCACTTGCTGCGCTGTGGCATGCAACTTGATGTGTGTGTGTGTGTGTGTGTGTGTGTGGGTTGCCATCTTGTAAGAAGGCCGTTAAAATGTTTGAATTTTATTTTCTTTTACTGCGATGGCGGCTTTTGGCTTTGTCGCACTCTCACCGTCTAATCTATGAACATACAGATGTGGGAATTGGAAATGGAATTGGTTGAAGATTGTGTACTGTGGATTGGGGATGGAGTTAGAGTTGGGGTCGTTTACTGTCCAGCACTCTGACGCTGATTTGTATTGCCATGCCGCACGCCCGTCTTTGGCAGCGGCCACAACTGCGGCACGCTAATGATGATTACCCACTTTTACCCAGGAGCTTGTGTCTGGTGCATGGTGTATGGTGTTCGAGTACTAATACGAGTATGTACACGTAGACGTATAAAAATCAAAAGCGGTTTAACGCGTTTCTCGTTCGAGACTCTTTTCATTGCGATTCAATTAAAAACGCTTAGCAGCTGCATTGAGTCCCTGGTCCGATCGGCAATCTGCGATCTCGCTGCAAGTCGTCGCACCCAAAAGAAAGCCACTTGTTCCGAGGCCGTCACAAATCAGTTTCTCATGTGGTTGCCGCTGTTGCTTTTTACTGGTTGTGCTTTTGCTGGCTATAGTTGTTGTTTGTGGTAGCAACATTGACAGCCTGTCTGACTGCCGACTGGCTATGGGCGTGGCAGTTGCTTCTTCCTTTTGATTTAATGGCACACAGCGATCGACTCGACTCGCCTCGACACAACACGAATCACATCGGTTCGCCTCAATCCAGCACGGCCTTGGCCACATGCTTGTTGCTGACTAGCTGGCTGGGGGAAATCAGTCTGTTGGCACTACTCTACAAAAGCAATTTCGATTTTTATACCCTGTACTCATTAAAAATGTGTTTAATGAAGTTGTAGAAAAGTATGTAACTTGTACAAATGCAAGTTCTGGTTTAGCACACGCAGTTCAAGTTGAACTTTTCCTTAAATCGATAATGGTTTTCCTAGATTTCTGATACCGGTTTTTTGCGCATATCTTCAAGGTTATAACAGCTAGAGGCAATAATAAAAACATGACCGAATATTCTCGTATACCTCCCTCCGATTTTGCAGATTATAAACACAATATAATTATGAATGTACGGGTGCAGGGGATCTCGGCCAGAGCATTATTTCATGCTGCGCCTTGACTTGCTTTTGGATTTCACCAACAAAAAAAAATCCAAAAAAAAAACTCATAAGAAAAACCAAACTAATTAATCCGAACGTGATCTACACTACACGAATAAAGTGCAGCACGTGAGGAAGCTGACTTTTGCATAAAAGCCAAATAATTGCGAATATTTTATGGTAATTTCGAAATTTATTTACTCCTTACTTTGCCAGAGTCTTAAATTAAAAAATGTTTATGTTACACAAAACGCCTCGTTTATTCAATTTAATTTAAATAATGGCAAATGAGAAACGTTTGAAATTAAATTGAAGAAATAAAATCAATTCAATAAGTGCAGTTCAATTAATGTTGCAATAATGCAAAGCATAAATAGATAGATATTGGACGATTTTTATTGCAATTGGCTACCCCATATTCTGAATAGCCGATCTGAATGGTCATGTCAATATGGCCTTGATATACCCTAGGCCAAAACTTAATATGTGCATATTCAAGCAACCAGTTCCCATGAAGCACGACCATCGACGAATTTAATTGCAAATTATTAAGTGTGCTCGTATAAAGTTTTTATTATTATTATTATATTTCGTTTTTTTTTTTCGATTTTTTGGGTATTTTTCTTTCTAGTTTTTCCATGAGAGAAAAGTGAAATTTTATTGGTGTTGGGAAGGTGGGGCTTTGGACCAATAGCATGTCAGCAGGTTAGCAGGGATTTGTCAAAAGACCTGGTGAAATCTTTCAGATTGCAGTTGGCAGTCGGTTGTTGTTGTTGTTGTTGCTACAATTGTTGTTGCTGTTGTTGCTTGTGCGCTTGGCTCGAAACGTGCTGCAAATGCATTTCTGTGCAGTCTTTGGGGTCAAAAGTAAACACAATTCGCTGACCAAGGTCGTAAACAAATTTACGTTCTGGCATTTACAACAATAATTGCACACTTTTAATTATCTTCTCAAGTGTGCAAGTTATGACATATCAATTGAGCATTTTCTATATACATATATATACATTTAAATACATACATATGTATGTATATTTATTTGGAACTCAAATTAAAAATTGTATTTGGTAGAAGAATCTTCAATCTTCCTCCAATTAAATTGTTAATACTAACATATCTAAGGGAAACCTCTGAGCGTGCTCAATTTTGGTAAACTTATCTTACTCCATGTTATCTTGGCCATGTTAAAATGTTTACCTTCCTTATAACTAATCTTCAAGCGCTTACCAATTTTCTGTATCATTGGTATTTTATTCGGTCCCCAATCTTTGCAGTACATATTGAAATATTTGACATTTTAATATTCGTTATTTGTTTACTCAATTTTCCACGTTTTCAATTTAATTTTTACCTCTTTCATTCGTAACATTAATTTTAAATTTATTTTCAAATTTTAATTTATTAAAACCTTTTTTAAAAACTGTAAAACTGCAATAAATAAATAGTATTTCATATGTCCAAGTTTCTGAACTTACCAATTAATCTCTTTTATTTACATATCTATAGTTAGTTTTAGTATATAATTTGAAACGGAACAAGTATATAGATATATATATATATATATATCGGCTTTGAAAGTAAGTTGGAAAATGTGTGCCAACAAGAAATCGTCGAAATAAGTATCGACACCTTTTTGGTGGAAAGTGGCGAAGTTCGAGCATTTCCGTTTCTGCGGCCAAAAGAAACAGCAAATAGCAAAAAAGCAAACAACAACAAGCCGTCCGATTATAGCCATATGTGTGCATATACACTTACATACATACAAATGCTTGTACATAGAATAATTTTTGTGCAGATTTCACTCTGGCTGGCTACCAAACGAAGGCGAGCTAAATGCTTGCAGCAGCTGAGTGTGTGAGTGTGTGTGTGTGTGTGTGTAGATGGAAAACCTGTAGAATGCATAGAAACGACAACGACGGCTTTTCAAAGTGCTCAATGCTATATCAATAACAACAGCAGACGCCTGCTACACCTGCCTAAGCCAAAAAAAAAACAACAAAAAAACAGAATACAATAATAATAAAAATATACGACAACAACACGAACACTGGCCTGGCCATGGCCAACAACAACGGCATCAGCAACGGCAACGGCAACGCTGCGCCCAAAAACCCAACAACTTTTATTTTCAACACATTCCAGCCAAGACACTGTGGCAGCGGCAGCGGCAGCAGCAGCAGCAGCATCGGTGTCAGCTCAGTACGTGCGACTTGACTTTCTTTGCGGCTGCTGCCAGCAACAATACCAACAACAGCACACATGCATGCATGCATACACACACACACACACACATATATATATATATCTATATATATATGTATATATGTGTTGTTGCATGTATGTGTGTGCACTGCATACCTGTTCATAGCCAGGCCTGCCTGCCTGCCTGCCAAGCAGCCAACAGCTCGAACTGAAGTCAGTCGATAGTAGACGTCCGAAGCGTTGAGACGTCGTCAGTTGCGGGACGCGAGTAACGTGCCAAACAAAAGCCAAGACAACAACAATTAACTTTTTATTTACAACAACAGCTTGCAAGTCTTTCTTTGACATTTTTTGTTACTGTGCGCGCTGAGCAAGCGAAGGTGTGTGTGTCCAAAGAGAAGAGTGTTAAAGTGGCGCTCTTTTGCGCAAAGAGAGAGAGAGAGCGAGCAGCACTCTCTTGCAATTACCGTTAATCAAATAAGTTTTGTAGAAATTTAAACGCCACAACAGGCCTGTATTTAGTATATACGTGTGTGTGTGTGTTTCTGTGTGTGTGTGTGTGTGTGTGTGTGAATGTATGTGTATATTAAACGGTTCATTGATCGAGTTCAGCTGAAATGGAGCAAATGCCAGCAACGACGACAAAAACAACGGCAGCCAAACAAACGCAAAGAGAGCCGAAATAATACAGTGCAAGTGCGGCGTTTTTTAATGCCTGTTGTTGTTGCGACTGCGTGTGTGATTTAATGTATAAATATTTGTGTGTGTGTGTGTGTGTGTGTGTCTGTGTGAAAGTGAGTGTGTGTGTGTGTGTCTATCACCAATTTGGTTCATTTGCGGCATCTGCGCCAAATGCGCTTAACCCATTTTATAGTTATTGCTGACACTTTGTGTGTTGTGCGCAAAGCAAAATCCAATAAGCGAACCGAAGAAGAGAACACACCGAAAGAATGACAATTGCGGCTTCTTCTTCTTCTTCTTCTGTCTCTACCCAAAAGGGGGCGCAACAGCAACAAAAGCCAAACAGCCAAACAGCAACTCCAAGAAAACCCGTTGCGGTTGCGCCAAAAAAAAAGCAAATGAACATGAATGAAATATTTATTATCATATATTCATAGAGATGTTCATACACATATGTGCATGTGTATGTGTATGTGTACATGCATGTAAATCTGTGTGTGTATAACATCCTTTTCCCAATCAATCTGAGAATAGTTTTAAAATATGTTTTGCAAATAGTTCGCTGACTTACAAAAAGAAAACAACGCTATACTTTGGCGTGCTGGAGAAAAACCAAAGAAAAATATTGGATATTGTTATTAGCTGCTGTATGAAATAGCTTTGCGCATATTATGTAATTTGCACATATGTATGTAGATATATGCATATATACAAAAGGTACACAGATATATAAAAGAAGTCATAGCTATTTCATGCACTACACTCACGAGCAAAGTAAACACGACTGTATTAATCCCCCTCCATAAAAAAAAGTAAACGCAAATGACTACAAAATAAAAGTAAAAGAAGAAAAAACAACACAACGGATGACATCAATTGGATTTAAATAAAAGTTATTTTCTAAGCGCATACAAATGACTGTTGAATACCAAACAAATTTATATGCAAGTATCGACGTACACTCAGAAAAACCCGACCTAAAATTTAAGAATGCGCCACAACTTTGGCTTCAAGAAAGAAGAAAAGAGAACAATGAATACTTGTGCGTCCCATTTGGTTACTTCAGTTGTTATTCAAAAGAAGCAGTTCACGATTCGACATATACAAGCATTTTATATAGTAGATAGCAACTTTACGTCGATTTCAATTCGCCTCTCTTGCTCGAGTCGTGTTCTAAAGGCTTGTCCCTCTACTCTTTAAAAATATATTTCCTAGTATTGTAAAATATTACTGGGAACATATTAAGTGTACATATACCACACGCAATGAATATGTATAACATCTAAATTCCATTAAACCTATGTCGATATGTGATATCGCCGAAAAGCAGTATTAAAAACAAAAGATACTCGATCTTGCTTCGATATATAATAATGCAACCTGATAATCAGCAAACGTTAATTAAAAATTGAAATCTAGGCTTCTTGCTTTCAGCTGTTTTATGGGTAAATTAAACAATCGATGAGCGTAGTGGAACTAGGTTATTTACCATCTTCAAAAAATATTGCGTGCCCAAGTGAGATATGAGATACGCCTCTGGCAGACACTTAAAATTTAATTTTGATTATTGATGTATCAAAAATGAGTCACAAAATGCGCATAAAACCAAGCTGGAAACAGTTAAAGTGCCGATTCCATGTTATTTCTCTTTAAAAACATTCTTTTTCATTTCTTTGCCATTTATATAAACTCGAAAAAAATTAGTTAATCAGTTTGTTTTGCACATCTCTACATACAGATGTACATATGCTTATATTAACTGATGAGCTAACCAAGCTAATATCACGAAAAAAAAAACTCGTTTCGAGCAGTCAAAAATCATCGAAGCCACTTTAAGGCACATACTTCATACACACATATTTAATATGTATATATATATATATATATATGTATACATATATAAATGTGAATACACAGGTGTGCGTGTATATGTGTATGGGGAATTTGCGATAAATATTTAAGGCTTCAACGAAGTCAAAGTCATCTTGCAAAATGTACACGCTAAAACATTGCTAATTGCGTGCTAATTTTGTACTTAACAAAATTTGCATATTTGAATAAAAGTGAAGAATGTTGAAATCTACATACGAGTATGTTGGCATAATGCTAGAAAGAGAAACAATTTAATTGACTTACTTTTACAAGATAATGGATGGAATTTTAAACTTTAGCATATTAAGTTTTCAAGTTTTGGGAATTGTTCTGCAACCTGTTTCAGGCAGTAATAGCAACTTAACATACCAAAATATGAATACATTAAGTGTGCTTTAAGATGATACTTTTCGTGAATATTTTCAAGTCATCTCAAAGCCGCACCCAAGTTCAGATTCAGCAGAGTATTTATAAATATATATATAATATTTTTTTGTATTACTGCATTAAATTGATTATGCAATAAGATACTTCGAGTTTGAGTACCAGCTACGACTCGATGGTTATTCAATACTTGTTCATACTTGATTTTGCCTAATAGATTGCAAGATATAAGATATTTATATAAAATTTTAATGTTAGCTAATGAAGTTTATTTTAGCAAGTTGTAAAACTCGATGGTTCTTAAAAAGGAGGCTCTGTTCCGCAACAGGATCAGTGGCTTAAGGGATTGCTTGGCAGCAGATACTCGAGTACAAAGTATATTTCAAAAAAAACCATTCTCTTTTGCGAAACTGAAATTTGACGAGAGTAGAATTCAAGCTTTTTCAAATTTTCCTATGCTCACGAAAGTTGTTCGGGTGTTTTTCACAATTTGATTTGTTCGTTCTTCATGTTCGTGTGTATCTAGAATTGGTAAATGAAAAAGCCGTTTTGGGCTTCAAAATTTCGTTTGCTTAACATCTTTTGTGCTGTTGGTGCTGAGGCTGCCTTTGTGTCATATGTAAATTTGAAAGGCATACATTATGCCTATGCCTGGCATACGAAATTGATACCTATCTGTGAGCTGTTGCTGTTGCTCGTTGGCTTGTTTCTGTGCTCCGAAATGTCACGCATAACTGAAGCGTATACATATATACATATATATATATACAGCAGAGTGACAGAATAACAAAAACAACAACAACAAATATATATATATATAAGATGATTCTTTTGACCCACGCAAGTCGTCGCACAACAAGTTGTACAGGCTCATCGATTATGAATATTATTGAGCAGTTATACGAGTATACACAACTACAACGGGAATACCGTTGTTACCTGTCGCGGACTGCCCACTCTATTATGGCACCAGTTTTGGAGCTGAAAACATTATGGCACACAGCTGGCGATTGGAAATTTGTCTGAGATTCGCCGTTAGAGGCCCGTATGCATGGCAAACATGATCACAAATAGTAAGCACTTGCAGCGCAACAGCATTTTGCATCAGAACTCCGCTTGCATATCACGTAAGCTGCTCAAATAACTTCCCATGACGCTAATACTCCTCCATTAGTCGAATCTTGATTGATGATCCCCAAGCCCATCCCAATATTCCGACACACATTCTTTTGGGACTTAGCTGCTTAATTCGATTAGCATTCGTTCTCACACAAATATTTCGTCTTAAATACTTGTGACGCCCAATGAAGAGCTGCTGCCATGATGCTTGCCACTGCTTAGATACATCTGCTGGCGTTTGCTCCGTCTGCATTTAGTCACCTTGGATGTTGCCACTCGCATGCCACTTCTGGATGAAATGTTGACGCACGTCGATGTGATTTGTGCGCGGATGAAACCCAAAAGCGTTTAACTCATTTTTGAACGCTTTGGTTGTCGTTCACGAGCTGAGCCGAATCACATCTTCCGCCACTTCGATTTTGAATGGCCTTCAACAACAAGGCCTCCTTTGCAGCTTCGCTGTAGTTTTCGTGCCTCCCAGCACACAGCTGCACCTGCTAATACAAACGCATCGCCAGAATAATACGCCTGTCGGTCAAGTTCGCGCTGCAGTCAGCATCGACGACTCCCTATTTATGTTCGCCTGTTTGCTTGAATAACAGGCGGACTTGTTTGGTACCGCTGCGATACCGAAGAATGTCTTTCAGTGTTCGACATTGTAACATGAGTTAAACTGACTCTTGGTATTTATGGCGTACGCAGTATGTGGACGAGTTGTGACTGAAAGAAACACAGGAGAGCCAATTAAGTTCTGATAGAAGTACTTCCTCATTACGGCTTCTGGTCGCTTCAAGGTTGTTAATGCCAACTTGCATGCAGTCATCCCGAATTTTTTTTTCATTTCAAATGCATTTGCGAGGAGTTCTTTAGTCTGCTGCAACTGATCCAATACGAAAATGGATACGAAAGGGAAATCTTCTCCTGCCGTTTGACGAACAGGCATGGATTCTGTTTCGTGGGCTCTAATCCAACTGCTTGTGACTTTGTCGTGGATGCAAAATACCAACGCAAACCGAACTGCCGTAATCCGTATAGCGTCTGCTTCGAAAAGCAAACAGGGCTTCTCACTGTAAGCCATTCCAGTCAAGGTGACTTCTGTTTCATTCCAATTCATTTGCCCGGTTCCAACTTTTTCAAATAATCATTGAGGCTCTTTCGCATTTCGACAGTTTTCCATTCTGGCATATTTTCATGCTTTTCGCCATTCAAATAGTGCAAGTTACCGCACATTTGAGCACGTAGCCAAGCTTTGTTATTTTTCACAACGAGCGACTAATTTTTATTTTTATTTATTTTTTTTTCTTTTTAAAGTAACATTGAAACCATTGTCAGTGACTTTGGCGCAAATCCGAGACGTAGAAAACGTCTGTCAATGTTAAGTCAGCCCGTTGCTGCTGCTTCTTAACTGCGATTTCAACTTTACCAAGTATTCGCGTGGTCTTCTTGTTGGCCAAATGCAACAGGCTCTCAATTGAACTCGTGTGTGCCGTGCAAGCACCGTCGAGGCACCACTAGCCAATCTTCTCATCGATAGAAAAGGCCATCTACAATGCGCAATGTCCAATCTGATTGCAGCTGAAACTTCTTCTACTTATTCTACTTCTACTTTGCTATTTATTTCCACGTCTTTCCGACGATTGGCGAACATTGCGTTCATATTATGCTTTTCCAACTAGCCCGATCTGTCGCACTTTCTGTCATAGTTCTATTGAACCTATTGGACTTTTGACCTATAGCCTGATGTAGTGATGAATCCTGGTGCACAGTTTGAAGAGCATTTTCAAATACGAGTAAGGCAACGATATGCGTGGAAATCAACATCTGTTGTTGACACGACTTTTCGGAGTGTTGTTTGCTATGACGAAATCCATTTTTCACTTAAGATAAACAAAATCAGAGTTGCCAGACTGCATAAATAGATGACACTTTAACGGTTATGATAAGATTACCATTATTACACTACTCACTCCGACTTTCTGATTAGGGACAACTTGTCGATAGCTATTATTTGATTCTTATTTTATATACTCTTTTCCTTTGCAGTGAATTTTCAGATCTGACTAATCTGACTGTTTTTGCACTTGAATTTCTTACAGATGCTCACAGGCACTTAGTTAGCATCTGGCAATCCATAAGTTAAGTCGGCAACGAGTAATCTTAATTGGTCGGAGAAGATGGCGCTACGGTTGCGTCGGGACGTGCAGAAGGCCTCCTACTATGTGTGGTTCCTGGGCGCCGAGGAGGCGAAAGGATTGCGAGGCGCGCGTGTCATTAACTCAGTGCTCCCATATCTGGTGGACAGATCGCGCGGCCAGGAGCCGCTCAAGGTGACGCTGCAGGTCTCGCACAAGGGCATCAAAATAGTGCAGGTAAGCAGGCGTCTCCGCTCCCGCCTCAGACACACACTCACACACACAATGCACATACACATTACATACACATTACTATTCCAAGAAGCAAGCGCATTCCTATCTGAAGTTTGTTGTTGATTTTGTTGTTTTGATTGGTCGCGAACAGGGCTCGTCAAAGCATTTAATACCACACAGTGCCATAACCAGCTCCGTCCAAACCGATGACATTGTTGCTTGTGTGCTGCTCCTCTATAATCCGGCCACCAAGTGTCCCTTGCATGTGCACGCCTATCGTTGCGACTCGGAGACAACGGCGGAGGCGTTGCATTTACAATTGCAAATCCTGATTAATCGGCCCGACAATCAGAAGCGCTTCGAGGAACTGGAGACCAGGTGAGCCCAGTTACACACAGATGTGCAATTGTTTTGAAGCTATAAGAAATGACTTTTTACTTTTGTTGCATTTATAGATTGGGGATTATGCCGCCGATGCCCGCCGGCGGGGGACACGGTCCCAATCACAATGGTGGCAGACACAGCAGCGCCGACAAGCGACACGACTCCACCCAAAAGTCGTCGCATCAACAGTCACAACAACAGCAACATCATCAGCAGCACCAATCGGGTAGTGGGTATCCACATCAGTCGCAGCAGCAGCAGCAGCAGCACCGCCACGAGATGTCGCCGAAACGGTTCAGCAGCTCCTTGGGCAGCGACACGGGCAACAGCACGCGGGAGTCGGAGTGCAGTGAGGAGCATGGACACGCCGGTTCGCCGGTATCCAGATCACCGCCGCACGGCAGCAACAACAACAATGGCAACAACAATGGCAGCAAGCATCATCAGCCGCATCATTCACAGCACCATTCGAACCATCCACACGGTCATCCACCGTTGACGGCGCAGCAGAACAGCGACTTGTTCGACTCGCTGGCCGCCGAGCTGCGCGCCAAGCTGAATGGCAATGGGCCGCCGCTGCTGCTGCCGCCACGTGACTATGATACAGTGCATCGCTCCAAGGGCAATCTGACGGCCATTGAATTGCGCCGCTGTCGGAATGCACTAATTGTGGGCGGCGCCGGCACGCCCAAAGCTGCAGCAGCAGCTGCTACAACGACAACAACATCAACAACAGCAGCAACAGCAGCGGGCGCTGCCCCACCCACATTGGCCAATGGGAAACAGGTGTCTTCGCGCGGTTCCTCCGGCATTGGCTCCGATCTGGCTCCCAGTCCGGAGCGGCAGGAGTTGAACAGCTCAAGCGGTGCGTAGCACAGTAACAATTATTGATTTGAAATGACATCCGCTTTGGTGTTTCCGCTTCCGGTCACTGACTATTATTCCGAGAATCACGGCTTTCGCATGGTGCTCAAACTACTTTAAACGTTGAAGGAAGTCTTTTGTATTAAATAGCAATCAATCTGCCAGTAAGCCTTCAGCTACTCCTGTCAACGATGAGGATCATTGAAATCGGGTTTTAATTTGAATTTGGTTTTTCAATTTGGTGACTCGTTGCACAGAATCCACACAGTCTTTTAGCGTCGGTATCAGATTGTGAAATCAAGAACGAACAGATATTTAAAGCATTCAGAGGATTATACGAGGTGTGTTCAAAACGTATCGCGAATTTTGAATTTTCGCGGGTTACGTATAATCGAATTTCGATTTTTTTGTAGCGTTATGTTGGTACTCATGTCTCTCACTTATGCCGACAAGCTCGGCCACTTTGAATGTTCACTTAATTGTTGACAGCTGCTTTGCTTGCACGTGTTTTGGATCGTCTTCGATTTTTACCTATTCAAAAAAATGGATCAAAGAACCTGTATCAAATTTTGTGTGAAAAACGAAATTAAGTGCGCGGATGCCTTCCGAATGTTGATTGTGGCATACGGAGAAGCTACCTTGGACCGAAGCAACGTTTATCGGTGGTACAAAATGTTCTCAGAAGGCCGAGAAGATGTGAACAAAAATTGGCTTTTGCACCACGATAACGCCCCTGCTCACACATCGTTGCTTGTGCGCGACTTTTTGGCCAAAAACAACATTTCCCAGATCTGGCCCCCTGTGACTTTTTCTTGTTCCCTAAACTGAAGAGGCCCATGAAAGGGCTACGCTTGACGAGATAAAGACGGGATCGAAGGAGGAGCTGAACAAGATAAAAAAAAATGATTTTTTGAAGTGCTTCGAAGATTGGAAAAACCGTTGGCACAAGTGTATAATATCTCATGGGCATTACTTTGAAGGGGACAAAATAGATATTCATGAATAAATAAATAATATCTGAAAAAACACAAAATTCGCGATACTTTTTGAACACACCTCGTATACTCGTACTTGTCCAGTTCGAAATATTATTAGATGGGAGCCAATGGGAAATAGTTGGCCGATGTTCGGTTTTTAGTTTTTGCCACAATGTTAACAGAGATTAATATTTGAGAGTGCGAATTGAAACGTTAACTTACTGTAATTCTCCTTAATCCAAACAGATGATGAGCACTGGTCGAACGAGGCGGACAATTCGGTAATTGCCTTGAAGCCGTCGCAAATTGCGCTGCCGCATCACGCGCAGCTTAAGCGGAAGAGCGCGGTGCAGCCGCCAGAGGACAGCTATCTGCGGGACCTGCCCGCCAAGCCGTATGTGCCCCGCCAAAGCGATCGGGAGCGGGAAAGGGAACGGGAACGGGAGCAAGAACGAGAACGTGAGGTGGAGCATGTGCGCACCAAGACGCCAGCATCGTCGAGCAAGTCGTGGTCGCGCGAGGATGAAATTAAGCCGATTATTATGCGGCCAGCTGACTATGATGCGAAATTCAATCGTGTCATGCAGCTGGAGCCACAGTCGGGTAAGCACGAGGGCGCAGCCAAGTTGCGCGACTCGGACAAATACAATGAGATCAATCGATTGCTCAACCAGAAGCTATCCGCTCACGACAGAGACAGAGACAGAGATAGAGAACGGGAGCGGGAGCGGGAGCGGGAGCGGGAGCGGGATAAAGAGCGCGTTAAACAGCGCTCGTTGCATAACGATGATTTCGATGACTTTAATGACTCGGATCCGTGCAGCGAACCACAGCTGCCACCACCAGTTTCGGGATACCGCAAGGAGAATCTCACTGACAAGCAGAAGTTCATGGAATACGCCTCGAAGAAGCACCAGCTGAAATCATACGCGGCAGAGGAGGCTCAACGCTATGGTGGCAGTCGGCATCGCTATGTGGATCCCGCTGAGCTGCCCTTCGAGCAACCACTGCCCGTGGGTCACAACAAATATGCGGCAGTTCATCGTGGTGCCGAAGAGCAGCTATTGACGCGCAACAACAGCAGCAACTGCAGCCAAGCGGACCAACGCGACCGGCATGATCGCGACAGAGAGAGGGAGAGGGAGAGAGAGAGAGAGAGGGAAAGGGATCGAGATCGAGATCGCGACCGTGAACGTGAACGCGACCATGAGCACGATCATTCGCGGGATCGCAATCCGTATCGCGAGGCGGAGAGCCTGCCATATATACAAAGCATGGAGAAGATGATGAAATCGACGGGCATGCGCTACAATGAGGATCAGCCGCGCAAGCCGACCAGCAGTCGGGAGGGCAATCGTCGTGATGCCAGCGATTATGTACGGGATTATCCACAAGCAGTTGCAGCAGCAGCCGGAGCCACAGCTGCAAGCAGTCAAGTGTCGCCGCGGGAGCGCTTCCACGATGCCAAGGACAAGTTCCGGGCCATGGAGCGCACCGGCGGTGGTAGCAATCGCTACGAATTGGATGAGCGCGACAGCGTCAATGGTGCGCCAGTTGTGCCTCCCACCAACGATTATCATCGATCATCGTCGCGGCGACGTCGCGGCTCCGTGGAGCCGTCCAGCTACGAGCAGTGGAGCGACGAGGAGGAGGAGCTGCTATCCCCTGTACAACCGCCGGAGTCCATGCTAAGCCGTTCGCGTGCGCGTTCACGTGAGCATTGGGAACAGGAGCAGCTGCAGCTGCAGCAAACCAGCGGCAGCAGCAGCAACATGCGACATGGCCAGGAACGTGCACCGGAACGGGAACGGGAACGGGACCGGGACCGGGATAGAGAACGAGATCGGGATCGTCGCGAGCGCGATTATCCCATGCGACGCGGTGAAGAGCCGCCGCATGATCCCTATCGCCATGAGAGGGACCGCGAACGGGAGAGAGAAAGGGACCGCGATAGGGAGCGGGAGCGGGAGCGGGAACGGGAGCGCATTCGTGACAGCCATCCGACACAGTCGCAGTTGCAGTCGCGCCATCAGCTGCGCTCCCAATCGCGCGAGTGCCTGCCGCCGGCAGAGCCGGCCAAGTCCAGGTCATCGCGTGTGCCACATCAAGCCGTGCGATATCCATCGCCGGCACCCAGAGCCAACAGCAGCAATAGTAACAGCGCCGCTGGATCCGGCACAGGCAAGCCACTGTCCAACATGCCGAAGGGCTATCGTCACAGCTACGCGGAGCCGGTGTTCGCCCGTTCCGGGGGACGCGTTGGTCTCGCCGCAGTCAATCCCTACTAAGTAGCAGGAGCAGAAACCACTGCAAAATGAACATCCTCAATAACTGTAAATTACACACACACACATTTATATATACATATATATATATAAATGAAAATACACACAAACTCCGTCTGGGTGGAGAGGAATAGCGACCCAATCCATGCGTCACAATTCTGCTGGGCACCTAGTGCCGCAGCAGGGCAGCGCCTGTAATTATGTGCCTTCTAAATATGTTTTTTATACATACATATATGCATACATACGGATATGCACTAGCTTATCATTATATATGTATATCCATATCTACAACTGTATAATGCATGTACATAAAAAGCTTAAAACGAAACTCAAACCAATTGATCAGAGTTGAAATATGCATTTTTTTCGTATTAAGTTGCGCGGTTGGTTGGTATATATAAATATCTTATTATATACATATATACATACATACCACATATATATATATATATATATACAAGTACATATCTACTGTTTTTTTTAATCTACATAATATTCGATACTTGTATGCAAAGTAAACGTATATAGCTGATGTATCCATTGTTATCGATTTGATATTTGCATTAATAAAGCTTAAAAAAAAACCACAACAACTACAAAGATTTTTCGTTTTTTACCTTGTTACCGAAAGTAGTAATATAAATAAATATATATAAAAAGTGTAAAGTGTCCAAATTGTGTTTTTACTTGTACTATCGCAAATCGATAACTCGATCAAGCCACATATCTCTTAGAACCAGCTTTTGGCTACTAGTTTGTTGGCATTCAAAGATCGGCATATGCTAGCCCCGCCACTAAGAACTTCAAATTGCCATATCTTTCTCAGTTTTTCAGTTAGAGCCGGCAAATTTAGGGCTTAACCGACTGTGAAATACTCTGATACAGGTGTCGGTTGGTTGTAGCTATGAAATACCAATCTTTGGTGGAAGTTCCCAGTAATCTACTCGCCAGTAAAACTTATATATCAAAGAATGGATTTACGTTAAGGACGGGATGAGATAAATAAGTTAGTCATTTTGAGTCACGCTGTAGTTCATATTTGTCCAATTATCATTTGGCCGTTCTGTCACGACACTGATCGACTTATTTCGGCATTTCATAGACGCCAAGAGTATTGCCAAGTAGCAGAATTTCAGCATATTATTGACTTAATAATTACCGAGAAAACTCTGTGATTCTCTTCACATTTATATACAATTAAATAGGTAGAAGGTGTGACTTTAATTGTGTCTCCACTAAGTTGTGTCACTACTAAGTTAACGACGCGTTGAATGTGGATGTGGATGCTGTTCCGGCTAATTGCGCAACAGTCGATGTAAAGAAATACGATAGATGGCGATACGCCAAATACTGTGTAGCAACCTCGGAACCGTGTTCGGTGGCGTTGCCGGATGGAGATATGAAGGACACGCGTGGAAAAATTACAGTACTATTATATATTATATAATACAGACTTATCTTGTTACAATTATGGCTATACACCCTGCTAAATTCGTGTTACTAAAAGCTATGAGCATAATGGAAGCTTGTTTACTCATTTTACATTGGTATTTCTTCTTTATGATGCATTGGAATGCAAGTCCTGTTAGTTATTTCTTATCAAGATTTTAGCACATTTGCTAAAGGGCCGTATGAAATCCGAGGTTTGTATAAACCTGTGAGAAGTTGGGTGAACTTTATGAATCATCAACCAGACCCAAATGCCTTTTTCCAGCAGGATAATGCTCCAATACATGTGTCGCTGGATGGATTTAGGGTAAAGATTTTAAGCTTTTAGAGTGGCCAGCAAGGATCTGTGGGGAAATGGACTCAGAGGCAGGATAATTTCAACCAGCTTGATCACTTTAAATACATCAGCACAAATCTATTGCTGTGCCAAATTTTTGGCTCCCTTTATAAAAATTGAAATTGCTCGCCAGTTGCAGCTGTCGCCTGGTCGACTTTCTGCCGATGCAACAATGCGACTTATCGAATTATCAGCTGCTACCATATTGCCAGACTGCATGTGTTAGCTACGTGGCAACCTGGAAATATTTTATTTTGTATAGGTCAGCGCTAATCGGTGTGGAGGCCATTCGATAGACCACGCCAATAATATCTGGCATCGATTGACTTGCAGCTCCACAGTATATATAGTTGTAAGCTTTAACTTGTAAACGCAAGATAATAAACAGTAGTATTAATTAAAATAAACCATGGAGTACGAAAGTGTGCTAATTGTTAAGCCCGAGGTATTCATATACAAAATACCGCCTCGCGCCAGCAACAGGGGATACAGGTGAGATTTCATCTACAACTCTGCAAATTGTGGCCAAAATACAAAAACTGTCTAGCTGCTGCTGCTGCTGCTGTTGTTGTTGTTGTTGTTGTTGTGTGGTGCAATTGAAAGTTTCGTGTTTTCATGCAAAAACGCCCCCACATCTGTACACATCTGTGTGTATATGTACATGTATGTGTGTGCGTGTGTGTTCGTGATGAATGCATAAATTATGTTAAAAATGCGCAAGACCCGGAAATCAGAACAAAATATGTGGCAAGCAAACATAGCCAAGGTTAAAAACATGAACATGACATTTTTGTTTTGTTCCACTGTTCTCTGTTCACTGTCTCTTTTGAAGTTCAATTGCAATTTTATAATTTTTGTGTTGTTTTTTTTTTGGTTCGTTTTCATTTTTTATATTTTCGTGTTTGCATTTTGTTGTACTGCAGTTGTTGCCGCTTGCCTTAAGCAGTTTCTCTCAATTGCTGTACATTTATTTAACTTGCAAGTGAATTGTTCATATGTGTATGTGTGTATGTATGTGAGCGTGTGTGTGTATGGCCAAAGCTCTGTACAAGTGTAATTGTGTGTGCGTTTTTTCGTTTTGTTTTTGCTGCTCTTGCTGGCTTTCTTTGTGTTCGCCTCCAAGAAAACAGTAAATACACACGCACACATACACATGCAAACAAGCACGCACACACACACACATGCACACATATGCATTTGCAGATGCCAGAAAATAAACAGTGGAATTTATGAACTAAAATTGAATTTGTACAACACAATTTACACATTTAAACAGAGCAGCGGACTGGAACCTCAAAGAGCCAACCTGGACCGGCCGGATGCGTCTGGTGGCGAAGGGAACCGCATGCATCCTCAAGCTGGAGGATAAAACGAGCGGCGCCCTGTTTGCCAATTGCCCCATCGATACATATCCCGGCGTGGCCATCGAAGCCGTCTCGGACAGTTCACGGTACTTCGTCATACGCGTACAGGACGACAACGGACGATCGGCGTTTCTGGGACTCGGCTTTGGGGATCGCTCCGATTCGTTTGACCTGAATGTGGCGTTACAGGATCACTTCAAGTGGGTGAAGAATCAGGAGCAAATCGAAAAGGAGAAAACCGAACCGAAGCAAGAGCTCGACTTGGGCTTCAAGGAGGGCGAAACCATTAAAATTAACATGCGCATTACGGTTAGTCCTCTTTATAAATATTCCCATTGCCATGTCTCAGTTATCAATCCTCAATACCTGGCCATTTACAGAATTCCAACTGTATTTGGGCAATTCTTGCTTGAGGAATAGAAGAATCGTACACCATTCAAATTTGTCGAGCTTAGCTCAAATACTGTGAAAGATGCAGATTTCTACAGACTTGGCAATAATAATAATAATATTGATGAAGATGATTTGAGTAATCGCCTGTTGAAAAATAAGTGGTTTACGGAGGGGCGACTACAACGTACCCAGTTTTTCGTAAAGGGGAATTATGCTTTTGTATCGTATTTCGTTCGGCAGTCGCATAACTGTTAGTCAGCCAAAAGATGTATCGCATCGCTCTGCGCTCGTTTTGCTGCTCCATTCATTATCAAACTTTGAGAGTCTGGCCTTGAAGCTGTGCTGAGCGTTGGAATGCCGACTCTGGTCAAGTTCACTGCTCACCGAACACAGTCCAATGCTTTACTCTCTCTCTCTCTCTCTCTCTCTCTCGCTCTCTCTTTCTCTGGGCAGTCTCTCGTTCTGTCTCTGTCTGTCTGTGCCGGTAATTTGCAAGTTCTTTGAAAATGTGCGACATTGTCACTAATCTAATGCACTTGTGGCACAAGTGTCAAATTAGTGCATATTCTATAAACTTTCAATTAACAAAATCGTTGCTGCCATCATTTTATTATTAATTGCCAAAATGTATAATAGAAAAATATTTTGTTTATCTCTGTAGCAGCTGTATTTGAAAAGTGCCGAGGTAAACAAACCGAACAGTTCTTGAAAATATCTTTTTGATAATATACGAAAAATATGTCAATCATTGCATATTTCGGCCTGTCACAGTTGGTTTCACCTTTCGTGATGGTGCATCGCTGTTGGATAGTTTCATGCAACAGCAACTTTATTTGGCGATTCATTTTGTTTGAGAGACTCATTTGTCTTTGCTCTTCTGCGTGTTTGAAGATTCTGCATATTTTTTGATATGTTGACTTTCCATGCTTGTCTAGTTCTGTGAGAAATCAATTTACAAATAACATGTGGCAAGTGAATTTGATACATACTCGTACATATAAATATGAGTCACCACCTGAAGCAGTCTTACAAATTCAATTCAAGCCAGTTTCTGTGTGAAGACTAGTTGTGAGTCCGTTGGCTCTTGCATGGCTGGCAAACTTTCCGCTTTTAGTAGACCATCTGCAAAAAACTCGCATCTTCGCTTTGCACAATTCCTTTTTGTCTTCAATTTAAATTTCCCATTTTTGTTGATATCAAATTGAATACTTCTTTACTTGAAATTTTTTCAATTCGAAAACCAAAACAACAAACACTTCCCAATCCATAGCTCAGATTGAGTTTTTCCTGGGGTTTTCCCAACAAATGTTGGACTATTTTATAATGCAATATCCCCAATTAATTTGTATTAAAACTTCATATTATTTTTTATACATTTTGTTATATTTTGTATCTTGTATTTTAAAAATTGAATATTTGAAAACTTTTGTCGACGATTAAAGTGGAATGATTAAACGAATTTCTATGCAGAAAAAGGATGGCTCCGAAGGCACCTCGCGTACCGGCAAAGGAAAAGGTACCGGCGGGGTTCTACCACCGCCGCCTGGTGGCCTGGGTAAAATTGCACCACCACCGGCGGCACCGGCTACAGCGACGTTGCGACAAAGTCCAGGTGCCTCGCCAGCTCACAGGACTAGCGGAGGCAGCGGCACCGGCACGGAGTGGACCGACTACACATCCGCCGGGTAAGTTTCAACAATCGAACAATCGATATGAGTATCAAAACTAATGAACCTCCTCGTCTCAACTCTCGCAGGGGCAATCAAGGCCAACAGAATACGGCAAATGCCAACTGGGTGCAGTTTTAGGCTGCCATCTGCGCAACGGTTACGCACTGCTTTGTGTTAAGGAACTTAACACACACACACACACACACACACACACGCATACTACACACCAAACCTTATGCTCGCTATTAAATTGGACAACAAAACAAGATCAGAGAACGACCAACACTAGAAACACACATACACAATTATATAGATATATATGTATATATATATATTTATAGGCATATATATATATATATATATAGTATATAGTATATATATATATATATATATATGTATGTATACAAAAAATAAGTCCGTTAACGTTAAAGTTTTTAAATTTAATTTGTGCATTCATTTTTTCGTTGGCATATTAAGTACTGTATATGTATACATATAACTATATGTATATAAAAACACATATGTATATACATATGAATGAGCTGTTCTCAGTTACGATTCCTCAACAATTCAAGTCGATCGATCGCTTTGCATATCAGAGCAAAACACTCGGACAATTGATATGTAATAGGAACAGTTGAACAGTTGAACAGTTCTGGTAAGAGTTGGAAATGTAGCATAAACATTCCGTTTAGGGCAAGGCATTGTAATTAGTTTAAAAGTATCGTTATCGTTACCGTTACACCGATTGACAATTATAAAAAAAAATTTCTTTTGCATACATAGATAAACAAACATTTATAAAACAAAAAGAAAAAGAGAATTAAGTATAAACTATATCGGAAATGATTTAATTTTTCTACAAATTGCTGCACTGAGCAAAATTTGATGGCATTTTCATGCGTTGAAGTCCTTTCAACAACTGCTGTACCATCCAAATTACTGTAGTAGTTGTAGATTTGTTGCAATCTCTAGTTCAAAACGAATACAGAAAATAACGAAACCTGTGTTTTGCTGCACAGCACACCAAACTGTTGCTGTGCTCATTTCGTTGCTGTTGATATAAATAGTTGAGATTTAATTAATTTTGTTCACTAAGGTTTATAGCTGCAACTGGCACATTTTTATCGTTTTGTTTCTAATTTGTATTTTTTTTTCTTGGCCAATAACGTTTTGTGTTACCAACAACGATTCAATCGAGAGTTAAACAAACAGATATTTGCAGTTATGTTACGGGTTGTGGATAGCCAGTGTTTGGGTCCCCCACCCCCCCTCGACTGCACAGTTTGACAGACTTGCTATTTTGCATCGTCTTGTTTTGTATTAACTAGTGAATTCCCCAATTGATGTATATGTAATTAATTGCCAGCTGTGCAGTTGTACACTATAATAAGTACACACAAATGTACAACAAAAATAAATAATAAAAAAAATATATATACATATGATATAAATATGAAAATAAAAATAGCAATGAATTTCAATGTATAATTCCTCGATTTATTCAATGGGTTATGGATGGGTTCACTTTATGTTCTAGGCGTTAGCCGTTACATCCTTGGATCCAGTTTCCATTATTTCATCAAAGCGAAGGCTAACAAAATACATTTTTAACCTACGATTGTGATCGGTCCACGTCAAATGTTCTCCTCTGCCAGAGATAATTCAAGTTTGTTTCATTATATATTTGTCTTTAACTCGTTAATGTAAACATCACCGACCCCAAAAAGTATATATACTCGTACATATGCATGATCAGCGTCTGTCCTATTTTTTGCAACGGATGGCTGATCGAGAGATGAGTTACTGTGTGGAAAACTCTTCTTATCCGAAGAAAACTCACACGCTGTGAGCGTTCCTATATTCCTAGCACTTGGACACAAAATATACAATAAAAGGACTACTATATCTTAAAGCTTTAATTAAAAACAATCCGTCGGATTTTTTTTTTTAATTTTTTGTAAATTTATTGAGAAATTTTGAGGTTGGCAGGTTGATTCCGCTACTTTCGTGTCTAAAAAGATAGTCTGTCTTCCTCTTTAAAATCAAAATCACTAACATAAATGCACCATTAAAATAGACAACAGAAATAAATCATTCTTTTTGAGAACAACTTTCGAGATGCAATCGTTGTAATCATGTCAAAAAAATTCCATCGTGACACCTTAAATAAATAATTAAGAATCATATCTTGAATATGAACTTCCCAGATACATAAATACCAAATTATATTTATGTTACTGCAAATGATATATGGATATAAGAATACTCGTACATAGTTACAAAGAAGTGAGATCAAAATATCTGTTTTTTTCTCATAGTTTAAATGTTTTTATTTAACTTAGTGTTTTTCTTAATTTTGTATAATTTTTTCTTTTTTTAATTGCTTGTTCTTTTATTTTTATTTTTTATTTTTTTTTATGTATATTGTGTATTTAGCATAGTTGTTACATTTATTACAACTCAAGATTTCATAGGACTTTGCTTCAATACATGTAATTTTTGTATTTTTTGTGTTTTTAATTTTCTCAACTTGATCTTCATATGCTAATCATATACATATATAGGTTCTATACGAATAAATAGATGTATTACCTGGCTAGCTACAAATACGGAAGGTTGTTGCCAAGATCAAATATCCATGCAAACGTACCGCGAGTTATTATTTAATCATTTTGCATTCAGTTTTTGCTTTGTTTTAGTTTTAGTTTTGTGTTACTTTTTTCTCGGTCTGTTTTGATTTGTGTCTCGAAAAATTGGGAAGCGTTTCGATGGCGTGGTCTGTATGATATAGATGAATATCTGATATACATATACATATACATATAATGTAAACATCTAATAAGGGTTTAGTTTAAGTTCTTCGTTAGTGGCACATGCAACATTTAACCCGTTTTGGTTGTGCTCAAACTATTTCGCCTTCTGCCTTGCTCTTTTCATTTCATTTCTGTATTTACATTACATCTTTTGGCTAAGAACAGCATCCGAATTGTAGATTTGTTAAATATAATTTACAACATTTGCTACATAACGGCTTCAATACGTGCATAAATCGCTTTGTGTTACGTCTACTGTCTTATGCCAAATGGGAGTGTTTTTTTTTTCTTTTCTCATTTTCATTTTCATTATCATTATCATTATTATTTTTATTTTGTTTAAATTCATTAAAGTCTACATATAACAATTTTGTGTATGTGTATGTGTATGTGTGTGTGTGTGTGTGTATGTGTGTATGTAGTTGAGACGTACCAGGCTAAGTATAAACATATTTTTCTTATGTTCTAGACCACATTTTGACTTTAAATTTGCAACAAAAGCTTTTTTACTCTCAATACGTAACTAATCTTAACTTATGATGGTTTTTTATATTATTTTTCCAGTTATTTAGTCTAATAATAATGGGGTGTATTTGTGTGTGTGTGAGTGTTTGTGTGTGTGTGTGTGTGTGTGTGTGTGTGTGTATGTGTGTGTACTACACGACGCGCCTGTTTGAGTGTGTGTTGAGTTCGGCATAGCAAGGACGCTAAGCGGTAACTTGAGTCGTCTTCTGCGTTTGTTGTCAAGATCTTTGCTGCTGTGGCAGCTGCTGCTGCTAATGTTGTTGCTGTTGCTGTTGTTGTTGCTGTTGCTGTTGTTGTTGCTGTTGTTGTTGCTGCTTCTACTGTTGCCCATTAAGCGGGAAGAATTTTGTTGTATTTGCTTTCCGGATGAGTGTAGTGTGGCTGTGAGTGAGTGAGTGAGTGCGTGAATGGGTATGTACACACTGCTTGCTTTCTGCCGCTGGTTGAGTGCAGCTCAGCTTGCTTTACATAAATCGCTGACGTTTACTGCTGTAGTGGCAAATGTCCATTTTATCATCGATGGGACTACCGGGACGCTTGCAATGGCGCGCTATTTCGTTGGCAACAAATGCAAATAGCTCTGGTCCACTAAAAAACAAAGAAAGGCAAATATAACAAATGAGACAGAATTGAGATGTGGCAAATGTGTGAAAATGTGTTGCATTCAAACTACAGTGGCAATGGTAGCCGCACAAATGTATACTAATCTGCTGATGAGTTGCACTTAATTGGAATATGCTGAAAATTGCCCAGAGCAACCACAGTTATTTAACTTCATTTTATAAGCAGAAAATATTCCTTTTTCTGGTAAATGTGAAAATTAATTTGTATTATTGAGAAACACAAATATAAATGCGCCCATAACAAATAAAATATATTGATTTGGCTCATGAATATGTTTCTTTTTTCAGTCAAAAATATTCGAAATTTCAAATCCCACCACATATGCAAGTTGAGAGACTTTTGAGTTGTTGATCATCATAGACTTTCGAGACTTGATCGGCAATCAACAAACTTATAGTTTAATTAAAACTCAAGCGTTCTCTTAGTCAAGAAGTCAATGATGATGATCTCAACCAAAATCTAGTCAATCGCAACTTCCATGGGAAAACAATATAAGTTCGCTAATTACCGGGGACGCAAAACTAAGGCCTCCTTGAAAGTGTGCAAGTCATCACCGACGATGCCGCCAGTGGCGCCCACCGTCGCCGCCTGACCGCTGGCGGTGTTTAGCAAATGCGTTGGCTGTCCGCCGGCTGTTGTGGGTGGCATCATGCTCAGTCCGTTGTTGGCAAAGCCTATCGCCGAGCCAGTGCCACAATTGGCGCCTCCACTAACTTGATGATGAACATGATGCTCTGGCTTCGGCGAGCTGCCGTCCAAAATGGATGGACGAACGATGGAGAAAGAAAAAGCAACAGTTTAATGGCGATATGCTCGGCAGCCTGAGAAGGCGGACTCACCGACGATTGGCATGTGGATTCGTTGATTGTGTTGGCAGCGGTTTTCCAGCTAAATACGCCAGCAAATCCTCTCGTCGTATCATTCGGCGTTTTTTGCTGCGCGCCCAATTAGCCAGTTCGCATGTGCGTCTTTGGTAGCCACATTGAATGGCAGCGTCGCTGGTGCGTTTGAGACCATCACAAGATTCTGCAATGTAAGCAAGTTTATATTTGTAATTAGCTGCCAAGCATCAATAGTGAGACTTGCCACTTGCCTTTGTAGAGTGTTGTCACAGTGCCAGCTGCTGTCTGAAAAGGAGGCCACAGCGCTCCAGTGTCTGAAGCGAATGTGTTGGATGAGCGCTCTGCAAAAGTCAGCAAGATATAACAACTGGATCAAAATCGGTTAGCATGCTGAGAATCAGTGCATTTCACATGTTTTACTGAACGTATGTAGAATATTCTGTTGCAGGCAATCAAATACAAACCAAACACTATATTTGAGTAGCAAATTACAATTATTGCTTATACACTGAACAGGCAGAAGGACCCACAAGGTATACAGATATATATATATATATATATTCTTGATCTAGCCAATCCCGGAGAGCTACGAGGCTGGGTGTAAATAATTACAGATTCTGGTAAACTCATGCGGAGTTGATTTAATTTGACCGATAACTGCTCCCCGTTTGGGAATATCGATAGAAATCGATGGAAATCAGATAGAATATTAAATAATAATAAAATAGTAATAATAACAACAAGACAACAAACAAAGGCACATATGTAGATATATAGCCTTATAATTGATATATAATATAATAATATACGCTGACATATTATTGATCAACTGTGCTATCTCCATAAAGTATACATATATATTCTTGATCAGCATACCCAACCGAATCGACAACATTTTAGAGTGCACAAAAATCAAATGGAAAGAGAGAGGGAGAGAGAGAAAGAGAATAAATGGTAGTCATCTAAGATCAGTTAAGAACATTACTCGCTCTCTCTTTCACTCGCTTTCTCTCTCTCTCTATGTCTCTCTTTTGCAATTTACAATACTGAATAGCTGCTGCAAAAGGCAAAAGGACGAAAGCAAAGCAACTTGTCGTTATCGATCCGCAGCGGAATTACCAAGTGCAAGCGAGATGACACTAAGACCACAAAAATAATTTTGCAATCACAACCGGGAAGTCAAATTGTTTTTTTTTTGTTTTTCAGTGTGGCCGCGTGCAGCGAATACGAAAAGGAATCGAGGAGCAGAGAGCACAGCACAGGATGAAATATTCTTTCTGTCTCTGTCTGTCTCTATCTCTGTCTGTCGCCGCCTGCCTCTGCTGCACTAACTGTCAAAAACAGCTGTTTGTCGAATGCCGTATTTATATACATACATACACATACATACGAAAAGTGAGCCCATAATAAATAATATATAACACTTATTGGCTTAAATCTGAGGAACGTTAAGTGCAAATTTTTAATGTGTGCGCTCGACAAATTAGTGCGTTTTTCGCGTCTTTTTTCTGAATTAGGGTAACACCGAAAAACAGACACAATCATTTCTAATCAAGCCAACACATTAGAAATGCAATGAGGAAAAGAGAGAACAGCAATGAGAAAAGAGCAAAGAGCACAAATGCATATTCCTAGGGCGGCGGCGGCGACTTTCTGCTCTGGTTTTGGTTTTGGCTTTGCCTTTGGCTCCGCCTGCGTTTGCAGCGACTGACGACGACTAAACAGCTGTTTGTCAAATTTTGTTCTCTGTAAATGACGCACTATGATGTTCGTACATATGTATGTATGTATTTATGTTCATGGCATGCGAAAAGAGCATCGAAGGAATCTAACAGTTAATCGTGTAAATGGATAGAGATAGAATGGATAGTAAATTCAGAGTGCTGCTGCTCCCCACATTATTATTGCGTCTCTCGCACTTGTGCCTTGCTTTGATTTTGTGCAAAACGGTAACACTAAAAATTAGACACAGAAGAGGCATCAATCTGACATTCGAAGCCATTTTCCTCCTCCTGCTGCAAGCAAGCAGAATGATAATGCATGAAACGAAGCGAGGAGGGGAATCGAGAATGTGGAGAATGTTAAGGCTTGTGAAACAGTGTGAATGATGCGATGAATGATGCCTGCAAGAGCAGCGCACCAAAGTTTTTTCCACTCACACACCGACAGACAAGCAGGCAGACAGACGCACAGTCAAAGAGAGCTTAAAAGCCGGGCCTGTGTTGCCCCCACATACGCACATACACACATACACACACATACATACAAATGCATGCCTATGTATATTGTTGCAAAGGCAGCAAGCAGCACGGCCGCTATTAATACGCTCGTCCCAAACTATTTTTAAGCACACACATACATTGTGTGTGTGCGTGTGTGTGTGTGTGTACATACATACATACATAACACATACACACGTACATGCATATGCAACAAATCAAAATACAAACAATACCCAAATGGGAAATTTGCATTGGGAATGGAAATTGTTGGGAAGGACTCACCGCGATAGAGCTGGGCAACGGCAGTCGCCGAGTCCTGGAATGCGCCCCAGACTGAGCTCAAGTTGTTGTCGCGCTGACGCACAAACTCGCGCTCGTATTCATCGTTCTGACCGTTGATTTCATGATGCCACTGCTCCTCCAGCCAGCTCTCCTCGCCCCCCGATTCTTGTTGCTGCTGCATTTTGTGGGGCAGCCAACACCTCTGTTGTGTTGTTTCTGTTTGCTTTTGTTGTTGTTGTTCTTGCTGCTGTTGCTGCTATTTTTGTTGTTGTTGCTGCTGTGTGTATATGAAACTTTGCTTCTGTTCGCCGCTGCTGCTGCTGATGTTGATTTTGCTGCTGCAATGTTCCTGATGCAAACTGCTGCTGCTGCTGCTTCTTCTAAGGCTGCTTCTCCTTTTTCTGTGTCGCCTGCCTTTGCCAGCTGCTTCCTTTCTGCAACGACAGCAGCACGCACTGACACTGGCACACACACACGCACACACCAACACCAACACACACACACTATACACTACACACACACACCAACACTCACACGCACGCTTGGCGTGTGTGCGTCTTTGAATGTAGCGTTGGTATCTGTGTGTGTGTGCGAGTGTCCGTATTTTTCTTCGTTTTTTTTGTGTTCTGCTTTAATGCTCCGGCAATTGAAGAAGATACACGCCCGTTGCTTAACAAACTTAACTAAGACTGAGAAATTTAGATACTATATATATAAATGTGACAAATTGTTTAAAAAAAAAAAAACAGCGCACAGCACATTTGCATAGTAACCACCACAAAAAATTAACTAAGCTAGAGATGTGGCGAATTGCCGATGTACTATCGCCAGTATCGATAATTGTTCGCGACCACAAGAGAATGAAAACAAAATAAGCGCAAAATGTATCGAGTTCAAATATAAATTTTTTACGATAGACTGCACGGGCGTCTCACAATTCGTAATTATAAATTTATGGACTGCTCAGTTTTAGGTTGAAACACAACGCCAACTTCACAGGGGATGTTCCTAATTCAATTTGCTGCTCCCAGTATCTTGATGATACTGCGAAAATCTAAACAAAACCAGTGCGAAGAATTCGCATCACAACATTAAATGGGTCGGCCAATCAAGAATATAAGTAAAAAATAATATTCCCAAATATGTAATTAGCTGTATTTAAGAAGGTGACAAGGGCATCGAGTGGACTCCGGTCTTAAGCGAAACAAAAAGCAATGTCGGCAAGCGAAGAAGATTTTTCAGCAAGGTTGCTATATAAATAATAGTAGTGCTCTTGTTTTGTTTTTTTTTTATTATTAAATATAGTCTCTTAATTTGATCAAAATGATTAATATGTTTAGAATATGGTTCCAATAGGAGGTTAGACTAATTTTAGTAATTTGTTATTTGTTATTTGTTATTTATTTTCAATAACAGGTATGGAGTCCCAAGCTCATAAATATTGGGTGGTTGAACTTTTATGGCTTCCGGCTTTTGCGCTCATTAAAAGAAGACATTCATTTCGTTGTCCAGGAACCACGTTGTGACAGATTTGGACATTTTCCACAATCTTGGGCTAACTTAAGTGTTTGCTAGTCATAAACTATAAAATCGATTTTGATTCATCTGACCACTGCCAAATCAAAGCAATTTGGGACAAATTTAATTTTTCTGTCCACAAACAATTTTTTTTTTTATTGGCCCCGTTTAGTTATATATCAAGCTTCTCCTCCCAAAATATCAAGCTTCGATACATCTGAGAGAGTAAATCGATCGATAACACAATTGTTGGCCACAATGAAAATAAATGGGAAAGGATAAAGGCATATTGAACGGTGGAAGTAAACTTATTTTAGTTTACTATTGAAGATGAGGATGACAGAATTGATATCTTTTGCTAACTTCGTCGTTCCTAGGCGCTTTCTTAAGAAAATTCCTTTAACTTTATTCCTGGACATCATCTGAAGTCGGTGCTAAATAATAAATTTTAGGTTTTAATGTTACTTTGTTTTAACAATTCTAATTTAGAAATATATACGATTTGTCCATAGCCTACGAGCTGAGAACCTCGGGTAACGACATTACAAAAAAAAATAGTTCTCTTCTCTGATCACGAGTGTCGATCTCTCGGCCAAAGCACGAGTGTACTGTTATACTGTTGTTATATTGCTTTGAGCAGATTTCAAAGCGACGTTCAAATATCGAGTCGTGATGTTATCGGTTGTAATCGGAAATCTTTTGATCTTTTGAAATCACAGACAAGCATAGATTTTCGGTTGAATATAAGGGTTGTGTATGAAAACCATTTCCATTTTCAATATCTCTAAGTTCAAAATATACTTTGTGTAAACGAAATCTCAGTTTGGTTGTTTAAAAATCGACATTGGTTTTAGTTTAGCTTAAAAATGTTTTCGTTTTTAATAGGTCACTTAAAATTACATGTACAATTTAATTAAAAATACATTATTAATAAAATAATAACATATGTGTGTAGTATTACAACATTTTTGTGTTTTTTATTTTATTTTATTTGTATTTTACGTAGAATGTTATGAAGATATTGCTTGTTGTTTCTAGAACTCATTCATTTTACGTTGGCATATTTCAAATTTAGATTTAGAGTTAACTGCTTTTCGCCAAGTGATGATAAAAGAAAAGCATTAAGGACTAAGGTGGTAAATTTTAGCTGCTCCTACATTCATCAATTTAAAATTCATTTATTATCTATGTATAATTCGTATAAGAAGCTATTAACAACGACAAACACTACAATTACTATTCTTTTACACCAGAAGTGTTCTTTTCTACTTGTTGTTGCTGTGGCTGTTGTTTTTGTGTGTTTATTTAGGCTATTAGGGCATTTAGTCAATAATGCTGACGTGGTACAGTGAAATCTGCAAAGTATATCGAAGCAGAAGACATCAAAATGAAAAAAGAAATCTCTTTTTAAATCATGCAATTTTAAATTGTTAGTTATTTAGTGCCAAAAAAAGAAACAACCCTAATATTAAATAATGAACTTCTAAATTGTTAGTTATTTACTGAAAAAAACCAAACACAAAACAAACATTTTAAAAAAAGATAATTGTTTGCTGCAAATTCTAATTCGACTTCACTGTACAAACACTTTACGTAGTTGTGTGTGTGTGTGTGTGTGTGTGTGTGTGTGAGCAAGGCAACTTGCGCTGTATTCAGCAGACGGCTTCATAAACGATAACGATAACGATTGCGATAGAGACACAGCTGTCAGAGTTGCGTTCAAGTTGTATCATTGCCGATGCCGTTCTTCTGATCTAATTTATTGGAGCCCATTTTCACCATGTACACAAAATACGTGATAATCTCCTTCTCCTTGATGGGTATTGTTTTGAAATGCTTCATAATGGTCTGCAAAGCGAGAGGAGTCAATAATTATTCTCATATATATCGCAGTACGATTTGATTTGATTTTTGGCCAACTCACATCCGCCAGCTGGGCACGCTTCATGCCCTGTCGCGTCGGCACCTTGAAGTGTCGCTTGTAGCGGCGCAGCGTTGCCACATGCAGCTGATAGAGATCGGGGAATTCGTGCAGATCGGTGTCCGTCTCATTGCTATCGTCCTCACTATCTTTGCGTCGCCGCTTCGTTCGCACGGATTGGATGCGCTCCTTGTGATAGTCGCATATGTAAATATGCTGCGCACTTGCGTCGCTGCTCAGCTTGAGTCGCTTCTGGGCGACAGTCTTCTGTATGCGTTTGCTGTAGCTGGCATAGCCAGCCTGGTTGCGACACCGCTCCATGTCATCGATCAGGCAGCAGGTCTGGTCAGTGTGGCCTCCCCGTGAGTCCTCCTCACCGGAACTGAATCCGTTATTCATCTTTTAATTATGGTTTTGTCTCTTTTTGTTTGGGTTTGAGTTTGCTCAGGAGCACGATTCACAAATCAAAAAAAAATCAGCACTGTGCGTTGAATAAATAATTGTTTGTATCTGCGGTGCTCAAGGTGTAAAAATTTTGTAGTTCCACTGTTATCAGCTTCTCCTTCTCAGTTTTTCGCTTTCTGCTTTGGTTTTTTGCGTTTTTCTCACCATTCACCGCTATTGTCTACACTTTGTCACTATTCGATATCATTTAGCAGTGTTGCCGTTTTGGCCTTTTATCGCTGACGTTGGCGGTAGTAAATACATTCTATTACAAGCTGCCTGGAAATCATTTGACCAGATGTAAATGACTAATGATGAGCTGTATAATATTGATATTTTATTTAATAGAGTTTTATTGCCATCCCAATCATGCAGAACTTAATTTGAAACATTTCCTATGCTCATATTGTTTGGGCCTTTTTCTGTTCAATTTGTCCATTTCTTGTAATCGAAAATTGTCAACACTGATGTTTCCAGTGTTCTTAACATTCGATAGTTGTCACTTAATGTGTGTTAATATGACTTGCACAAAACATTAATGTTTTTATTACGAAATTGTATCCAATAAGAGTGCCAAATGTGTATTGAAAGGGTTGGGTTCTCAAAATGATTCGTATCAACGTTTCGGACCATCGATAGCTCAAAACACCTTAAAGTTATGTATGTCTATCTTTTTATTATATTCTTTATACTTCGATATATTTCGATTACCGTCGGTATTCGTTTTCAGGGAGAGATTCACAGCGTCCATCCAGTCAGCTGTGGCACTTCACACAAAACGCCATCTAGCGGAAACATGGGGTTTCGTAAGAGATGCGAATAACGATTCATACGGGCAACATTTAGCAGCCAGCATCTAGCATCTGTTGTCACAGCTGTAAATGTAATTAAAAACGGGTTGCGCGAAAAGAGAAGTAGAATAAAGGAATATAATTGTCAGTTATCAACATAATGCATTTGTGAATTTAACATGAGACCCCGATTTAGTATCCCTTGTCATTTTATCTTCGTATTACAAATTTATTTTATTCAATTGGAGGGAGATTTAAATCTATTTATATAACTACTAGTCGACCGTAAAAATGTTGAACATTCTAAAATGAACTGTATTATAAACTGCTGCTTTAAATAAACACTTGTATTCGCAACATATAGGATAATAATATAAAAAGCAGTTCACTGAATTGAAAAGGAAAATGAACTTTGAAGCATTACACTAAACTCGATAGGTTATCGATATGTAACAACTACCACACGATAATCTCTGTGAACTCAATTGGTACTGTTATTGGTAATAATTATTTATTGCATAATTTATTTGTAATGCAGAATACGCCAATGCGCTGGCCACAAATCGATTTGCTTTGCCATTATGAGTAAATTGAATAAAGACTTTGTTATCGTGAATTGATACATTCAATAACAGATGCATATACAGCATTTGAAACCGATTAATAATCGGCAATTTATCTAATCGACTGAAAATCGATTAGATTTACAATATCGATAGGGCTACGACACTTTTTGGAGCACTACTTTTGCGTTGAAATTTCAGCCGGACGTGTTGCGGGAGCGCGTTAGAAATTCACCGAACCAATTTACCGTGCGTCTGCGTCGTTGTAAAAAAGTGTAGCAATAACATTGAAAAGGTAAATTGCAAGCAGATTTTTTTTTCGTTTTTTTTCCATCTGAAATTGTTGAAATTGTGCGTCAGTGGCAAAGCCCAAAGCCCAAAAAGTCAAACACACAGAAACAAACACATGTACATAGCGAGGAGGGGGCAACGCCAAACACTGCTGCGACGGCTCAGCAAGCAAAAAATTCTCAGCAGCCTCAAAGCTGAGCAGCGAACGGACTGGCAACAAACACCAATTGGAAACACACACACACACGCACACTACTCACTCACATGCATACATACTGCTAAGTACATATGTATATGTATAATTCCAATTCGACTGAACTGAGACTTGTTCTGTGTGTGTGTTTAAATGTTTTTTTTTTATTATTAATTGGTCAAATAAATGTAAACGATTATATATCTAGCTATAAAAAAATAATAAAGAATCGGCTCAGTTGGCGTCTGAATTCCTTTTCTCTCTGTCGATTTTCCAATTGGCCAAAAAGGCAGCGCATGAAAATGAAAACTGAAAGACAAACGCGCCTCTTTCTCCCCACCCTCTTTTCTACTCCTCCCCCGTCCACCGAAGAACACCCGAAAAGTGCAATGAGTGAGAAATGCCAGTGTGCCCATTTCATGCATAGATATGTATATACATACATGAATATGTATACATGTGTGTGTATGTGTGTTTAAAAGTTACCCGCATACATATAGACAAATGTACATAGCTATACACTTATTATGTACATGTGTACGTTTGTGTGCATATAATTATTCAACATTTCTACACACACATATACATCTCATTATAATGCGAAATTTTAGCAAAAGCTTTCGGTTTATGTGTACGTGTGTATGTGTGCGCAAACACAACAAATTAAATATTGTGAAAATTAGATGCTGTACATAAATACCTGCATATACACATACACGTATATATACATACATATAAAGCAATGGCCAAGAGAGACTCCAGAATAACAGTAAAATTCAACAAGAAAAGCTTATGTGTGTATGTGTGCACCTCTATATCCCGATGCGAATGTGTGTGTGAAAACAAGCAAGAGATTTTCTGTGAAAGAGAGCAAGCAGCACGTAAATTACGGTGCTTCTAACGGCGACTCGACTGTTTGTGTGTATGTGCGTGTGTGTTTGTGCGTGTGTGTGTGTGTAGAAACAGGACACCAAGCAAAGCACGAGGCAGCAACGAAAATTTTCTCGCTGGCGAGGATAGGTGGGCGAACGGTTAGAAGCAGGAGGAGGCTGAGGGGTGTGGGAGAACCACATATATATATATATATAATTTTTTTTAACTGACGCTGTTGCTGCGCAGTCGCTAATGCTGCTAGCGTCGTATGCATGATTCAAAGTTGTGTTTTTTTGTTGTTGTTTTTTTTGACACAGAAAACATTAAATGCAAAAAAATGATTAGGATTACAAAAAAAAGTCGAAACTTTAAATAAAAAGTCATCTATCGCTGTCCTTGTCGTTCTTCAGAGCGCTACAGCCTCGACTCCAAACTCCACCCAGTGTGCGTGTGTGTGTGTATTTGCATGGACAATTGCTCAAGGTTCCTTGTACACTTTTCGCATACTCTTTACTCTTTAATTCGCGAGACAAGTTTGAGGGAGCAAACAAAAAATGCGTTAGATGCGATGCATTTTTTTTTTATTATTTGCAGTGACTTTAATCGCTAATGCGAAACGCAATCATCGCAAGCAGTTGACCCGGTTAGCTAAATGTGTGAGTGTTTTTTTTTTTTATTTTTTTATTACGCGCTATGTAACTAATGTACACACATATTTACATATGTTTTATGTGTGTGTATGTACTGTTTTTACAGTGGCTCACAATTCGAATCCCAGTTTCAAAATCACGTGATAATCATATTCGATCGTATTTTAGTTTGAACCGATTAATTTTTTGTTTTTCTTGAAAATTGAAATATTTCAGATTTCGTCTTTTAAATGCCAAACATTTTATTTTATAGGATAAATATGTTTTTCTATATAAATTCGAATTCGAATTTATATTTACTATATTTTTGTATTGAAATGCCTGTAAAGGGTTTGTGTCTTTAATTTAATTTATCGGACTAAAGATATTTAGTTTACATCAATTACTCCATATTAGAATTACAGCAATTACTCCATATATATACACAATTTGTGTACAACATCAAATCTGTTGACTATTATTAGTCTTTTACTAAATTACTTGTAATTATTCTAAATGGTCTGGAAAAGTGGTTCTATCAATTGGCCAACTATTCCCCAGTATCGAGCAGACTGACTTTCCCTTAAGAGTATATAAATACCCATGTATCTACGCATATGTGTTTAGCGTGTACATTTGTATCTGTGTGTCGAGTGTAGAATGTAGACTGAATTAGTCGCATGTAATGTCATTAAACTGTACACAGACGACTCGACACTTTTTTGTGTCTCTTTTCTGCTCTACTGAACTCTCTGGCATTTCGTCGAGTTGTGACTTTATTTACATAGTGGACAAATCATAAATACAATCTAATTCACATTACGTGACGTAGGGTTTTTTGTGTAAATTGCGAATTACAAAGAGTATATACTAGCTGTCAGGTGAAAACTATACACATGCCCAAGTTAATTATGTATATTCAATTTTAACGACAATTTATGACACTAGCGGCAAACGCAGAGTCGCAACTGCAACTGACGTTCTTGACGGCGACTGCGACGTCGACTGAGATGCTTGCGTGGGAGTGTGTAAGACAGAAGAGAGAAACTGAGTGAGAGAGCGTATTGTGGCGAAGTGAGAGAGAGGGAGAGCACTGAACGAACGTACGAGATAATTGAAAGAAATGTGTAAATGAAAATAAAGCATAAATAGATTGAAAAGTAAAGCATGACACTACAGCAACAACAACAACAAGAACAAAAACAACTGCGGCCACTATTGCGGAATATCAAATACAATAGAGAAAATAAAAAAGCGGCTGTTTCTGCTACTGTTCCATTGTTTTTGTTTTTGTTTTTGTTTGGGTTTTTGTTTTTGTACTCACATTGCGCTAATAATAGCAGGAGCAACTAATACAACAAGATCTGCGAACACTGACTAGAAGTACTGAATTAGTTTGAGAAATACATACGGTAAATGTATTTTGCACATACAAATATACACACATACACACATATTTATTGCAAAACACACCAAAATACACTAGTAAAGCCAAAACACAGATGGATTTGTGCAAGTGTGTGTGTGAGTTGTACACATTTAAAAATACAAACAAACGCATGTTATGTTAACATAAACATGTACGCATATATATACATATATGCAGGCAGGCAGGTGAATTTCAAATAAAATGATGCATTTATATATATAAATAAATATATACATGTGTATATACATATATATATATATATATATATATGTATGTGTGTACACACGCATACTACCATAGTTTCGAGTCAATTGACTTTTGGTGTTTGCGTGCACCCATACAAACGCAAGCCAACGAAAAAAGCTCACAAAAAGCAGCAACAGCAACAGCAGCGACAGAGGCAGGACTCTATTTGCGTCGGCGTCGCACGCAACAATTCGGCTTAGCTTACAGCCTATGCTTATGCTACATACATACATGTGTGCATACATACAGACATACAGACAGGCAGAGAGACAGACATGACAAACGCTTACTTGTTTTATTATTTTTCGTAGTTCGAAAATTGTGAGCACTTTTCGCTCACGTAAGTTAATAAATAATAATTAGTAGCATATTTCTCCATTGCGATTTTAACACTTGCTTCGCATTATTGATGATGTCAATTTTCTGAACAATGGAATGCAATTGAAAAAAAACAATACAAACCCAATCAGCAGCAAACATTTCACAAAACACGCTTATTTTTTGCTTTGTGAAACCTAAAAAAGTTGAACTTGTGCAAAAGTATGAAAAAAAAGGCTGAAAAGGAAGCATATCGAACTCCTTAAGGGGTATGTGTATATTTTAGCGCATCGAGCAGAAATATATGAAAAACCCATGTAATTTTCGATGTGACTGGGAAACCAATGTTGTTAATATATTTGTAATTGTTTTCGAACAGGATATCACTTAGTCGGGCAGTCACGAGTGGAACCTTCTTCTAGGGGTATTATTATAATTTTGTTCATTATTATAATTCTAAATTCTAACATTCTGACAGTATCATATGGCTTTCAAAGGAAAAATCGATCGGTTACAAATATAATTTAATTTAGATGTCGGCAATTTGACTGCGGTCTTTGCGTTTTTCTTTTCCTTTTTTTTGTAATTTTCATTTTTCTGCATTACAAATGATGCAAAATTTCACTTTTCTAAGGAAATATCTTTACTTATATAAAATGTTCAAATGTTGAAGCAACAAATAAAAGTTAATTTTACCAATTTTTGATACCCAAATTTACTCAAATCGAAAGTTTTCTTACATCATATCGGATTTTTCAAAATATCACTTGTGGAAAGTTTATTTTTGGTGTGTGTATGTTTTTTGATGTTAAAAATAACCAAATAATTGGAATGATATTTCCTGTAGATTAAGTTGTATCATGTTCAGATTTGTTTGCGACAAACACAAAGGACACGCCAAATGGGAAAATACACAGGACATTTGGCGTTTGCATGACATCAGCATCGGCATCGGCATCAGCATCAGAATTCTTTTATTTCAAATTAAGTTTTGCCCTTTTTGCCAGCTGCTGTTGCACCGTGGCAGACTGGTTGATTTCTATATGCTGTATATACATATGTTTATAAGAACGAAAGTAGCGAAACACATAAAATGACTTTGAAAAATGCAAAAGCATTTTCCGCCTTTAGATTAAAGAGTTTTCGCTTTTCTACTTTATTCGAGAGTCGTCCACTGTTCAAGCATGAAAAGAAAATATGTAATTACGCACACATGCACTGTTATATTAATGTTATGTTATGTTATCTTATATTGTGGCTGGTTGCTGTTGCTGTTGCTGCTACGATCCTTTCACTTATACGATTTCGAATTGCTTAGATTGTTGTCAGTCGATGTTGTTGCTGTTGCTGTTAACAACAGCGCCAGCAACAGGACGCTCGGCACGCACTAACATCACAATGAAAAGCATTAACAGAATGGCCGACTAACTGACTGTATATATACATTGTATATATATGTATGTATGTACGTATGTATGCATATACAGACACACCTTATGTATATGTATGGGTGTTCGTGCATGCGCCTCGTCAGTCTGCCGAAGCAGCCGCTTGCCAGCGGTCAGGGTTGACTTTTGCAGATACCCAAACCAAAACCAGCAATGAAATACTTCCAGGAGGCCCCCTTCGCCCCCACTCCTGACTGCCTACCTCTCCCTCTCTCTTTCTCTCTCTCTCTCTCTCTCTGTCACTCGCACCACAGTGTCATGCAAAAGGCAAAGGCAACAGCAAAAACAACAAAATTAAGTGCGCCAAAGCAAACAGAGTTGAGCTTGGTTAGGTTAGGCTTGAAAGCAGCAACGCGTGCCGTTATTCCGTTTTTATCCTTAACCGCTTTCTTTCTGTGAGAAGAAGTCTGCTCTGGATGTATGTGTATGTGTGTGTGTATACATGTGCGTGTGTGTGTGTGCGCGCGCGGGGAATCGATAAAGCATACTTATTTGCATATGCGGTGCAACATGCTAAAAAATACATGTTTGTTTTCATACTTATACTTATACACGCTCTTATACATATGCATGTAAATACACACACACCGATTCTCTCTCCTTGTGTGTGTGTGTGTGTTCAACTCGAGATTAGCCAACAGTGGGGGATACAAATCATCTCACGCTTCGTTGCTCAAGTTATAAATATTAAATATTTAAAAGCACGTCCCCTCGGACATATCCCCTTCCCCCACCCACACACATTCATCCATCACCTCTCGTTGGCTAACCAACATTTGTTGCGCCTTTTCGCTTATAGCTTGCGCTTTAAGCTCTTCCTCCCTCACACACACACAATTACATATTGTTGTTGCTCCCCTCGCACACGCAGTGCGTATCTCGTTACAGTTATTTTACGCATACACTGCTGGCAAGAAAAATCGCAACAGCATCGAAATTGTACACGTTATTCGGTATACATTTTAAGGTATAATTAAATTAATATATTCTATAAAACAGTAGCCGAAGAAAGTCTATTCTGTGTTGTGAATGCTAATTGCTGAAGCTGCAACAGCTGCAACAATAACAAGCGAAGACCGAAATTGGGTCACAATCGCCATCCCAGCAAAGCACCTGCGGCTGTAAGCAATACAAACAATTGCTAAAAATAATTTCAGTGCGCGACAATTTCCCTGCAGACCAAAAACAAAAGTAACAAAAAAGAAAAATTAAAGAAAAAATATAAAAAAATAAATAAAATATATAAATACACAGATATGATGCGAAATCGCGAAGAAATGGAAAACTATTTGATTTATTGGAGCAGACAGAGTCTAAGCTGTCACTCACAGAGACAGGCAGAAAGACAGACGGAGAGACAAAAGCAAGAAACAAACAACAACAAAAAAATTAACATGGTATAAAATAAAATATATTTTTCTTTTGCTTTGTTTGCTTTGTTACTCGGTAAAATGTTGGCACAACTGCATTTCGAATAATAACATATTATAATAAATAATTAAACAATGTTGGCACTTGCCATCAATCTGCACTTTTATTTGTGCAACCGAAAACAAAAAAAAAGGCAAAATTTCAAAATTGGCCAAAGGCTGACCGCAAAGTAATTAGGGAACAGGCACATATATATATATACGTATATATATATATATATATATATATATATATATATGCATGTATGTATGTACATATGTATTTATATACATCTATATGTATGTATGTATATATCGGTGGCAGTCAGCGGGCGTCTAACAAGAATTTCGAATCTGATTTCTACCGAATTCTTTGCTATATGTACGTGTATATTTGTAGGTAATTGCGTGTGTGTGAGGCGGGGTGTGTGTGTGGGGTGTTTGCGGCTTTTGGGTGGGTCCGAAATGAACATGTGGGACAATTTCATTGTTATTGTCTTCTTCTCTTGGCAATGAGATTTCATCACCGCTAGTCACGCTGACTTGACTGATGCTGTTGGTGGATTAGCAATGGATCTTTTGTGGGCCCACACACGCTGCAATTTCAATGTCTCGCACCCTCCCTATAATATTCACATACATACAATAATAAACATAGTCTACTGGGAAAATGTTTACTCCTTAAAAAGGATTTCAGCCAGGAAAAAATTGCCTTGCAGAACAATCAAGTTTTCTTCTTAAGCACAAACAAAATGATATAATAAAATTAATGTTGGGTCCTGTTTCGATCTTGTCAGCCTGAAAACGAATAAAGTTCAGTTACATTGATTTTTTATTTTTTTTTTAATTTTTATACATATTATTATTTTTTAATTTATTACAGATTGACTAATATCAGTTGACAATGAAACGAAATTTGATTAGGTATAATTAAAATAAAGAGTTCGTATTTGAGCGATCATTTTAATGGCCGTATCGATCAAGACGACTCAGGAATGTATATTTTATTTAAGGGATCGGCGTAGACGCCAATTTCAATGCTTCACAAACTTGACGACAAAAGTATATTAGCTCCCAAAAGGGTATACAAATTGTTTGCTCCACCCTATTTTACGTAGTATGTACATATAGTCATATCCATGGTATATTGCCAAGTAGTTTTTTGGGTGCCCCAGTTAGACAGCGTCAAAGGATTGCCCGTGAAATTGGATCGGCTATAAAATGTGTTTGCGTGTTAAGTGTTTTTGTTCGCTTGTAGTTGTAGTCGTTGCTGTTGCTGTTGCTGATGTTGTTTTTGTTTTTGTTGTTGCTAAGGCGCAACGCATTTCAAACTTAATTATTATAATTGGCCAAAAAAACGACGCTGGCAACAAAAAAGAAAAAAAAAAAGAAAGAAAAAAACCATTCTATGTATAAAGAAAACCAAATCAAATTTAAATATATGGTACAAGTATATAGCGTTGTTTCTATTGAAGCTATTTAAATATGGGAAACCAATGTTGGTAATTTGTTGGCTATATTTAAGGAATATTTTAACACATGTAACTGGTAAGTTGGGTCCGATTATCTTTAGTTATACGAGACTCATCTGTCGATCATATGATAGCTAAGCACTTACTCGTTTTTCTGAACGAGTTCTCTCTCTCTTTCTCTCTCTCTCTCTCTCTCTCTCTCTCTCTCTCTCTCTCTCTCTCTCCTTCTCTCTCTCTCTTTCTCTCTCTCTCTCTCTTTCTCTCTCTCTCTCTCTCTCTCTCTCTCTCTCTCTCTCTCTCTCTCTCTCTGTCTCTCTCTCTCTCTTTCTCTGACCTTCTAGTGGCTTTGGCACCTTGTAATCGATTTTCTTTTATCGATAACTTCCTCTGCTTCCGAGATAGACATGCTAATCGATTCTTAGGATATCGATTTCTTATTTCTTCTAGATTTTCTACTTCAATTTTTGAATTGTTTATGTTATTTTAAATTGAAGTGAGCATAATAACTCCATGGGTTTTGGGGTTAAGGGCTCTTGGTTTTTAATGGGTTAACAGGCTCTGCACACACTCAATTGTAACGGTAAAGGGCCTGATGCAAGTGCATTAATTTTTTATGACCAGCACAGGTAGAGAAGCACGCCATTAGTTAATTTGCTGAGTTGTATTTTGCTTTAGCTTTAAGTAGTTAAGTCTGGTTTCGACTTCAGCAATTTTGGCCACACCCCAAGACCATCATCATATTAAATATGATCAATTCATATTTGGAGTACTTTTAAATACACAGGCTTTCTTAACATTGCATTTTGTATTTTACTCAGTGAATTATAAATAATGAAGCTTAGTTTTCATTATTTTAAGTATATTTACGCTACAAAAACTCCAAATAAATAAATAATCTAAATAAAAACCTGCATTTGAAGCACATTTTGATGTATTATGGGGTTGGAGATGCTTCCTTCCGCTTTTTTTTCATAAATATATATAAGATATATTTGTCCGATGCTGATATGTTTAAGTCGAAAGCAAACGGATTAAACAAAATGTAATATTTCAATAATAACAGCCACTAAATATGGAAATGGACTAACGAGTCCGTATCATTTCTGGGCCGACTATGTGTATTTCTGCATTTCTTGGTTTTTTATTCATTTACTTTTTAAATGCTGAAAACAAGTGTCGCTGCAGCTGTTGTTGTTTCAGTTATTGTTGTTTGCGTCTTTGTTAACAGACTTCACGCACACACACACACACACACACACACGCACACACACACACACACGCACATGAAAGCGAAAAAAAGACACACAGACAGATAACTTTTGCTGTTGTTTGCGGCAGCCTTTTGTTCTTGCCATTGGCATTCGACTTCGACACACTTTTAATTAGTTTGCCACATTTCGCAAACAGTTGAAAAGCAAATAAATTTGTGCACTTTAATTAAGCGTCCCGCTGCTCAGTTGCTGCTGCTGCTGCTGCTGTTTGCCCCTATTTACAGCAAATATTTGCATTGTCATACCCTTGCAGAGTATTGTAATTTTATCGAGAGATGAGTAACGAGAAAAGTAAAAATAAATGAAATTAAATTAAAAATAAAATTTAATATTTAACTTAAAAAAAATATATATATACATATTTTTGAAAGATTTCTGGGCATATATCTGCTTATTCAGTTTCACGAGTCATTAAGACCAGACGACAGGCTGACTCCTGTTTGAGTGTAAGTATAAACGTAGTATTTGCTGTCCAGAATAAATATATTTGTAAAGCAATAAATATATTTGATAAATCTTTACATACTTCAATGACAGCAGACGGCTAATCGCACTACAATTTCATTTTGTTATCAACATTTGCATACTCGTACATACAAACAATAAAACACAAAGCAAGTCTTTAAAATTGTACAAGTCATGGAAAAAAAAGTTTTCAGTAAATTACGTTAATCGCGTCTATAGTGAAAAAATGTTAATTTAGAATGCATGAGTCTATTAATTATAGCAAAGTATAGTAATCGGATCCGCATTTTTACCGATTGAAATTCATTCAGTATCGGAATCTGGATTTCTAATTTGTATACGTAGCCGGTTTGGAATCGGTTTGAGAGTGGAAAGGAAAGCAAAATTCGTTGCCTTTTAAACTAGAGAATCTATAAAAAATTGTTTGTAAAAAAAAAAAAAGAAGCAATTTAAAAACTTTAAGCATATTCTGCACAATTATCGCTGCAAATTTCAATTTGTATTTATAGTAGTATAAAAAAAAAGAAAAAAGAGAATTCATTGAAAATAATAAAAAGTGAATGTTTGCTAATTACTGCGATTACTAAATGTTAAACAGCCGCTGTATACTCTTTTCTGCCCGGGAACAGGGTATAACAGACTAGCAAGTTTAAGTGTATGCACATACCATGTACCGCAAAATGCGATCGTGTAAGCGCAAAAATATGCGCACAGTCATAGGAACTTACCGACGAACAAACAAATGGAATACATGCATGGAAATTAGCTCGTGATACAAATTCGTTGTTTGTTTTCACTCTGCTGCTGAAATGAAACTTGTTTAATATTTCAAATTTCAACTCACACACACACACACACACACACACACACACACACACACACACACACACACACACACACACACACACACACACACACACACACACACACACACACACACACACCCGGCTAGCTGGCTAGCTGGCTGGCTGGTTGGTTGGTTGGTTGGCTTGCTGGTTGGTTAGTGAGGGAGCGAGGGGCATCAAAATTTG